>CM073492.1:42432500-43032500 GCA_037074585.1 Biancaea sappan
AATTTCAAGAAATTATTTCTTAAATATGTCTGAGTTAATAAAGAGACTTTTTAATAGAAATAGTACTGAAATTAGTTTACCCTCAACCTCTTTAATTAACATATTATAATAATTTAGATCAAGATGAATATAATAATGCAGAAATCTCAATACAAGAAGCTGAAGAAAGGTTTAGAAATTGGGAAAAACCTAGGGTTAGACCTAGCGAAGTTTACAAACATTCAACATTCAATTTCAAAACTCAAGATATTGTTAAGACAATTGAATTTACAAGAAAGATAGGAACATCTCAAGATACATAAGTTTATTAGATCAAAATTTAATAGATCAATATAGAAAAGAAGGATATGGATTCATACACATAGGATTAATCCAAGTAGTGGTTAAACCTATGCACAGGTTAGGTATTAATCATCCAATACTTTTACTTTTACAAGATAAGCATGTTATATCGTTCAAAGATTCAACAATAAGTTTATTAGAGTCCAATATTTGCAATGGACCAGTATATTTTCAATGTTTTCCAAATTACATGAAAAGAATAACAAATGTGGAAACTGCTTTACAATTATATGTTAAGACTACTGAAGGAATATTTGATGAAGGATTAGACAATCTTGTCGTCATATTTAGAATTCATTACAAAATATCAAAAACTAGGGTAGGAATATCTGTTAAGAAAGAATCTCTTAGGAATGAAACAATATTAATTGAAGTTAATCTTCAAAAAATAATGATCATGGCTCCAAAACCTTTGAAACATGATGAAATCATGGCTGCTTTTCCAGACTCTTGGGAGTTAGAAAAGATTCAACCTTGTAAGAAAATATAATCAAAAAGTTTAGAAGGATTTGTTCAATCTCATGAAGGAAATATTAGATTAAATATGAAAAGATCTCAATCTTTTAGATCAAGAATGTTTAGAACTTCAGAATTAGAATTCGGACATAGGTACTTTGTAAATAGTGACTATAGATCTGCAGTTAGTAACCCTCAAACTCCGAATACTCTAAGAGGAGTAGATTTCCAACCAAACATCCCTCAACCAGTTTATGAATCTGTTAATGAAGAATCTGCAATAAATCACTTACCAACAAGATCTCAAATCTTAGTATTAACAAAAAAGTTTACAATAGACAAACAAAAGTTAAACACTAAGTTCATGAAAGATTACAACACACCCCAGAGAGAATGGTATTTTAAAACCTTCTCGAATGAGCAAGTTTAACTATGCAAAGAAGAATATTACAAATATTTAGAACAGATCAAAGAAAATATTTTTTTTCACCTGGTTTAGTATGTATTGTCAAAACAATAATATCAACAATCCTTTTGTAGAAGATATCAAAACAATCAACACACATAGTAGAATAACAGTAGAATGGGATACAACATTAGGTCAAAGAATTATATATGTTCATCCACCTTTAGAAAATTTAAAAATTTCAAAAGGTAGCTCAGAATTAGAAGCCACATCATTCAAAACAATAGAAGAAATGAAGACCAACCTAGTCAAAAGAAAGATGTTAAGAATATACAATCTCAAAACAATTATACAAATTTAGCTCTTAACATTATAGGAAAACAACTAGATAGAATAGAAAATGTAATCAACAATAAGCCATTAGAAGCCTCAACAAGCACCTCTTTTCAAAACAAAATTAGTTCATCCGTTCCACAACCACCCTTATACAAAATACCAACCCTAACAAGAGAAGAATTAAGATCAATAAATTTAGGAAAAACTTCTCAAAATTTAGTTGAAGAAATTACCAAAAGACTAGATCAACTAAATGTTTCAAACAATAGATCAAAAGGTCCTTAGCTCAATACTATATCAAAAAAATTAACTTAGAAAATGATCAAAATTTAAATAGGATAAAATTTAGGAATCCAAAACCAATCACAAGAAATTTATTATCCAAGACCTGGTTACCCAGACACTCAATATGAAGAAAACACTCTAGTTACAGAAGCAAGATACTCAGGTGATGCAATAATAGAATAGAATATATATGGTCATAGCGAACATCAAATCTTAGGAATAATTCAAAATATGTCAATATGTGCTACTGCATACAAGATAAAAAATAAGACTACAAGAGACATAGTTATAATGTTAACAACTGGATTTACTGGTCAATTAAAAGGATGGTGGGATAAATATCTCACTGAAATCAATAAATCAACTATAAAATTTGTAGTTAGGCAAGAAGAAGTAAATGGTCAATTAATAGAAATTCAAGATGGAGTAGCATTGTTAATATATGCTTTAACAAAACATTTTGTAGGAAATCTCATAGATTTCTAACAGAGAATAGCTAATCAGTTGGTTAATCTCAGATGTCCAACGATGTTTGGTTTTAAATGGTACAAAGATATGTTCCTTACAAAATTATATACAAGATCCCATAGTAATGCAGACTATTGGAACGAAAGACTTTTAGGAGGATTACCAAATTTGTTTGCAGAAAGAGTTAAAGAAAGTATCAAAAAATAATGCAATAATACAATACCCTATCAACATTTGGAGAGTTAATAAATTATGTTACTAACAAAGCTATCATGTTATGCAATGACATGAGGCTTCAATATAAGCTCAAAACCGAACTTAAGAGTAGTCGTAGAGAGTTAGGAAACTTCTGTGATTAATATGGCATAGAAAAGATTTAAGCCCCCTTTTCAAAATACAAGAAACATAGGAGATTAGAAAAACACAGGTTAGTTAGAAAAACGTATCTTAGATACCCTGACAAACTTGTTAGATCATTCCAAACAAATAAAAACCATCAAAGCTCCAAGAAATTTAGGCATCAAACTTCAAAACATAATAGACAAATAACCGACCGCAAACATATAGTTTGTTTTAAATGCGGGAGGTATGATCATATTTCAAAACACTGTCAACTTAAGAAAAAGATCAATTTGTTAGAAATAGATAATAAGTATAAACAAAGTTTAATGAGTATTTTGTTAGAAGATCAAAACTCTGACTCAGAATATGACACAGATAGTGGTAGTGATCAAGATCAAAATGAAATTTATCAAATAGATTATCAAAATAGTTCAATAGATAGTTCAGAATCTGAGACGAAAGTTATTCAGAAGAAATAGAAATTTGTAGTTGTAAAGAATGTTCAAAAAATTAGTTGTTCAAAAACCATAAATGTTATAAATAGAGATAAGATTCAAACTTTAGTAGAAATTATTGATAAGATAGACAATGAAGAAGTTAGGAAAGAATATTTGTTAAAAATAAAAGACATAATGGCCAACCAAAACCAGAAATCAAACCCTATAACATTCAAGAAATAATCCATAGGTTACAAAATAACCCAGCCAAAAATGAAGTTACAATAAAAGAGTTAAAAGAAGAGATCAAAATAATTAAAGAAGAAATTCAAATGCTGAAACAAAAAGATGTAGATTTATCCTTAGATATTTTAAATATAATGGCTAAGAAAGATATCAAAGCAGACAAGGATCAAGAAGAAACAATAGAAAGTAGTTCAAAGCCTAGTGATCATTATTTAAATATAATCTCTAGAATTCAAGTTCAAAAATGATATTGTCAAGTAACCTTAACCATCAATAAAGAATATAATTTAAAAACGATCGCTATAATGGATTCAAGAACCAATCTAAATTGTGTTCAAGAGGGATTAATTCCCACTCAGTATTACAAAAAAAACTACTGAAAGCCTTAATGGCGTAGGAGGAAATCAACTACCCATTAGATACAAATTATCAAATGCAAAAATTTGTAATCAAGGTATTTGTTTCAATACAACCTTTGTCTTAGTTAGGAATTTAAATGAGCCTAGGATCTTAGGAACTCCTTTTCTGACCTTAATTTATCCTTTAAAGTTTCAGCATTAGGAATCTCAACTGAAATCTCAAGGAAAGAAATTTGTTTTGAATTTCTAAACCTATCAAAAACAAAAAGACGTTAATTTGCTCAAATCATTAGTTGTTTCAAAATTAAATTTAATAACTAGAAAACAAAAAACAGATCAAAATGTTAAATAAAGAAATTCATTTAAAAAAGATAAAAGAACAGATACAAAAACCCCAAGTTACAAATAGGATTACCCTTGTTCAACAAAAAATTGAAAAAGATTTATGTTTAAAACATCCAAATGCATTTTGGAATAGAAAGAAGCATGTAGTTTAATTACCCTATGAACCTAGTTTTACAGAGGATAAAATCCCTACCAAAGCTAGGCCTATTTGAATGAATAAAGAAACATTAGAATACTGCAAAAAGGAAATTCAAGACTCGTTAAATAAAAAGTTAATTAGAACTAGCAAATCTCCTTGGAGCTTCTTAGCTTTTTATGTTCAAAACCAAGTAGAAATAGAACGAGGAGCCCCTAGAATGGTCATTAATTACAAACCCCTCAACAAAGTATTAAGATGGATTAGGTATCCAATTCTAGATAAAGGAAATTTAATCTCTAAAGTTCAACAAGCCTCTTTATTTTCAAAATTTGATATAAAATCTGAATATTACCAAATCCAGATAGTTGAACCTGATAAGTACAAAATGACTTTTACAGTCCTTTTTGGTCATTATGAATGGAATGTTATGCCATTCGGTCTCAAAAATGCACCTTCTGAGTTTCAAAACATCATGAATGATATTTTTAATCCTTATACTCAGTTCACAATAGTATATATAGATGATGTTCTAGGCTTTTCTAGATCAATAGAACAACATTTTAAGCACCTTGATCAATTTTACGAAATTGTTAAGAAAAATGGTTTAGTAATTTCTGCTAAGAAAATGAATTTGTTCCAAACTAAAATTAGATTTTTAGGTTATGATATTTATCAAGGAATGATTAAACCTACAAGCCGATCAATAGAGTTTGCTACAAAATTTTCAAATGAAATCACTAATAAGAAGTAGATACAAAGATTCTTAGGATGTCTTAATTACATAGCAAAGTTTGTTCAAAATTTAAGAATTATTTGCAAACCCTTGTATCAAAGGTTAAGAAAGAAAGCACCAGCTTGGGATAGCTCAATGACTGAAATAGTCAAAACCCTCAAAACTAAGGTTAAAAGCCTTCCATGTTTAGGAATCCCAGATCTAGAAGCCTTTATGATAGTCGAGACAGACGCCTCAGACTTAGGTTATGGAGGGATACTTAAACAAAGACCCAAAAGTAGCAATAAAGAGCAAATAGTTAAGTATTACTCAGGAATTTGGGTAGAAGCTCAAGAAAAATATTCAACAATCAAAAAAGAAATTTTATCTATAGTGCTATGTATCACAAAATTTCAAAAAGATCTGTTCAACAAACGTTTTCTCTTAAAAATGGATTGCAAAGCTGCAAAATGTGTTTTAGAAAAATATGTTCAAAATTTGGTTTCAAAACACATTTTTGCCTGTTGGCAATCAATACTTTCTTGTTTTGATTTTGAAATACAACACATCAAAGGAAAAGAAAACGCTCTTCCAAATTTTCTCACAAGAGAATTCTTGTAGAGAAAATCAAGAAATGGAGAAGAAAAAATCAAAAGAAGTCAGCAAAGATCAATAAGGATCCCCACTGGGTCCTTCAACATCTCCGATATTTGCTCCAACACTGCTCAATACACGCCCTTATGGTAGTGGTATTAGACCATGAGGCCTTACGCCGTCATCTCCTTCAATAATTTCTCAAAACTGATTTGTTCCATTAACATATAATCAAGCTCTAGCTACCCTTTCATCCTCTCAAAAAATTACTCCTGTTCAATCTTCAAAAATGATTCCACTTACTCCAGCAAAAAATTATATTCAAAATATAGTTCCAAAATAAAAATATATCACAAAAGACTGTAATGTTCCCATACTAGCCATAGAACCAGAATAGATCCAAAACCCCAACATCACTCTTAGAGAAGTTGCTTAAAAGGTGTTTCTAGACGGAAGACACTTCTTACTAACCAAATTAGAAAAATCAAGACTATTCTATGAATTTATCCTCATAGATAGCAATTCAATATCCCTAACTCATGAGTACGACCCTTCAAACCTTTCAAGAATCTTATATTCAAAAATAAAGATCAATCATGTCATCACTCTAACTCAATGGAATCAAGCTCCATATACTCAAAAATCCTTTTCTAGAAAGTTCAAACCTCAAAATTATAATTATTGGGATTATAGAGCTGTTTGGTTCAATATATTATTAATCCGTCCCTTTTCTCATTCATGGTTCATATGGTTCAACAAAGGTCAACATGAATTTCTAGCATGGTTCTCAGAATGGTTCTATTTCTTTGGACCAATTACAAATTTTCTCCCATCTTATGCTAAAGAAGCATATCAATATTTTTCAGCTCAAACAGACTACATACAAAGAGTCAAGTTGTTACAATTTTTTGCAACATTTGGAAATCCCTAGATTATGACTTGGGATTTCAATTTCAAAAATAAATTCCAATCTGGATACCCAATTTATTTATCCAGAACGTTCAATATTAAATGGTGGTTAACTTATAATTCTAATTTGCTTAATAAAAAGGCTGTTGAAAAATGGGTTGCTCAAAATCCTCACCATCAGAAATACAGTCAAAATCTTCAACAAACTTCTTTGTTTTTAGCCTCAAAGTCTCAAATAATGGCAAAATTAGGCACAGCTCAAACTGAAGATGAGTTCAATCAACTGCTTCAAGTCCTTGCTCATAAAGCTCCAATCGAAAAAGCTCCATTAGAAGGATCCAACCCTGAAGTTCAATCCCCTTTTCAAAACAAAGATGACTGTTTCAACATCGACATAGCTAACCTCAATCAATTTTGACTATGGTTAATTTAGACCGTCGGCATAAAAAACAACGAATAACTAGCACAAGAGTAAAAGTAAAAGATGCTCAATAGATGGCAGATAAAACTTTTTTAGATCCGAGAAATTCAATTCTGGTATTGTAGTCTTTTGAAATATATTTTTCTTTTATAGCCATATTTTGAACATAATTTTTTGCTGGAGTGAGTAGAACCATTTTTGAAGATTGAACAGGAGTAATTTGTTGAGCAGATGAAGGGGTAGCTAGGGCTTAATTATAGGTTAATGGAACAAATCAGTTTTAAGAAATTATTGAAGGAGATAAAGGCCTAAGGCCTCATGGTCTAATACCACTGCCAGAAGGGCATGTATTGAGCGGTGTTGGAGCAAATATCGGAGATGTTGAAGGACCCAGTGGGGATCGGTATTGATCTTTACTAACTTCTTTTTATTTTTTCTTCTCCATTTCTTGATTTTTCCTAGAAGAATTCTCTTGTGAGAAAATCTGGAAGAGCATTTTCTTTTCCTTTGATGTGTTGTATTTCGAAATCAAAACAAGAAAGTATTGATTGCCAACGGGAAAAAATTTGTTTTGAAACCAAATTTTGAACATCATTTTCTAAAACGCTTTTTGCAGCTTTGCAATCCATTTTTAAGAGAAAACGTTTGTTGAATAGATCTTTTTGAAATTTTGTGATACATAGCACTATAGATAAAATTTCTGTTTTGATTGTTGAATATTTTTCTTGAGCTTCTGTCCAAATTCCTAAGTAATACTTAACTATTTGCTCTTTATTGCTATTTTTGGGTCTTTGTTTAAGTATCCCTCTATAACCTAAGTCTGAGGCGTCTGTCTCGATTATCAATAAGGCTTCTAGATCTGGGATTCCTAAACATAGAAGGCTTTTAACCTTAGTTTTGAGGGTTTTGACTATTTCAGTCATTGAGCTATCCCAAGCTAGTGCTTTCTTTCTTAACCTTTGATACAAGGGTTTGCAAATAATTCTTAAATTTTGAACAAACTATGCTATGTAATTAAGACATCCTAAGAATCTTTGTAACTACTTCTTATCAATGATTTCATCTGGAAATTGATTAGCAAACTCTATTGATCGGCTTATAAGTTTGATCATTCCTTGATAAATATCATAACCTAAAAATCTAATTTTAGTTTGGAACAAATTCATTTTCTTAGCAGAAATTACTAAACCATTTTTCTTAACAATTTCGTAAAATTGATCAAAGTGCTTAAATGTTGTTCTATTGATCTAGAAAAGACTAGAACATCATCTATATATACTATTGTGAACTGAGTATAAGGATTAAAAATATCATTCATGATGTTTTGAAACTCAGAAGGTGCATTTTTGAGACCGAATGGCATAACATTCCATTCATAATGACTAAAACAGACTGTAAAAGCCGTTTTGTAATTATCAAGTTCAGCTATATAGATTTGGTAATATCCAGATTTCATATCAAATTTTGAAAACAAAGAGGCTTGTTGAACTCTAGAGATCAAATCTCCTCTATCTGGAATTAGATACCTAATCCATCTTAATACATTGTTGAGGAGTTTGTAATTAATAACCATTTTAGGGGCTAATCCATCTTCTGAATAACTTTCGTCTTTAGATTCTGAACTATTTTGATAATCTATTTGATAAATTTCATTTTGATCTTAATCATTACCACTATCTGTGTCATATTCTGATTCAGAGTTTTGATCTTCTAACAAAATACTCATTAAACTTTGTTTATACTTATCATCTATTTCTAACAAATTGATCTTTTTCTTAAGTTGACAGTGTTTTGAAATATGATCATACCTCCCGCATTTAAAACAAACTATATGTTTGCGGTCGGTTATTTGTCTATTATGTTTTGAAGTTTGATGCCTAAATTTCTTGGAGCTTTGATGGTTTTTATTTGTTTGGACTGATTTAACAACTTTGTTAGGGTATCTAAGATACGTTTTTCTAACTAACCTGTGTTTTTCTAATCTCCTATGTTTCTTCTATTTTGAAGAAGGTGCTTAAATCTTTTCTATGCCATATTAATCACAGAAGTTTCCTAACTCTCTACGACTACTCTTAAGTTTGGTTTTGAGCTTATATTGAAGCTTCATGTCATTGCATAACATGATAGCTTCGTTAGTAACATAATTTATTAACTCTTCTAAGGTCATGTGTTGATAGGGTATTGTATTATTGCATTATTTTTTGATACTTTCTTTAACTCTTTCTACAAACAAATTTGGTAATCTTCCGAAAAATCTTTCTTTCCAATAGTCTACATTACTATCGAATCTTGTATATAATTTTGTAAAGAACATATATTTGTGCCATCTAAAATCAAACATCATTGGACATCTGAGATTGACCAACTGATTAGCTATTTTATGTTGGAAATCTATGGGATTTCCTCCAAAGTGTTTTGTTAAAGCATATATTAACACTACTACTTCATCTTGAACTTCTATTAATTGCCCATTTACTTCTTCTTGCCTAACTGCAAATTTTATGGTTGATCTATCAATTTTAGTGAGATAATTATCCCACCATCCTTTTAATTGACATGTAAATCTAGTTGTTAACTTTGTAACTATGTCTCTTTCAATATTATTTTTGATCTTGTATGCAGTAGCACACATTGACATATTTTGAATTATTCCTAAGATTTGATGTTCGCTATAACCATCTATATTCCATTCTATTATTGCATCGCCTGAGTAACTTGCTTTTATAACTAGAGTGTTTTCTTCATATTGAGTGTCTGGGTAACTAGGTCTTGGATAATAATTTCTTGTGATTGGTTTTGTTTTCCTAAATTTTATCCTATTTAAATTTTGATCATTTTCTAAGTTAATGTTTTTTGATATAGTATTGAGTTGAGGACCTTTTAATCTATTGTTTGAAACATTTAGTTGATCTAGTCTTTTGGTAATTTCTTCAACTAAATTTTGAAAAGTTTTCCCTAAATTTATTGATCTTAATTCTTCTCTTGTCAGGGTTGGTATTTTGTATAAGGGTGGTTTTGGAACGGATGAACTAATTTTGTTTTGAAAAGATGTACTTGTTGAGGCTTCTAATGGCTTATTGCTGATTACATTTTCTATTCTATCTAGTTATTTTCCTATAGTGTTAAGAGCTAAATTTGTATAATTGTTTTGAGATTGTATATTCTTAACATCTTTCTTTTGACTAGGTTGATCTTCATTTCCTTCTATTGTTTTGAATGGTGAGGCTTCTAATTCTGAACTACCTTTTGAAATTTTTAAATTTTCTAAAGGTGGATGAACATATATAATTCTTTGACCTAATGTTATATCCCATTCTACAGTTATTCTACTATGTGTGTTGATTGTTTTGATATCTTCTACAAAAAGATTGTTGATATTATTGTTTTGACAATACATACTAAACAAGGTGAAAAAAAATATTTTCTTTGATCTGTTCTAAATATTTGTAATATTCTTCTTTGCATAGTTGAACTTGCTCCTTCGAGAAGGTTTTAAAATACCATTCTCTCTGGGTTGTGTTGTAATCTTTCATAAACTCAGTGTTTAACTTTTGTTTGTCTATTGTAAACTTTTTTGTTAATACTAAGAATGAGATCTTGTTGGTGAGTGATTTATTGAAGGTTCTTCATTAACATATTCATAAACTGGTTGAGGGATGTTTGGTTGGAAATCTACTCTTCTTAGAGTATTCGGAGTTTGAGGGTTACTAATTACAAATCTATAGTCACTATCTATAGAGTACGTATGTCCGAATTCTAATTCTGGAGTTATAAACATTCTTGATCTAAAAGATTGAGATCTTTTCATATTTAATCTAACATTTCCTTCAGGAGATTGAACAAATCCTTCTAAAATTTTTGATTCTTTTTTCTTATGAGGTTGAATCTTTTCTAACTCCCAAGAGTTTGGAAAAGCAGCCATGATTTCATCATGTTTCATAGGTTTTAGAGTCATAATCATTGTAATTATAAGATGTTTCTTCATTAGTTAATTTTTATTAGACAAAATCATATATGAATATATTAAAAGATTAAATTGGTGACGTTTTAATTTTTAAAAAATAGTCTTAAACTAATACAAAAAATTAAATATTAAAAGGTAATTGTTAATATAAAAATAAATATTTATTAAAAGGTAAATTTAAAAAGTATATATTAAACAAATTGCATATATATATATATATATATATATATATATATATATACTTATAAATTTCAAAAAAAATAAATATTGCATATGTGACTTAAGAAAATTTGCCTTTATGCCATTAAATATAAATTTTATTTTGTCTATATATTTCATAAAATATTTTTTAAAATAATTTTTGAAAAATATAATTCAAATATATTATATTTATTATTATATATTATATATATCATCTTATAATATAAAATATTATATATGTTATTATATTATATATATATATATAACAATAATATAGTGTGTGTATATATCATATATATATATATATATATATATATATATATATATATATATATATGTATACACACATAGGTGGCTCGACATTTAAAGTGTCGGGCCATTGGGCCATTTTTTTTCTTTTTTTTTAAATTAATATTCATACATTATCTATTTTTTTAATTTTAGTATTATAATATTAGAGCACATTTGGTTCCTTTCCTGTTTTGAGTGCAGACATAAATAAAATCTTCATGCTCTGTTTCTAAAGAATCAAGAACAAAGAATCATAAAATATGAAAAGTTTTTTTAATACACAAAATGTCTACATAAATATAAAAAATTTTAATTTTTTTAAAAAAATGACAGATAAAAAAATAAGGTCTAGCTCGACACTCGGAATGTCGAGCCACTTAGTGGCTCAACATATATCTATATATATATATACTTTAATTTTAATATGTATATATCATTTATATATATATATATATATATATATATATATATATATATATATATCATTTATTTTTTGACAAAATAGTCTTCATGGTATATCATTTATTTTTTGACAAAATAGTCTTCATGGTATCTCAATTATTTGCAAATTTTTTGGCGCGACTTCTCTCCTCTTGTGGTAATCTAACTTTTTTTGTCTTTGTGTTCCACTCGTCCTAATTTCTACTCTATCTTGTCTTGTCTTCTTCTACTTTAGCATTTTTTTTCTTTCTTTTAAATTTAACAATTTGTTTTCTTTCCATATTGCAGTGTATGGCATGACAGTACTAAATGTTAGTTTCAATTTTGTCTGATATATAGGTAAAAACTCAACATACTCTTCTATCAAATTAATTCTCTTCTTAATATCTTTGTTGCTTAATTTTTTTAATATTCTTCAATTCTGACTTACCAATAATACAGAACGACGATTATTATAATTTCTTCTTCAACTTAATAACCCAGGTAATCAAAATTTTCTTATTCCAACTTCAATATCTCCATCTTTCTTCTCTTTCTTTTTCAAGGCTACGGGTTGTATTTGATTCTTTATAGGAAGATGAACCCTTTTAATTTCTATTTCTTTTCCTGGAATGCTGCTAAGAAGATAGAAGACATACAAGATGAAGAGCAAGTATTACAAGATGAAGATGAAGATTAAATTATTTTGTATACAAATTTGTAAATTTATTGTTTTATTTTCAATGTAAAATATACAATTTAGAAAATATGTAAATTTATATTTCTTTAGTATTAAAAAGTTTACAGAAATCATGAATTTCATTGCTCTTTTTCTTTTAATACCTAGCAACCAAATAAAATTCCCTTTCAATAAATAAAAAAATTTTCATTAATTCAAATTCATTTAAAAAATCACTAATTTTTAATAGCAGAGGACAAAATTTAAAAAAAAAGGATAAAATTTTAAAAAATGTCGAGCCGCATATGGTTCAACATTGTGAGCGTCGAGTCACATGTGACTGGATGTTCTAAACATTGAGCCACAGTGGCTCGACGTCGTGAACATTAAGCCATTGTGGCTCGACTTATATATATATATATATATATATATATATATATATATGATATATTTATATATATCTTGTGTGTGTGTGTGTGTATATATATTTATATACATAATATAATATTTATATTTATATCTCGTGTATATATATATATATATGTATAATATATCAAAAACATCACACTGGACAAGTGGCAGATGAGAAGTGGAGTGGTACTAAAATTTATCGACTGAAAATCAATAACAAAAGAATAGTAGGATTTATTTTTCAGTAAGAAATTAGTCAAAAATCAATTAGTGACTGTTGATTTACCAATTGAAATTATTCAGTAGAAAATCAGTAGGAAAACATTTTTTCCTCCAGTAATCCTCATATTTTCGACTGACTCTTCTATAGGTATACAAGGTGATTGCTGAAGTGTGAGCCTTAGTTTGGTTGCTTTGTATTTGATGATCTTGTTTCCCTAATAAAATACTCATAGCTATGTGTTGTGAGGAGTGGATGTAGGCAATCTTTGTGATTCTTTCGAACTACTATAAATCATAGTGTCATCTCTCTTCCCTTCTCTCCACATTATTATTATTGTTATTTGTTGAAAAAGTTTCTTAACAGGACTCTGCTAATATAAGTTGACCCTAATAAGTTTTCAATAATAAAGTTTTTATTTTACAAAAAATCGTATATATTGTATTCACCCCTTTTAGATATACTCTTGGACTAACAATTAGTATCAGAGCAGGTCTCAAGTATTTTGGGATTAACATCCTTGAGTAAAGATTCAAAAGATGATGCAGGTTCCTGATGCACAGGGTCAGAGTGTTGATAGGCCCTCGCTCTTTGATGGGACAAACTACACATACTAAAGAATTAGAATGGAGATTTTCTTAAAATCTCTTAATGTCGATATGTGGTTGGTAATAGCAAAAGGCCCTTATACACCCATGAAGAAAGTGGACAAGAAAGAGATTCCTAAAGAAATGGAAGAAATGATTGATAATGAAAAGCGTAAGATTGAATTAAATTTTAAGGCTATTAATTTTCGACTTTGTGCACTAAATGCAGAAGAGTTTAAAAAACTCTCAAGGTGCTATTTTGCATAAGAATGTGGGATAAACTTTGTATCACCCATGAAGGAACAAGTGAATGGCTTAAGTAGCTTATGGATAAGAAGTGAGGGAAACAAAGCTTATTCTGCATATTTGATAGATCAATATGGTTTTAGAGTTGATATGCTTGAATAGTGAAAATACTAGAACATATGGGTTGAGAATGCATGATTAAATCTTAAGGAAATATAGATCAATTTGCGAGGATTGAGGTGATGATAGATTTTTAATTATGGGACTTTGAATTGGTATCTTAATATTAACTTGGTTTACCTTATAAGTGGTGATGCCCTTAGTTATGATCTATATGAGATAGGACTAGAAATTGTAATATTTGAGGATTGTACTGCATTGGAAAATATGTATATATATATATATATATATATATATATATATATATATATATATTGATGCAGACTATGAAAGGTTGGAATGTTAGATGCACGGTAGCAACCATAAAACTAAGATTGAGATCGGCAAATTGTGGAAAAGGAACAATCTAAGGTGTTATTGATATTGACGTATTTAGGGTGACTAGGTGAAGTCTATATCTTGGTTAATACATATCTGGTGTTAATAAACATTGGAAAGCATATGACCTGCTAGTTATGACCCATTATATAACTAACTTATAGAGGATATTAGGGACTCATATTTAGGGGTTGGATTTTTGCTAGTTACGTAAGATATGAAGTAAGCTTCTAATATTATGGGCTTACTTGAATTTTAGGGACAAAATTCTTTTAAGGGGGTAGTATTTGTAACATCCCAATTTTTATGAAAATTAGTATTAGAGGGACTATTTGAAAAGAATATTTCTAGAAAAAAAATATGTAAATAAAAATAATGAAAATAAATTTGATATACAATAAAAAAATTTAATTAAAAGAAAACATAATGAAATGTCTGAAATAATTTTGGTAACAAATAGAAATTTTACCCTTTAGGATCTATATGCAAGAACAGAAAAAAAAAAATGGAAGGGCCTATCTAGAATTTTAGCTAGACAAACTTGTTGACAGTAGACACATAAGAAGGCATGCATGTTACTCTCTAGTGCTATGTGGCTTCATCTTCATTTTACCCGTAGCCTTGAACCAGATGAACAAGTGGCAGGCGATAAAGGTTCTGAAAAGAGCATGTGGGAAATGGAGAAGGAAAAAATGGTGCATATGGGAAATGCAAAAAGAAGGAATTTGGCATGTGAAGCTTGAAAGGATTATTTTACATAATCATTAGCCAAACAGATAGATTTATAGAAAACTCAAATGCGGAAAATCTTTTAAATCTATCATCTATTGTTTGTAAATCGTGACAAGTAATAAAGACATAAAATTAAACGACGTAAAGAATGCACCTTGATCCATCGTTAACCCGTACACGAATTGAAGGAGGGTAGGCTCTTATAGGAAGATATGGAATGATTCTCTCTCACTTTTCTGATGGAAAACTCAAATGAACCGTGTCTATCCAAAGTGAGACTAACTCCATATTGATAGAAATGGCTAACACCCAAGAGGGGGGTGAATTGGGTTTTTAAAAAAAATTGCTAAAACTTGATAGAAGTTTAAGAAGTTTTAAAAACAATGCCAAGCTTTTTATGAAAGTAAAATAAGTATGATCAAGATGAATAAATATAGAGTACAATTAATCAAAAACAATTAAATAGATGAATGAATATAAAATGCAAGAGAGTAAAGAACATATAAATAATTAAAGAGCAAGGGAAGAGAAAATCAAACAGCGAGATTTATACTGGTTCGGCTTAAACCAAGCCTACATTCAGTCCTCAAGATAACTTCTTGAGTGTTTCACTATAGACCACAAGTTTATGCAATTGGGCACTTGTAAGCCACTACAACATAGAGATCTTTTCTTCCTCAAGGGTGTCTCTCCCCCTTACAATGTGTTTTCTCTCAAACACTAACTCAAGGAACCAATCCTTGAGCAACTAAATTTGAAGGCTTAAGGAAAATAATGGTGGACACTCTCAAAGTATAGATAACGCAGAAATTAAGCTCAGAATATTTCTCTAGCAATTTAGAGAGAATGAAACTCAAGATAATATGAGAAATGAACAATTGAACCTTGATGCAAATGGTGTTGTGAAGTCCCCTTTATATAGTGAAACCTTGCTGCTACAGTGACTACTTTAGTCAAAATTGCTACAGTAAGATTCATCATCATTTTTCAACCTTTCTACAACAACCAAAAAACTTTATCAATCTTTTTCAACAATCAATATTATTTTTCAAATTTGTTACAGTAAAAAGTATTCTTTTTCAAAGTTTATTACAACAACCAATAAACTTTATCATACTTTTTCAACAATCAAATTTCTTTTTCAAAAGTGCTACAGTAAAAGATATTCTTTTTCAAATTATATTACAACACCCAATAAACTTTATCATACTTTTTCAACAATCAAATTTCTTTTTCAAAAGTGCTACAGTAAAAGATATTCTTTTTCAAATTATATTACAACACCTAATAAACTTTATCAAAAATCAATTTATATTACTATATATAAATATATAAAGTATTAAATATATTTGGGCCAAGAAAAATTGAATCATGCATTTGGGCCAATAAGATTAAATCATACATTTGGGCCAAGAAAATTAAATCATACTATTTGGGCTAAGAAAGATTAAATCATACATTGGGCCAAGAAGATTAAATAATACATTGGGCCAAGAAGATTAAATCATACTATAATTCTCACATATTTGTCATCATCAAAACTTATAGCATAATATATTAGGGCTAACAATCTCCCCCTTTTTGATGATGACAAATCACCAAAGAAAAATATGTTACAATGTAATAATCATTATACAATATACACATATTTTTCTTTCCATATCCTTCTCCCCCTATTTGACATCAACAAAAAGGTATAAGGAAGGCAATATATAAAGGCTAAAGCGTATTCCTTCTTTAAGCAAGAATATCATATGACGTCATGGGGTAAAATTTCATCAAAACTTATCATTGATATGCCAAAAATATATAATTAAGGAAAACATTGCATCTCAGATAAAGTGACCTTAAAGATATAGAGGATTTAATTATAGGTTAGGCTCCCCCTCAATCAATGCATATTAAACAAATGTAATTTTCAAGATGTATTCATATATGTATCTTGAGGATGAGCACCTGCAAAAATTTTGACAACCACTCCGATGCTTAAGTTAATAATGTAAATCAAAGATTAAAGGAAAGATTTAAAAATCATGCAATTAAAAAAAATAATTTTTAAAGTTCATTTGGATTTGCCATCCCAAGTTCTCTCCTAATAAAGTTGAATCTATCTTCAGCAAGAGGCTTCGTGAAAATGTCAGCTAACTGAAAATCCGTTTGCACAAATTCAAGAGAGACATCTTTCTTTTGAACATGATCTCTTATAAAATGATGTCTTATTTCAATATGTTTGGTTCTTGAGTGCATGACAGGATTTTTAGATAAGCATATGGCACTTGTGTTATCACATCTAATGGGTAATGTTTTTAAGAAATACACCAAGATCCTCTAGTTGTTGTTTCATCCACAAGATTTGGGCACAACAACTCCCAGCTGAAATGTATTCAGTTTCAGCTGTGGATAAAGCAACACTGTTTTGCTTTTTACTAAACCAAGAGACAAGAGAACTACCAAAGAATTGGCAAGTTCCACTTGTACTTTTTCTGTCTGTTTTGCTACCCGCAAAATCCGTATCAGAGTACCCAATTAAAAAATTAGAGGATCCTTTAGGATACCATAAACCCATTTGAGATGTGCCAACCAAGCATCTAAAAATTCTTTTCACAGCCTTAAAATGAGATTCCTTGGGGTTAGTTTGAAATCGTGCACACATGCATACACTAAACATAATATCGGGTCTACTAGCGGTTAAGTACAGTAGAGAGCCAATCATACCTCTATATTTTGTCACATCAAATGGTTGACCTCTTTCATCCTTGTCCAAGTTTGTTGAGGTACTCATGGGAGTAGCAATTGGTTTTGCATTCTCCATGTCAAACTTTTTGAGCAACTCTTTTGCATACTTGGTTTGGCTAACAAATATTCCATTATCCATTTGTTTGATTTGGAGCCCAAGGAAGAAGTTGAGTTCTCCCATCATTGACATTTCAAACTCACCTTGCATGATCTTAGCAAACTCTTTACACAAACTTTCATTAGTAGCACCAAATATTATATCGTCAACATATATTTGCACTATAATTAAATCATGCTTTTTATTTTTGAAGAACAAGGTTGTATCGACCTTTCCTCTTGAAAATCCATTATTTAAAAGAAATGAACTCAATCTCTCATACCAAGCTCTAGGAGCTTGTTTGAGACCATATAAAGCCTTTTTCAATTTAAAAACATCATTTGGCTTATCATGATTTTCAAAACCGGGAGGTTGTTCAACATAAACTTCCTCCATGATATAGCCATTTAGAAAGGCACTTTTCACATCCATTTGAAATAGTTTAAAATCATTTATGCATGCAAATGCCAATAACATTCTAATAGCTTCAAGTCTAGCTACGGGTGCAAAAGTTTCATCATAATCAATGCCTTCTTCTTGGTTGTAACCTTTTGCGACAAGTCTAGCCTTATTTCTAACCACTATTCCATTTTCATCAAGTTTGTTTCTAAAAACCCATTTTGTGTCAATTATTGGATGATCATTGGGTCTAGGAACTAATTCCCAAACTTGGTTTCTTTCAAATTGATTTAGTTCTTCTTGCATAGCTAAGATCCAATGTTCATCTATAATTGCATCATCAATATTTTTTGGTTCAACTTGAGAAAGGAAGGCTAAGTGGTTACAAACATTCCTAAGAGAATTTCGTGTTATTACCTTTTGTGAGGCATCTCCAATGATGAGCTCCTTAGGATGACTTTTTGCATACCTCCAATCCTTTGGAAGATCATCATTGTTTCTTGTTGGTTCCTCTTGTGGTTTCTCTTCTTCTTGTTGCTTTTCTTTTTCTTGATGCTTCTCCTCTTCTTGTGGCAATTTAGCACCCTCATCATGATCATCATCATTTTTTGGTATTATTTCTTGCTTCTTCCTCATTTCATCATCTAATGAAAGGTCTTTGAAGTAATCTAACACTTCATGTTGATCATCACAATCTTTAAAGGAATTGTTAGATTCATCAAAAACAACATGCATAGATTCTTCAACAAGTTCTTTTGTTATAGACTCTATATGCTTTACTAGTACTAGAATATCCAAGAAAAATGGTTTCATCGGCTTTGGCATCAAATTTTCCCAAATTATCTTTTCCATTGTTTAAAACAAAGCATTTGCAACCAAACACATGGAGATGAGAAATGTTGGGCTTTCTTCCTCTATATAGCTCATATGGGGTTTTATTTAAAATTGGCCTTATCAAGGCTCTATTCATTACATAACAAGCAGTATTAACCGCATCCGTCCAAAAATATTAAGGAAGTTTCCCTTCATTAAGCATAGCTCTAGCCATCTCCTCTAGAGTTCTATTTTTCCTCTCAACAACACCATTTTGTTGAGGAGTTCTAGGAGATGAGAAGGTATGCTCAATGCCATTTTCATCACAGAATTCCATAAAGTCATGGTTATCAAATTCTCCACCATGATCACTCCTAATCCTCACAATGGTCAAGCTTTGCTCTTTTTGAATAAACTTTGCAAGTTTTAGAAAAGATTTAAAAGCTTGATCTTTATGATCTAGAAAGAGAGTCCATGTGTACCTTGAGTAGTCATCTACAACAACTAGTACATAGGAGTTACCTCCAAGGCTTTTTTTCCTAGATGGTCCTACAAGGTCCATATGAAGTAATTGCAAAGGCTTAGTTGTAGAAACAATATCCTTAGTCTTGAAAGAGCTTTTAACTTTCTTTGCCATTTGACAAGTACCGCAAAGCTTATCTTTTTCAAAATTAATTTTGGGTAAGCCAATTACAAGTTCTTTTTTGACTAGTTTATCCAAAAGATTCATACTAGCATGAGCTAGTCTTCTATGCCATAACCAACTTTCATTACTAACACTAATTAAACATGTAGAGTCTATAGAAGGATCTTCATCGAGATTTATAACGTAAACATTATTGATCCTTTGACCGACAATCTTAACTTGCTTATCATTAATATTTTCAACTATGCAACGATTTGAATCAAAAATCACTCTATTGCCTTTGTCACATAGTTGACTATTGCTAAGCAAATTATGATTGAGGCCTTCAATAAATAAGACATTTTCAATAGAAGTTGAGGAATTCTTACCCACTTTACCTATTCCCTTGATTAGACCTTTGTTATTTTCTCCAAAGGTCACTTTGCCTCCTCTTGGTGTCAAAGAGAGAAATTTTGATTGGTCGCCGGTCATGTGCTTTGAGCAACCACTATCTAAGTACCATTTTTCACTCTTTGTCTTGAGGCACACCTAACTCACAAAATCAAGTTTTCTTTTTAGGTACCCAAATTTGTTTGGGTCCTTCTTTGTTAGTTGTTCCCTTGGGAACCCATGTCATTT
Source organism: Biancaea sappan (assembly GCA_037074585.1). Taxonomy (NCBI): domain Eukaryota; kingdom Viridiplantae; phylum Streptophyta; class Magnoliopsida; order Fabales; family Fabaceae; genus Biancaea; species Biancaea sappan. Next base: position 42,452,856 of record CM073492.1, read on the forward strand.
TATTTTCATAAGAAATATTCTTTCTATACCAACAAGAATAGGAATTATGTCCTTTTAAACCACAATAAAAACAAGTAGTGAAGGGACTACTTGACATAGTTGCATGAACAAAGAAATTCTTGTAGTATTTTTGACTAGCTTTGGGCTTATATCCTAAGCCGGCTTTGTCAAATACACATCTTTGTTTTCCAAGCAATATGTTCAAATTGTCTCTTCCTAGTGTAAATTTTCCAAGGGTATTTTTTAAATCTTTATTTTCCCTTTCTAATTCAATGCATTCACAACAAGGACAATTTTCTTTTGGAGAGATAATCAATTCTTTTAAGCTTGCATTTTCTTCTTGCAAAATTTTGTTTTGATCTTCAAAAACAAGGCTTTCCTTTTTAAGTGCAATAACATCATCTTTCAATTTTGAAATTTCATCCTCAAGTAAGGAAATTTTTTGCTTTGAAAAACTTAACTTTTTAGCAAGCTTTAAAGATTCATTGTGTAGTTCTTCAAAAGCATCTTGTAATTCATCAAAAGAGTGTAAAGGTTCAAGAATGTTTACCTCTTCATCTTTTCTTGCCATAAGGCAAAGGTTGGCTTCTTCATTTTCTTCTTCATCGGATTCACTTTCTCCCCATACAGAAGAAATATATGCTTTCTTTTTCACTTTGTCATAGCTTTTCTTTCCTTCTTGCTTCTTGATGAATTGTGGATAATTCCATTTGATGTGTCCAACCTTTTTGCATTCATAACAAGTGGGACCTTCCTTGTTGCTATCTTGGTCTCTTCTCCATCTTCTTGTATTCTTCCATTTTAGGAATTTACTAAATTTTTTGACCAAGAGACCAATGTCTTCATCATTGATTTCAAGTTCCTCTTCTCCCTCATCACTATCGATTTCCACCCTCTTGGAAGAAGATGATTTAAGGGAGAGAGTCTTCTTTTTCTTGGTTTCTTCCTCTTGCCTCATCTCTATTATTTTGGACTCATAGTTTTGGAGGTTCCCAAACAAGGCTGTGAGGGAATTCATTAACTCTCCTCTTACTTCCATAATCGCAGTCCTCTTTGCCTCCCACTCCGGGGTAAGACATCTTAGAATCTTGGTGGTTTGTGATTTTTCTGAATAAGAAACACCAAGAGCTTTCAAATGGTTAGTAATATGAGTGAATCTTAATTGCATTTTACTAATACTGTCATCACTTTTCATTTTGAAATTTTCATATTCATTGGTGAGAGTACTTATTTTTGACTCTTTGACTCCAAGAGTTCCTTCATGTGCAATTTCTAAAGTATCCCACATTTCTTTAGCACTTGCACAGCTAGAAACTCTAAAATATTCATCTTGGTTTAAAGCACTAACTATGATCATTTTTGCTTTGGCATTAAGATGGACAAGTTTCTTTTCGGTATCATTCCATTCACTTTTGAGTTTTGGAATAACATTCCCTTCAACCTCCTTAGTAGGAGTATAGGGACCTTTTTCCACAACATCCCAAATATCAAGGTCTACCGCATCGAAAAACATTCTCATCTTAGACTTCCAATAAGTGTAATGGTTTCTATTAAAACCAGGGGGTTTTGTAAAGGAACTTCCTTCAGGTAAAACACAATCACCAAAGCCAGCCATATTTCAACTCTTAGACGATTAAGTCTTTGATCAAGAGCCCAAGCTCTGATACCAATTGATAGAAATGGCTAGCACCCAAGAGGGGGGTGAATTGGATTTTTAAAAAAAATTGCTAAGACTTGATAGAAGTTTAAGAAGTTTTAAAAACAATGCCAAGCTTTTTATGAAAGTAAAATAAGTATGATCAACATGAATAAATATAGAGTACAATTAATCAAAAACAATTAAAGAGATGAATGAATATAAAATGCAAGAGAGTAAAGAACATATAAATAATTAAAGAGCAAGGGAAGAGAAAATCAAACATCGAGATTTATATTGGTTCGGCTTAAACCAAGCCTACATCCAGTCCTCAAGATAACTTCTTGAGTGTTTCACTATAGACCACAAGTTTATGCAATTGGGCACTTGTAAGCCACTACAACATAGAGATCTTTTCTTCCTCAAGGGTGTCTCTCCCCCTTACAATGTGTTTTCTCTCAAACACTAACTCAAGGAACCAATCCTTGAGCAACTAAATTTGAAGGCTTAAGGAAAATAATGGTGGACACTCTCAAAGTGTAGATAACGCAGAAATTAAGCTCAGAATATTTCTCTAGCAATTTAGAGAGAATGAAACTCAAGATAATATGAGAAATGAACAATTGAACCTTGATGCAAATGGTGTTGTGAAGTCCCCTTTATATAGTGAAACCTTGCTGCTACAGTGACTGCTTTAGTCAAAATTGCTACGGTAAGCTTCATCATCATTTTTCAACCTTTCTACAACAACCAAAAAACTTTATCAATCTTTTTCAACAATCAATATTATTTTTCAAATTTGCTACAGTAAAAAGTATTCTTTTTCAAAGTTTATTACAACAACCAATAAACTTTATCATACTTTTTCAACAATCAAATTTCTTTTTCAAAAGTGCTACAGTAAAAGATATTCTTTTTCAAATTATATTACAACACCCAATAAACTTTATCAAAAATCAATTTATATTACTATATATAAATATATAAAGAATTAAATATATTTGGGCCAAGAAAAATTGAATCATGCATTTGGGCCAATAAAATTAAATCATACATTTGGGCCAAGAAAATTAAATCATACTATTTGGGCTAAGAAAGATTAAATCATACATTGGGCCAAGAAGATTAAATCATACTATAATTCTCACATATTTGTCATCATCAAAACTTATAGCATAATATATTAGGGCTAACACATATGACCCAGGGAACTACTACACATAACCATCTACTTATGGGTCGACCCAGTGGGTCGATCCATTGATTGACCCATTTTATAATAATACCTCATCACTGTTATTATTTAGGGTCGAGCATCTACACATTTAATATTTTCACTAACACCCCAGACCAAATAAAATATATATCAAATATGTAATACCCGTAATAATTTTGTATAAATGTGTGTTCACAAACTACAGTTACTATTACAATATACAGTATTATTCACATATATTGTACGGTTTACATACATAATCATCTTGTCAAATATAAGATGTGATTTAGGCTTAAAGGGATCGTAGGAAGAAATTGGGAAACCAAGTAATGTTTTATGTGAGAAAATCCCTTAGGGACTAAACTGAAATGTTAAAAGTGGAACTGGTAGATGAGACTGGTAGATGAAAACTGGTAAGCGAAACTGGTAGATGAGACTGGTAGATGAAAACTGGTAAGTGAAACTGGTAAATGAAAACTGGTAGATGTAATAGTATAGGAGAACGGTAGATGGAATAGTAGCAAATAGTACCATAACTTCTCCTATAAATAGGTCCTTCCATTTCATTTCTAATCACACCTTCAGTTTCTTTTCTCTTCTCTGCTCAAAAGTTCTCTTACTCCTACGTTAGGGTTCTGAAATTCTAGATCTTTCTTCCTTAGTCTAGATCCAAGGTAAGGATACTATGCTCTTCTTATGTCTTTAAAATTTTAGAGATTATATTTTTAGGTATTCTCTATGGATGCGGTTTATACAACTGTATGTATGAATAGTAACTGTACGTATAAATAGTGATGTATGTATGAATAGTAACTGTACGTATAAATGAATAGTAACCAAATGTATAAATAGTATATGTATGAATGAATAGTAACTATATATAAATAGTATTTATACGTATTTTTAAATAGTACATATACGTGTACATTTTTATATGTATTTTTGAATAGTACACATACGTATACGTGATAATATGTATTAAAGAATTATATTAATTGAATCCATTAAATGTAATTGTGTAGATTTAAAGAAGATATAGTAACTTGGATTTCAGGTGAGTAGCTAACCTACTTGGATATTTATTTAATTATATGAATAGTCCAAGTAATTTACATATTCAGAGTATATCTACTATTACCTTTGACTGAATATTTCAATTAATATGAATATGGCTATGTGCCGAATATGATTATGGTCATATGCTATGGCTGTGTGCCGAATGTGAATATAGCTGTGTGCCGAATATGATTATGGTCATATGTTATGGCTGTGTGCCGAATGTGAAGATGGCTGTGTGCCGAATATGAATATGACTGTGTGTCAAATATGATTATGGTCATATGCTATGGCTGTGTGCCAAATGTGGAGATGGCTGTGTGCCGAATATGATTATGGTCATATTCTATGGCTGTGTGTTAATTATGAGTATGATATGATTACAGTTATATGCTAAGGATCGAAAAATTTTACTTATGTATTTTATACATATACTTGTGTATTGTTAATCACTTGATGATTATCTGTAATTAAGTTTCTATCCTTATAACGTTATCCATTCATTGATATTATTATCTCATATTGTGGTGAATATATTTTTTTCAGATCCTGAGGTTAACGAAAAACATCCGCCTGAGGAGTAGCGGAAGTTCAATATCCTAACCCTCTTTGCTCCAAGGGTTGGTGTTTATTTGAATTAAAGCTGTTTCTTCAGTTTTAAATTCTAGAAAGCTCTGCAGTCAAATAGGACATCTAGGAGGAAGTGGTTATTGTACATAATTATGTTATTACAGTACTTTAAGTTTACTGTATGTTTTGTGAGATTGTAGCTTATTAAGTAAAATCGGAGTGTTTAACTAAGATAAGTCTTTGCTATATTATTACTCTCACATTTTAGAATGATTATTATATGGAGCTAAAAGCATAGGCTTACAACTAGAGAGTATCTTTAAGTTGTGCCGATCACATACCATTTTGAGGGTCGTGACAAAATAGGTCCCTGAATATAAATTAATGAAGATCTTAAATGGACCTAATTAAAGATAGCAATAATATATATGCCCCAAAATATGTTGACATATACAATAATTAATATGTCAGTCCACACAAATATTTATTAGCAATAATAATTATTTATAAAATAAATAATAAATATATATAATATATTAATAATAAAAATAATGCCAACAAATCTCTCATTTCGATGACATATGATTCTAAAATTGTATATTTACATATCATACATATATATAAACTCAAAGTGTGCACATTCTGCTATCTAACAGATATATCACAAACAATCTCGTCCACTAATTATATTAGCAAAGAATCAAAGAGGCTTTCGTAACCAATTGAATTGAAATTAAATCTAACAATGATCATAGTACTAACATAATTAACGACATAGATCAAGTCTGGATGTGTAGCATGAAAATTATATGTCTAGGATCTTCATACATGCCTATTTCCAACTAGTTCCTATACTTTCTCTACTTTATGCTAAAAAGCAGTTACTTAACCGCATTGAGAAAACACAACAAATATGTCCAGAGTTCACACACACACAAACACCAAATTATATATGAATAAATACACAATCATATATATATATATATATCTCAAATGTCACAAAACAGATTCACTGATCAAGTATAAATAAAATATACAACACACTCAAATGTCTAAAGGTTTGACCACACTTATATGAGCCACATGCTCATGAAAAACGTTAGGTGGTAAACCTTTAGTCAGCGGATCCGCAATCATATGATCAGTACTAATGTGATCTATAGACACAATATGACTCTGAACCCTCTCTCTAACAACCAGAAAGTTAATATCCATGTGCTTCAACCTAGATGAACTCCGATTGTTCTTAATAAACAACTCGGCGGCTCTACTATCACAATACAATCTCAAAGGACTCTGAACACCCTCAACTATTTGTAAAGCTGTGATGAATTTCCTCAGCCAAGCCGCCTAGTTGGATGCTTAATAGTAGGCTATGAACTCAGCCTCCATGGTAGAAGAAACTATAAGTGTTTGTTTAACACTTTTCCAATAAATAGCTCCTTCAGCTAACATAAAGACGTAGCCTAATGTAGATCTCCTCGTATCTACATATCCAGCAAAATCAACATCGGAGTATCCCTTGACTTCAAGTCGATTAAACTTCTGATAGGTAAACATGTAATCCTTTGTCCTTTGAAGGTATCTCATAACCCTATTTGCTGCCTTCCAGTGAGCCATACTGGGGTTACTCTGGTATCTGCTTAACATTACACACTTGTGCATACATGAGACCACCCACAGCCGAAGCATATGCGATTTTCTTCATTTCTCTTCTTTTTATGTCCAATTTAGGATATTGAAGCAAGCTAAATGTATTGCCTCTGGCTACGGGTGTGTCACCCTGTGCACAATCCTATATACCAAATTGGTTCAAGACTTTTTCAATATATGTATTTTGCGATAAACCCAAAGTTTGTCTGGTACGATCCATATGGATCTGAATCCCTAGAACAAAAGATGCATCACCAAGATCCTTCATCTCAAATTTTCTAAAAAGAAAGGATTTGGTTTCACAAAAATAAGACATATCATTACTAGCTAAAAGTATGTCATCAATATACAAAACTAGTATCACAAACTTGCTCCTACTCATCTTAAGATATATGCACTGATCAACCGGATTCTCTTGGAATCCGAAAGATGAAATCACCTCATGAAATTTTTTGTACCACTGCTGGGATGCCTGTTTAAGACCATAAATGGACTTCTTTAGCTTACATACAAGGTGCTTTGAATCTTTTGATTCAAAGTTTTCCGGCTACACTATGTATATTGTTTCTTCAATATCACCATTGAGAAACGTTGTTTTCACATCCATTTGATAGAGCTCCAAATCATAATGAGCTACAAGTGCCATCATGACTCTAAAGGAATCCTTCGTTGAAACTAGAGAGAATGTTTTCTTAAAGTTAATGCCTTCTTTTTGAGTGAAACCTTTGGCTACAAGACGAGCTTTATATCTTTCGATATTACCACTTAAGTCCCTTTTGGTTTTAAATATCTATTTACAACTAACTAGTCTCGCACCATGTGGTAATTCTACTAAATCCCATATCTCATTGTCAGCCATAGATTTTATCTCATCCCTCATGGCTTCTATCCACTTTTGAGAGTTATTACATGACATAGCCTCCCTACAAGTGACTGGGTCATCTTGGATGCCTATGTCAAATTCGTGCTCTTGTAAGAAAACGACATAGTCGTTTGATATAGCACTTTTCTTCTCTCTAGTGGATCTTCTCAAAGGTACTTCCACTTGAGATTGTTGTTGCTCTAATTCAAGTTCAGGAGAATGGATCTTTTGATTCTGAATATGAGTGATATATGTATCTATTGTGTTCTCTATGGGTTCCTCATTCACAGGTATAACCATCTCAGGTAATGTTACCTGATCAGGTATCCTTGTGCCCATAGTAGGAATACTGGTGTATTCATCTTCAAACACAATTTCTCTAAGTTGATAACTCCTACTATGACCAACATCCTCAATAAACTTAGCATTTCCAGTCTCAAAGAAGGACTTAGTTGAAGGGTCATAAAACTTGAAACCCTTCGACTTCTCAGGATATTCCACAAAGAAGCAGCTCACAACACGTGAGTCCAGCTTTCTCTTATTAGGCTTGTACGGCCTAGCTTCAGTTGGATAACCCCAGACATGTAAGTGCCTAACACTAGGCTTCATGCCTATCCATAACTCATATGGGGTCTTCTGTACTGCTTTACTCAATACCCTATTAAGGATATACACTGCAGTCTTAAGAGCCTCACCCCAAAGTGACTCTGGTAGAGAAGAATGACTTATCATACTTCTCACTATGTCTTTAAGTGTACGATTACGCCGTTCAACTACACCATTTTGACTTAGAATCCTCAAGATGGTGTACTGTGGCACAATCCCACAGTCAGCCAAAAATTTAGCAAAAGACCCTGGACGTTGTTCTCCTGATCCGTTATATCTACCATAGAACTCACTTCTACTGTCAGATCTGACAGCTTTTATTTTCTTGATTAGTTGATTTTCAACTTCAACTTTGAAAACTTTAAACACGTCCAACGACTGAAATTTCTTATGTAACAGGTACATATACCAATATCTAGAGTAGTCATCTATAAAGTTGATAAAATGTTGTTGTCCATTCCAAGAAGCTATAGGGAATGGACCACATATATCAGTATGAAGCAACTCTAAAGTCTGACTAGCTCTAAAAGTATTTGTTCCTTTAACTTTAGTCATTTTGCCCTTAATGTATTCAATGCAAATATCCATATATTCAATATTGGATACTTGCAAAATGTCATTTGACATAAGCCTTTGCATTCTTTATTTAGAGATATGCCCCAAACACTTATGCCACAAATTAGCATAACGTTCATCAGTTAACCTACGTTTAGTACCAATATTCACAGAATGTATATTTTCAATGCTATCAGATTTAACACAATTTAAATAATATAGATTATCTATCAATGAACTAGAAGCAATTAATTTAGAATTTAAGAACACATTGAATATTTCATTACCAAATGAACAAGTGTACCCAAATTTGTCCTAACAGGAAACAGAAATTAAATTACATCTAAAAGACGGTACAACAAAAGTGTTTTGTAATTCTAAATAACGTTCATTTCCTAGAAATAATCTAAATACACAACAACTTCAACAGTAGCCCAATTACCATTGCCTACATAGATGTATCTTTCACCATCAATTTGGCCTTCGGCTGGTTATGCAATCTTGTAAAGAAATACTATTGTGAGTAGTAGCACCTGAATCTACCCACCAAGTATTATGGGGTATTAAAGCCAAATTAACTTCAGAACTGACAAAGTTGAGATGCATACCCTTTTTGTCTAACCATGCAGTGAACTTGGTGCAATCTTTCTTAAGATGTCTAGCCTTCTTGCAGAAGAAATAAGTCACACTCATATCTTGTTTCTTCTTGCCCTTTTGTTGAGATGCCCCAAGCACTACATTGTCCTTCTCATTGGACCTCTTCCTTTTAATAGAAGAAGTCTTAGTACCAGACGAAGTTGTTAAGTGAGCACTATTGACCTTATCATGCTTGAGTCTCCCCTCCTCTTGCACACATTGAGCAATTAGCTTATTCAATGTCCATTTTTCCTTTTAAGTATTATAGGAAATTTTGAACTGACTGAATTGAGGAGGTCGAGAAATCAAAACTAAGTACTGAATTGAGGAGGTCGAGAAATCAAAACTAAATGCATGAGTATGTCTTCAGACAACTCTAACTTAAGTGCCTTTAGCTTTTTGATAAGGTGAGACATCTCCATGATGTACTCTCGAATATTTGTTATATCTCATTGAAATCAAATTAGTCAAGATAGTACTGATTTCGACCTTTTCATTCCTACTCTTCTAGAATCCCACCACAAATAGACTCCAGAATGGTATGCTGCATGATCTGAAGACTCATGCGATTTAAACGTTCCCATTTCTCAAATGTAACTTTTTGATCAGCAGTACTACTGCTAGTCAAGGCTGTTGGGCATTCAACATTAAATGCATGATCAAGATCTATGCAACCAAGCACAATCATTACGTGCTCCTTCATCTTTTAAAATTAGTCTTATTCAGCATAGGGATATTTTGCATGTTGGAAGAAATTGCAGATACTACATACAACAGAAAATAACTAATAACATGCTTAGGATAATACTCATATATACATCATACACAAAGTATATATAGTCTTAAACATGTAAAATACAATATAACTCTATTTAATAAATTAGAGATATAACACAAAATTCATATGTTCACATAAGGTTTTAATCATTTTAGAAACGCCTAGTACATCACCATTTATTAGTCTTTGGATAGAATAAATGTATGTTGGTGGCACTCTCTACACAAATATAGTTAATTAATATAGAACTCTTACACTTTCTTAACACATGTCTTCCTTTGGGCCAACACATATCAAATAAGCTACCAAAATAAGTCATACAATGATTAACTAATTTAAGCCTGGCCAACTAAATTTCTTTAGGATATTTAACATGCATAGACTTTTACATAGTTTTCTTGTTAAAACTAAGTCATTTTTACCTAAATTAGCTACTTTGGTAACTATATAGTTTACATAAACATAATTCTAACAAGAAAACATAAATTGGATTGATTAGAATTCATGATAAAACCATATGATGTGATAAAAAAATAATTTTTTTTTAAAATTTCAATCAATGGTCAACGGTCAACATCAACAATCAATGATCAATGGGCAAAATTGGTCAACGATCAAAATTGAAGGTCAACATTTGGTCAACTGATAAACAGTACCAAAAGTCTGAAACTTAATCCACGAGTGGCGCAATAGTGGTTGCTATACAATTTCAAAATTTCAAATTTCCCTTTCTTTTTTTTTGAACAGTAACTGTTTCTCAAAATTTGAAAACTGAACGTGAACAGTACGCCCGAAATTCTGGAAATTATATGCACGAAAAGTATGTGATTTCCTTCAACCATTTTCCAGAAATTGTTGAATGTTCTTCATGTTCATATTTCAAAATCACATTCTAAAAATCATTCTCATGAATTTTATCTCAAAATTATTGAAAGTATTGATTAAAACCATTAAATAAACGGTGAAAATCACCCAAAAACACTCAAATTGATATTTAATTAAGAGATCCCAATTTTTAAAGTTCATCTAAAAAATCCCTAATTTTCATAAATTTTCAAAATTTGATTTATTCCTTTAAAAATTTATAAAATAAGAAATGAAAATACCGGATAATTAGGGAATTAACACAAAAGAACCCTAAAACCTCATAACTTTAACAAAATCGAAATTTTACACATACAGGCATATACAGGGTTCTTCACAAAAATTTTTAATTTATGAACCCAAATTCGATTTTGAAACAAAATGATCTTATTGGTATTAAAGCCTCTCGGCCAGCACTCCCTTTTCTGTGTATACAGTGAATATGCAACACTTTGCTGAGCTTATTCTCCACGTTAGGGGCTAGAGGGTGTGGGAATGTTAGAAAACCCGTGAGGTTTTGTATTTTTTTTTAGTAAAAGCCAAGATAGTGCAGTGAAAAATAAGGAACATGTTTTGCTCCTCTTGATATGCAATTGAAGACCGCAGTGGGGAGAATATGAAAGTGGTCTGCACTTTCATGTTGGTTGAGTCCCTAGAGAATGTAAGTAAGAACCATCCGGGATTTCTACAAGATACCCGACAAAACAGTTAACCCGTGAGCCTTTTTCTGTTTGGTAACTGAGAGGAAGTGACATGTTTGTGGCATATCTCCCTTGGGTGTATATAGTGGAGTCCATAAGCTATCTCTCTATCCTCTGCATGAACCTGAGAGAGAGAGAGAGAGAGAGAGCTTCAAACCAGTAAGTTTCCTTGGGCTACCAGTGAGCTACAAGAGTGAGTTGCAAATAAAAAAAACCTTTGTTTTTCTGTTTATAAATAGGGGAAAACCGAGAGCAAAAACATGAGATTGAGGAAGCTTTTGAGTAGTCTTTCTAACTTGAAACAATAAGCCACCCTTGGGCAAATTTGGTGCTGATCAAATGACTATTTTAGCAAGAATTTGAGGTCCCAAACACAGTTTAACATAATCAAGAGAGTATCAAGCATAGTGCAGAAAATTCAAGGGCAAAGTGCGCTTGAATCTTTGAACTTTGGAACCTTTACTAGCAAAAACTCTTAGGATACTTCCAAATTCACTGTGTCTTCTTCATAAGAGTTCAGATAATTGAGAAGGGAGGGGTTATGTCGCGATTCAATGAGTACTCTACTAATGCAAGACAAGTCTTATGGAAATAGCTTAGCATAATATGTCTTATTTCATGAAATCCAACTCTCTCTTGAAAATGGTTTCTAGAAAATATTCTCAATAAGTTTTACAAAATTATACTATCTCATTTTACGTATATATGTATATATGCCGTTTCAAAAGTTTGCCTGAGGGTTGGAATGAAAATGAGAGATGGATATGTACACTCTTAAAACACTTTTGAAAATTTATGATGTTATGAAAAAGTATGTGATTTGAGCTTTCTTCAAATCTATGTTGATATGAAAAGTTAAATGAATTGAAATTCCTTGATTTAATATTTACGAGCAATGGTTCATCATGTTTTGAGAAAATGATTTATTTTGAGCATTTTGTTATGATGCAATACATGAAATGATGAAAAGTTTGATTTGAACCCTTGATGTTATGATTATGAATTACAAAATGTATTTATGAAGGCTACTATATTTACAAGGAGAGGAACCTATTTTGGAACAATAGTACTACAGCGATACATGTAGTCCTTGGCATGCCTTGGTAATGATGAAACCTCAGCTAGTAGAAAATTAAGAAGTGTGCTAGCCCCATGATCTAAGGCCAGACACGGGAGGGAGGCTATATGATATACAGGAAAAAAATGATATGGCGTTATGATAATGGTGTTAAGGAGAGTTATAATGCAATGTTTGTGAAGATACAACTCTGATTGAGATTCCTCTAAATGTATCTTATCATTATTGTTTTATGATTTCATACTATCTGATTTTATATATATGAATTTACATTGTTGAAAAATATTATGAACTATTGCTACCTATTTTTAACCCTGAGTTATATCCTCTGTACTTATTATGTCATGAGTAATAGTCCTCACTGGGCTTTTTTGCTCAACCCAACTTTTATTTTTTCTAGGGTAGTAAAGATTGATTTGGAAGCTCTTATACTAAGCGACTATTGAAGTCTACAAGTCATTTGAGGCCCAAATTGTCCTTGGGCTGATATTATGTTTTATGTTCAATGTGGATAATAACTCTAGATGTTCTCAATATATCCATGGGTAAGATCCTCATCCTGAGTTTGAGTATGGGGAAGTACATGTATGCCATAAGTGAGTTGAATATGAATGTAAAAGATTGATGATGTTATTATATATGAAACGAATTATGAATTATTATTAGATAAGTTGAAAGTACAAGTGCACTATCGCTTTCCTAACTTAAGGCTTATGGGTGGAAGTAAGTTCTACCCATGCCGGACACATCTCTAAATGAGGGGTGTCACATGCAAGATGAATGAATTGTATGTGTTGGTTTCTTATGAGCATAAGTAAAAGGTGGGCCAATTAAGGATGTATATGCAAGAGAGATATTTTTAATTTAAATGTTGGGAAAAGTGTATGAGTAACTTCTTAAAATTAATCTCTATGATTGTTGTCATTGCTTAGAATGTGGGATAATGATGAAATTGGCTAGTGAAATTAATGATATGGTGGGAAGTCAAAGCTTAGAAGTTTATTCAAGTCCTTGTTGAGAGATTTTTATGGCTTTGTATTTGCATTCAAGTAAGCTATAGCAATTGTAGACAAGCAACATTTACCTTGACCAATGGTGATGTCAAGTGTCTAAGATTGAGTTAAATTTATTGTTGGTTATGATGATTGAAGCATGCAATATAAATGTTGTGTATAAATTATTATATGTTGATCTCAAATGCCAATTTGTGTGTTATGGTGTATGTGAGTGGCATGGATATGTTGTCTTAAATTGTGCTCCATGACACCACAAGGCCACTTGGAAGTGGCAAATGTCATTGGCTAAAAGAGACGGGTTGGCTTTCATTGTCTTTGGCCTCACGTTACCATAAGTACAAAAGGGGGGTTTGAGGAAAACCTCATGCTATTGTGGTTGTTGAGTTGCTTCAAATCAATTGGCCTACGAATCAAGTGGTTTATCTCGTGATGACATTATGGTATGATGACATTATGTTGTGTTGCATCACTACACGAGTATCATATGCATGTGTAATAGATTATTTCATTCACAATTATTTTAATTGGCATTGATCATATGTGAAAGATACATCCATGATCATGATGAAATGGTAGGACGTGGAGATTTATTGTAGGATAAAGGTGAACGTTGGTTATCACCGAGGCCTCATGATATCATGTGCACGATGAGTAAGATTACGGGGAGTTTTCGTGCCACTGATAATCATTGAGTGCAAGGGCAACCGATGTAAACAAATCACGTTCTCATTCACTTCGTGAAAATTCACTATTTACTCTTGTTCTCATGTATGCAAATTTCACGAATTTGAATATGTTTATCATAAAGAATGGTATAAACATTGCTATAAACTTAACTGTGAGCAATCTACGATATCTCTAAAGTGATTTTGCCACAAAACAAATTGATGAAGAGTCCTTCCCCATGAATATGAGTCTTCATTAATAAATATGGTGCACGTCATATGTGTTTTACTTTACTATTGAAAGAATGAGTATATATATATATATATATATATATTTATGCTTTCGTATGTTCACCCTAAACTTTCTTACATAGTGGTAAGGTTGTTCTTCCTTACTAAGTTTTCAACTCACGCCCCTACAGTTTCAGGTACTGTCAAAGGCTGTAAAGTTTGTCCGACTCCACTGTCGCTTTCTTGCTCGAGACATTGCTTTTGTGGGTAAAGGGTATCCATTGGAGGAGTAACGATTACTATTGCACGGGCCCCTGGTTCCGTGTCAATGCGCATGTTTATGTTCTGTTCATTTTCTGTCTAAAAAGCTCTGTGGTCATATATGTCACCCAAGTCTTAGAGTATGTTAATGAAAAATGGTTGTTAATTAAAATGTGTATTTTCTTCTTGAAATATTTGTTTTCTTAAATGTTGAATGTTTTTGATGATATGAGAAGTATGTTCTGAGTATAAAACTTTAATTAGTAAATATGAAGTTAGATATGTATCTTGAGCCAAGTATTATCATGAGTACTTAATAATTTCATTGCATGTAATTAACTAAGTTTCAGTGAAATGTTATGATCTATGTCAATTACGCTAAGTCTAGGCTTACAGCATCGAGGGGTATATACATAGACTCACGTTAGTCGTGTGCCCAATTTGGGTCATGACACAATAAGCACAAATTAGCATGTTGCTAACCATTTAAATAAAAGTTATGAGTCTAAGAAAGCATATGAAATCCCAAGATTCAACCTCTTCTTTACACAAGTTAAGCAACTTGATCACAAATCACTAGGACTTCTTCAAATGACAAGACATTATAGATGATTGCAAGCTAAGCATAAAAAATTATAAACTCATGCATCCCAAAACTTGAATAAAACAAAAGCTTCATCACAACCTTTATTTTAGCATTACATCAAGTTTAATGATGTTAGGGAATGAATGACTGACTGTGTGCCTAACCCATACATCAGTAACTCAACCATCTAATACCAAGCTAGGCATAAAAATTTATAAACTCAAGCATCCCAAGACTTGAATAAAACAAAAGCTTCACCACAACCTTTATTTTAGCATTTTTTCCTTTTTTTTTTTTACATCACGTTTAATGACGTTAGAAAATGAATGACTGACTATGTGCCTAACCCACACATCAGCAACTCAACCATCAACACCAACAATGAAGGGAAAAGAGTGAAGTGTATGGTGGAATTTAGGACCATGTGCCTAATTAAAACTGTCAAAATAGACTAATCCAACCCATTTGAGCCAATAAACAGGACAAGTTGATAGTAGAGGACAAGGAAAGGAAAGGGACTAAGATTTACAAGATGAATTATTGAAGTGAGGATAAGAATAAGATGTTATGTTCTATTAGAAAAAAGTTTGTGGCACGAGAATATCTATGGAAAAGAATAAAGGTAGAATATTCAAAAAAATAAAAAAAAGGCTAACTAATTATGATAACTTTCATTCAAGTTTATTTAAATTACACTCAGCACTTTTCTAGTTCTGAATATTACATTTTGGTCCCGTCTAAAGTAATTTGCCATTAAAATTAATTTTTTAGACAATATATAATCTTTCCAGTAATTAATAAATATATGTAACAACTTTTATTGTCATAATAAATATAAAGTTGTAGTTTCATATCAATATTAACATTAATTTAATTATTTTTATTATAATGTTAAAAATAAGTGTTATGTTATACAAAAAACCTAGTTAATATGACAGAAAATAAATCAAAGAGAAGGTTTCTATAACATATATCCAAATTAAATGTTCAGGGAATTGAATGTTGATAAATCGCTAAAAACACTAATTCAAACAAGTAAAAGTGAACATTTTTCCCCTCTCCTTGCCCTATTTTGCTATCCCTTAACATTTGTTAGCCTTGTTTTTAGTCATTTTCTTTTATGATAGAGATTTCTTAATCTTTTTATCCAAAATCACCATTTCTTTATCTTTTTGAGTAAGTTTGGTGATTTCTATTTTAAGGTAAGTTTTTTTTGGACTAAACCAAGATCAGAGGAGAGAAGTTCTTCACTGCCCAAACTCTTGTGCAGGGCCGCCAGGTTCTTGACTCTTGGGGTGCCAGCCCCCAAACTGCCACCCTGTGTGATCGGCACGATAATGAAGCACCTTCATACTGTAAGCCTGACTCAACCACGTATATTCCACAATTTAATCTTAAGAGATACAATTATCAATCTACAAGTACAATCAAATTAGATGGAACATTAGAATAAGTTTCGGTTACTTACATTGATCACATATTACATGTTGATAAATTGTAAGCCAAATTCAACCAACAATACAATAATCATTCTAGGTGATTCACGTGATCACAGAGCACCCTCTATTCCTCTTAAGAGTCCCCCCACCTCAATATTCAACATTGAAAGGCCAACAAGGACACAAAGTAATTTAATTACTCAGTAAGTCTGTACCCAAAAAAATAAGGACCATAAGCATGTATATAAATACATGAACCATAAGAAGCTAAATACAAAGTTGCACATCATATTCAAGGGAATTAGCAATTTTCATACCTAGACCAAGTGAACATAAATCACCAATCCAGTTACCTAATTGCAATATGAATATACCATCTCACACAACTATTCACATTCGGTAATTTACACCCAACCATTAATTGTAACCATATAGACACTCACAAAACTAAGTATATGAATATCATTATTAAATAATGGTTCACAACTACATACTCAATTTCAGTTGAACATCCATACCCATATAGATACCTTTAATTTCGCAACTATAACAAACATATATATGCTAATCCAAAATCAACCACCGTTTACATTAAATGCCAAGAAATATACGATAAGAAGTATATGTACATCAGTAGATATAGATAAGTAGCTTCACACTTATTTCATCCAAGAGAGAATAAAGAAAATAAAAAGGGAAAAAACCAATAAGAATCCATTCCCAATCATTGGCTATATTTAATGAATATAAATATGCCTTTTTCAATAATAACCATAATTAAATACCAAATTATAACATGTAGAACGATATCTATCCGAGCTAAGTAATTATAAATAGATAATCCCCGTCCTTATGTCTCCAAGAGATAAATAAAACCCCATCCTTATATCTCCAAAAGATAAATAAAAACCCCATCCTTATATCTCTTCTTGACTTAAATGCCAAAGATATGCATATATTACATATGCATACCTAAACCCATCCTTATACCTCCAATTAGGCTCTGCACGTGCCAATCACCTGGCACAATATTATCCACCATAACCAATCCATCATAACCGTATGATAATATTCCAATAAAGAACTCATCAAGAAAAGTTAAAAGAATAATAAACCAGTACTATGTAATCTCCCACATCATCAACCAAAGGAGGAATTATATACCAGAAAAGGAGTTTTCCATACAAAAGCAAGATAAGGATAGTCCAACATAATCGTAATGCAATTATGAAATGATACACCATAATAGAATTATTCATGATAAAAAATAAAAGTAAATCAAGATATTACAATCTCCAATGTCAATAACCAACCCCAAAATAAATTCACAAGATACATTAAATTTAAGAGTCTAATGCCTCACCATCTCAAACAAATAAGCATCATCTTTTTTTTGTAGAAGTTGTGTTTTATGATAATTATGACTGAGAGGGGAGTATCAATATAAAGGAGATAACAATTTAACCCTCCTTAGCCAGAAGTGTGTGCTACTCCAAAATCCTATGTCTCCGGCACAATACAATTATCCAAGTACAAACATCTTTACCATTAGGAGAAGATTGCTATTATATTCAATTCATTAACTAAACCATGCACTAATTACACTTTTCTCCATAACCTTATGGGTATTCATAACTATTGTAATTGCAATTTAAAAGACATACCATCCATTGACCAAACTCACAACTCTTAGTTCTTGATTACTGTAATATTCACAACCACCTCACAAAACTGAAATGCGAGTACAACTAAAAGGACAAGTTATTTGACCTATGCTACTTTTCAAAATCATATTTTCATTACCACAACTGGAAAACATACCGTTTGAATATTTGAATTACAACTCTTGACTTTAAATTGGGAGAAAACACCAACTCCTTGAGGGTAAGATTCAAAAGAACTTGTAGGGAATTATGTTGTTCTACTCACAATAACTCTTAATTGCAAAGAATCACATAAGATGTTACAAATGCAAATTGTTTGAATGGATTTATAAACCCCATATCACTGACCAGTCCAATAGATTTATAAGGATCAAGAGCATAAGGTTCAAGGCCTCACCACATATACACAATTATATATATGGAGTTGTTCCATTGAAGAAGTCTTCTTGGCTCCCTTAAGTTAGACAGGAAACTTGGTAATTGTGAGAAAGAAAAAAATTATCTCCACTCACCTTTATGTAGTCGAATTACCTTAGAATCCACCCAATGTTGAAGAAGTGTTGGAGAACGCCCCCTAGGAACAGAAAATTATGAATCAGCAAAGAAAAAGGGAAAGATTTTGTAGGGGTTGGGGGGCTACTGCCTGCTGTAGCGGGTAGCAGTAATAGCAAGCCTGTTGCTACTACCTCTCGTGCGCTGCAGCGGTTATCAATCCCGCTACAGCGGACTACCACGCTCCAGCAGTCCCTATACTAGAGGAAAAAGCTCTCCTCTGCCAATAATGCCACTCAATCACTCCCAATCCCTCAGTTAGTGATTTATCCAACTTAGGCCTCCTATAGACAGTAAAAGAATGACATAGCCCTCAACAAAACCATTTGCAAATCAGAATAAACCATGTTCTTTCACAAATTTCCCCAAAATGTAAGAAACTTCATCATCGTTTTTTATTAAATGGAAATCAGTCCAAGAACATGGATTCCCAACCAAATTCCCACCTCCATAAACACTCTACTTGCCTAAGGCTAAAAGAAAATGGTTGATTATTACAGACAACCTCCAACCTCTTATTTCCATCCCATTCATCCCCAAAGTTCTCGATTTTGATAGAAAAATAGAGAAAAGGGGAAACAAAAGAGAAGGGAGGAGAAGAGTCAGTCCTACCTGAGAAGTCAAAGTCCCTGGCGGTGGCGGTAGCAGCAAGCAGCGCCCTTCTCCACTCTTTCTTCTCCCTCCTCCTTCAAGCCCTTGATCTCTCTTCCTTCCCCGTGCAGGAACCGAAAGTGAGTTGGTGGGTGGGTTCTAGAGTCTTCCAAGAGATGTAAAAGAAAGGTGGGACACTTGGCATGATCTTACTAAAAGGGTGGACACATGGCATCATCTCCATGTGCCATCTACTTTCTCCACTTTGTTGAAATAACACAAGGCAATCTCCCTCAAGTTATCAAGTTAAGCTTTCATCTAAGTCTTTAATTTTTCTTTAAATTTTTTTTAAAATTCCACTATCTCACCATCCCTTAACTTATTTTCCTTTCACATAGCTCTCTTAAAAATTAAGAAATTTCAAGTAGGTCCTTAAAGACTACTTTATTTTATAGGGAATTCCCTAATAAAATTTCGGGGTGTTACTCAAACTCTCTACTACCCTCTGTTTGTGGCACCTGGCAATTAATCTACACATGATAGTAGCTATTTAAAGAGAAAATGAAGAGAAAATAGATCTTTTGGCAGGGAGAAGAAGAAAGCTTTGCTAGGCAAATTGAGAAAAAGGAGAACCTCTTTTCTACTAAGTTTGAAGTTTCTTTCTTATTTTCCTTCCACTTGTCTCATGTTGTATTGTGTTTCCATGATATTTTTCCGTCCTTTGTTCTGTGTAACTAAACCTCTATGCTTTAGGGGATTGTTGTAACTTGACCTTCTATGAGGTGTTGTTGTTGAATGTTCCAATATAAATGCAATTCTTATTTTTGGAGTAGATTTTACTGTTTTTAAGGATCTTGAATGCTTAGCTACCATTCAATAAAATAGGGTTTATATTATGCAAGGAATAGCTTGATATAAATATGCCTTTGTAAATTCTATTGTAAATCAGATTAATCTAAAAATAGATAATCTTATTTGCATAGTCTTAACAAGTTCCTAATCTTAAAATCCAAACCAAATGATTTGACTAAGGAATTAGCCAATTATTTTAGTTAGGAAGATTTGTCTCTCCAAGGAATTGAGTTCAAATAACTTTGAGAACTTAATCACCATTAAAAAGAATTTGTAATTAGCTTGAAACATTCTCTAACAACTCAAGAATTAATTTGTCTATGAATTAATCAGATTAGAAGTCAATCCCCTATACCTGCCGTTTTATAGTGTAATTCCCCGTTAACTTAGTTAATTCTCTTTGCTCTTTAATTTATTTTGCTTTAAGACAAGTTTAATCTTAATTCATCACCAACCTCTTAATTGTGTCCAAATATAACTTGATTTAGTAAAATTAGTAGTTTTTAAAAGTCAATCCTTGAGCACGATATTCTTACTCTTACTTTATTACTAATTCCGATCCAATACACTTGTCAGAAAAAATCGTATCAAATGTAATATTTGAAATTGAAATAATACAAAGTGTAGTTTAACCAAACCTTTTTAAAAAAAATTACTATAATTTACCCAAAAAATTTAATATTATTTTAGGGACAGATATGGCCATGTTAGTGCAGTGAGGTCGCTTTCCTTACTTTTCAGTCTTCCCCCTTTATTGCCATAGCCGCCGGTAGCCTTTACTTCTTAGAAACCATTCGCTCACAAAAATATGTAATATCTAGTGGATTATCATTTTCATCCTTAAAATATTATAATTATTTTAATTTAATTTTTAAAGGATTAAATTTTTTTTAATTTAGTCTCTTAAAGACTGTGTTTATTTTAATTTAGTCTCTTTGTTTATCAAAATAACTTTTGACAATGAAAATTTGGAAATAGTACGTAGATTTTGTAATTTAACAATCAAAATATTAAAATTAAAACAAATGTTATTTTTCAAGGTATATGATGAAACATTTGCTATTTTTATAAAGACCAAATTAAATTGTAATCTTTTAAACATTAAATTAGTAATTTACTCTAAAGTATATTCAAAGTTGAGGATTTTCACCTTTACATATTTATACAGAAAAAACTACACTTACTTTTTTCTAATCTAAGTTTTGACAACTATATAATCATTTTCTCAAATATAAGTATGAAATATATTAAACTTAAGCTCAATTTATATATATATATATATATATATATATATATTAATCTAAATGCAAATATAACAAACAATATTACCCTTACAACACTAAAGTTCAAAATCTTTAAATTTTAAGCATTCACCTAAAATTTTCTAAACTTTAACCCTAAAAATCTAAACTATAAAACCCTAAATTTCCAAAACCTTAAAATACCAAACTCCAAAATTATAAACCTAGATCCTAATATCTCTAAACTTTAAACCTTAAAATCCCTAAACTTAAAAGCTAAATCCAAAAATCTTAAAACATTGAACCTAAGACCCTAAACGTTAGATTCCTAAAACAATTGAATTGCTTCAATGATTAGAGGTGTGCACACATTGAGTTGATTTGGGTTAGGCAATTTTGACAACTCGAACTAATTAAGGATAGACAAGTTAGGTTAGGTCAAATTCAAGAAAATTTATTAATTAACCTGAACCAAATCAACTTGTTGTCAAGTGGTTTAGGTTGATTCAGGTTCGTGGGTCCAACATCCGATCTTTTTTAAGGGGAAAAAACCTTTTTTAGGGTCTTAAATTAAATTAGTCAAACATTTTGAGGATGATTAGAGGACATATAAATACAAATCAAATAGTATTAATCCATATATAATCACTTAGCGGTATAACTTGTGAGACAATAACTATTTAAACATAAAACCTAAAGCCGAAGTTTGTAACAAAAAAAACAAAATTGAAGAAAACTTTCAACTATTACTCATTTCAAGTTTAATTTTACATTCGCTTTCACGTTTGTCATCTTTTACAACATACATTGGTCCAATATTTCATTTTGCCCTTTCAATTTCATCACCCCCTCTTATTGGACACTCGGAGCATTAGCAAATATAAATATTTAGAGAGCCATTGGTATGCAGAATATTATTTGAGAGCTGGAGAAACTTGAGAGCAAACCAAAAAAAAAAAAAAAGGATTAGCCAACTTTTCTAACAAAGGACACTTCACAATCTAAGGTGCCAAGATGCTCTACTTGGCCAAACATGACCATTCGATTATGTGAGCTCCACCTTGCTTGGCTAAGAAGAAGAGTCGGCTCCAATATAAGACCTAGGCTAGTGAGAATAGGGGTGAATCCACCCAGCCAATAGGGCACATCCCTTTACAAGCAAAGAGGCAACCAAATCAGCAGCCTCATTTCCAGATCTGTAAACCCAAAAAGGAATAATAGCACATTCTTTTGTTGGAAGAGCAGAGGAGACCACTCTCCACAAAAAGTTTCTCACCTTCGGGACAGTCTTGATCCTCCAAATAAGTAGACACTTTGCCTTGAAAATACACCATTTCTTTTAGCCCCCCAAACAATCTCTCATCTCTCCTCCTCAAACGACAACACTGAATAATTTTGATTGCTTTTACTTCCTCAATACTCACCCACTACAAGAAAAATTGAATTTAGTGGTCGTTTTTATCCACACATAGTGACGGTACCAACTGCCACAAGCATATTTAGTGGCAGTTTCGAAAATCGCCACTAAATCATGTGCCACAAGCTTTTTAATGGCAATTTTCCGTAACCGCGAGAATAACTACCACTAAATTAATTTAGTGGCGGTTCGAGCTAAAACCGCAGCTAAATGCAAATTTAGTGGCGGTTTGAGTTAAAACAGAGACTGATTTAACTACCACTTTATTTCAGATTCTTTTTTAAACCGCTGCTAAGTGTAAAACAATTTTTTTAAAAAATATATTTTAGAAAATTCTATATAAAAATATATATTTCAAAAAATTATATATATAAATATATTCTTCAAAAAATTATATATTTGTATATATATATATATATCAATCCATCTCATTATATATCTCTTACATTACCTAGAGTTACCTAGAGTAGTGGCGTTTTAATTTTTAGTGGCGGTTTTGACTCAAACCGCCACTAAGTTTGCATTTAGTGGCAGTTTAAACCGCCACTTTATTTTAGATTCTTTTTTAAAAGGTATAGCGGCGGTTTCAACCACCGCTAAGTATAAAACAATTTTTTTAAAAATATATTTTAGAAAATTCTATATAAAAATATATATTTCAAAAAATTATATATATAAATATATACTTCAGAAAATTATATATATATATATATCTCTTACATTACCTAGAATAAGAGAATGCAAACTGTAAAGAAAGGGATGAAAATGGATCTTCTTCCCTAGCATAAACATCATCCTTTAATTTCCTTATGTTTTCAATCCTAATCATTCATTTTAAATTAAACAATTCAAATTAAAAGTATAAAATAAATTGTTAAACTTAATACATAAAAGTCATACTTGGGCCTTGAGTCAAGAAGAATCATTTCCGCCAAAAACAACTCACATGCAGACTAAAAATTAGAGTAATTGTTTAAAAATTCTAGATTTACTTGCTACTAACTTTACCTATATATTCCCCACGGTTAAACTGTAATTTCTAGTATTTATAATCACTTTCCTAGTCTATACCTCTAAATGTTGCAGAAAAACCAACAAATTAAAATGATTGCTAAGAAACATGCTATTAGTTGAATACTGAAGTCACAAGAGAAGTAACATTCCAAAATATACTAATTGATTTTTTTTCCACTTTATGAATTTAAACTTGTAATAATATGGTAAAACAACAAAGGAGGACAGCTAAACTCATTAATGCAAAAATGTAGATATTTTAAACATTTAAATAAATTTATTGTAGCATCTGATATTCAATTTTTATGAAGCATTAGTGGTGATTTGTGAACTGAAATAGTATAGAGAAAGTAAAAATTTGAAAGTAAAGAATGCAAATGTACAAAGCTCAGTACCTCTTTTCCATCAGAATTGGTTACCACAAAATCCCGCAAGTTTGCAGCCATCCCAACCTGGAAAGCATGAAAGAAACTATATTTGACATTACTCACGTAATGTATATAATTAATAAAATGCAACAGAAGTTATAAAACACTAGAAGTTCCCCTTTTGACAAGTCACAAAGAGAATCTGTTTATAGGAGAAGAATTATTCTTCCAGCAAATTAGTAGAAAAAAAAAAAAGCAATTAATAGTGCCCTACTCTATTATAGGGCCAAAAGAATCTGTTTATAACAAAAGAATTATTCTTAGGTTTTGCTACCAAATATCACCATCTTTTACATATCCTTTTTAGAGCCAAAATACTGTATTAAGTTCCCTTTTGAACTCACCTTGCACACCTAAAATAGAAAATTATGTGCCCAAACTCAAGGAACTAAGCATGCACCTAAATTCTGTTTTAAGGTTGATTTTAGCCATGACTTAAGAAAAATTCTGGTATTGATTCAAAGCTCCATAATTCATGAAATTTTGTACACATCCTTATTTATGTATTGGCATACTAGGATAAAAATATCAGCCCAAAAATCCAATATTTGGCCCTTCAAATGATCACTTTAGTACTCTTATATCAGAATTTCCCAATTCTGCCATCAATTCTGTTCTTATGTGCAACAGACCATCTTAGACATATAAAAATGCAATGAAACTTTGAAGATCATTAGCATTATGTCTTGGCTAAATGCCATAAAAATTTCAGGTTAAAAAGAGACATTTAACTGCATAACCAAACCAAATTCCTAAACTATTCAGATTTTCCTCTGTACTGGGCAAGTGATGTTCTCATGCTTATTTGACCAAGAAACCCAGCATTATTTAGCTTAAAACTTTCCAAATCAATTTATCACAATATAAAGAACCTTTCCACAAAGTTTCATGATTTTAGGAGTGGATTTGGTCATTCAAAGACACATAAAACCAGTAACATCAAAAGCTGTCATATTTTCCTCTTATGGCCCCCTTAGTGCAAAATTTTCAGCAGTAAATCAGTTTCAAATGGAACCCAACAAACAATACAATCATATCCCATATTTCCCATAACTCATCCTCATTTATTTCAATTTATAGCTCAACTATTCTAGCCAAATAGTGAACGAATTTGAGAGAACCAACCCATGATGGATTATGCAGAATTTTCTGCATAATCTATCTACCTTTCCCTTTTCCTTTTTGTTCTGAACTTCTAATTCCTTTTTGTTCTTTCTCTTAGGTGATCCCATTTGGATTATGCCTTCAATTACCACACAACTAGCCCCAAAATCAATTTTTAATATATCAAATCACTCCCTCTAGCTTAGAAAAATTTTTCTGCATAAAAGATTTCCTTCATACACCCCAAATCATTTGACAGTACATTGGTGATAGGGAAATCAGTTCACTTTATAAACCAAAACCAATTACTTTTTTTCTTTACTAAAAGACTACATCATTCAGATTACACAGCATCAACTAAGGATATGTGCAGAAAAGTTTAACTAAAGGCAGGACATATAGAAAGAAAACCAAAGTACTATCTTCAAACTATCAGCCAACACATTTTTCTCCTAAAACCACTGCACTACACTCATTTCCTTCGAAATAAAAGGATTGCTAAGGAAAGCTTATCGCTTCTTACCTTTGGATACGCCTTATGGCTTGTTACCTTCGAATACTGCTCACCACAACTTCAGCCACACAAGGATGAAAGGAAAGGAAAATGATGAAGCAGGGGAAAGAGAGAACACCAAAATGTACTACATCACCTTCCCCTGTTCTCGGCTTGACAATCACTGAAGCTCTTTACCATGTTCTTCCAAAGTGCAAGAAATTTCACTCTTTTCTGATAAAGAAGAAATCAGTCCCAAAATACTGATTCCCTACACATTCCTCCCTCTATTAACACTTTAATTTACTTAGGTTTATAGAAAAATGGGTTGATTAACACAAACCACCCTCAAATTATATTTTCATCCCACTTTTCCCTAAGCTCTCGGTTTTTGATAGAAAAAGAGGGAAGACGGAAAACAAAAAAGAGAAGGGAAGAGAATGTTTAGTCCTACCTGAGGAGACGAAGTCGCCGGCGGCGGTGGTGGTGGCGGTAGTCTTCTCTGCCCTCCCATCTTCCTTCTTCAACCCTCGGTCTCTCTTGCCTTCTCCATGTGAGAACTGAAGTGCGCGCGTGTGTGTATGTGTGTGTGTCTGAGTTTAGGGCTTCCAGGAGGTATGAAAAGGGGTCGGGACACTTGGCAAAATCTTGTCAAAGGGTTGGACTTGGCATAATCTCCATACTATTCAATTTGCTAAATTAGTACAAGATAAGTTTCCCAACTTAACTTGATTTTTGAAAAAAAAAATTAAATTCCACCCAAAAATTCAAATTTACACATTCTATATATACAACATTTTAGAAAGGAATTTGTATATTGTCTCTTACGAATAAAACTCTCAAGTGCATGAAATTTAACATAAAGTAAATTATTTGTCTCAAAATTAGTTTATTCAAGGAATTTCTTACATATTCTATTTAAGTTGATAAGTCATATATTAATTTGAAATTTAAGAGTCTCTATTTTTTTAAATATTCTCACACCCCCAACACATTTCAATACAAGTCATATATTAATTTCAAAAATGTTATTTTCTGTATAAAATAAAGGAAAATCAATGACCGTAATTAATATAAAACAAAAAAATTATGCATTTTTATATATCCTAGATAACATAAAATACTCATATTATATATAAATATAAGCTTATAATTTTTATAAACAAACTTTAAAACATTTTAAAAATTTTTTAAAAAAAATATAGGATATGCACAAATTAAACAATATATAATTTGAATCATTAAACATTTCATATATGGAGACCTAGGGAACGGATACATACATATATATATATATATATATATATACAAGTAGGTCCTCAAGATTATTTCATTTTATAAGGAATTTCCCAACCAAAATTCTGAGATGTTACAGACCCACTTTGTCGCACTCAATTGAGGGTAAATGACATTAGAATTGGGGGGTATTAGGAAAAGAAGGAGAGGGAAACTGAAAAGGAGTATGAAATCTGAGAGGGATATATGAAAAATGAGAGGGAAGACTAAAAAGAATAAATTTTAATGAAAATAATAAAAATTATAAGAAGTACAATTTATTTTTAAAGAAAAATTATAATTTATTTTATTTAAAAATAGGAATTTAATCAAAGGTAATTAAATAAATAATTAAAAAATATTTTATCTATTAGTTTTTTGAATCTAAAGGTATTGTGAAAGAAAAATAATAAAGAATTAGTTTGATTTTAGTGTTTTTCTTATTAATTTTAGGTATTTAATCTAATTTGAGAAAAGTTAGGAATATAAAATTAAATTAGTTTGATTTCACTGTTATTTATTTTATTTAAAAGAATTACTAAAAACTTGAAAATTTTATTCATTTCTAAATTATTTTAAAAAACAAAAATTATTAATCATTTTATTTTAAATTCCAAGTTGAAAGTTTTCTATTTTCATTTTTTTTTATCAATTCTTTAAAACATATACAAAACAAATGTTTTTAAAACATATCAATAATTTTTCCATTTATTACTTGAGATTCCACAAATTTGGGCTTTTACAACTTTATGTGATCTTGAAAAAAAATTATATGAAATTGAACCCTAACCCATAAACAAATAGAAAGAGTTAACCTCCATAATAACTAGCTAAAAAATAGCATTGACTGTTTACAAAGAAAAACCATACCAAAAAATTAAAATACACTCTCACTTTCACACAAATCACCCCATTCAAGATGTTATATCAATATTATATACAATGTAGAGAAAAATAATTTGAAAATATAGTAGAAATAGATAAATAATTCATCGGATGTCACTTAATATAACTTATATGTCGTTTTAATTTGTTGTCATTAAATTATCAAATGCTAAACATCTATAATCTTGATAGAGGGGTGAATCACCACTATATAATAATTTTAAATTACCTCAATTTAATTTTCAATTAATTTTTTTATAACTTCAACATAAATTGATTATATAATCCATAATTAATTTTGTCCATATCTTCAACAAAAATAGATTACATTTATATATAATTGATGTTATGTATGAAAAGTTAATTTTGTAATTGAAGCATAAACTTAATCAAATGAAATAGCACAACTTCAATTAAAGATGAACAGTGGCAATGACAATAGAGAAACACGTACGATCGATGACGGAGGGGGAATATACGTATAGGTTTTAGGGTTGATGGATTTAACAAGTTTTACTAATGGTTTAGTTAAAACCGTCACTATAATCTTGATAAAGTATGGGACGCCAAAGTCCCACATAATAGTATGGGCTGCTTGGTGGGTTACTTAAGCAGCTTGACTCTCCCACCTCAACAATTGGCTTTTAGAGGTGGGTTCTTCAGGCTACTTTAGTGGTGAATAGCGGAGGCAACAATAAAGAAACATTGATGAAAATAAAGAAAATATAGGGAGAGATAGGCCTCTTGTGTTTTAAGGTATAGAAGATGCATAAAAAAAAGCCATCCCTATGAAGTAACCATGTAAAAATATGTAAGGGTTACAAAATAGAGAAATTTCCTATCACTAATCTCGACCTTCACCTACTCTTTTGGTCATAACTCTTAATCGATAAAGAATTTCCAAACAACACTTATACTATTGAAAACTAGACTCAAAGAACTTTCCAACAATATAAAATTTGTTAAAAATAGAATTCAAATGAAAGAGTTATGTCCATTTGAAAAAAGATCTAACTAAACATTAAAGCTACTATATAGTGGCGGTTTATACAAAATCGCTACTATATAGTGGTGGTTCAACAAAATCGCCACTGTGTGTTTATTTAGTGGCGATTTTGAAAACTGCCACTAAATAACTATTTTTTTGTAGTGACCAGACAATTCAACATGGCAACATTCCACTTATCCCCTATTGAGGAGATTGAGGAACAAGTTAATCGTGGCACCCATGTCATCACAACCTCTCTCTCATCCAACAAACTTAACTATGCCTAGGAAGCTCTCCCTCACCAGCCTCCAAGAAATTAGAGTGAGGGAAGTACCTTTGATAATCTTTGCCCACAAGTCCTTCTTTTCCTCAAACGTGAAATTGAGGGGCGAGGGAAAAAGTTTGACTTGTCAAAGTCAACTACTTGACCCAAGGCATTACAGTAAACATCAAGAATGCTCTTCATTATTCTAAAGGCGGAATGTTGTGGTATCCAATCTTTGGTATCTTCATGGAAAATAGCCAATGGCTTCACTTTTGACCCATCTTTATCATGCACCACGGAAACACCATAAGACCTTGTGGCTTTAATCTTGTGGCAATAATATACAGCATACCCATAATATTGTTTGTGGCATATCATTGGATCATCTTCAACTAGTTTCTTCACCCTAACAACTCTGTATCTCTTCCTCTCAGCTTTTCCTTCCTCATCTGTTACCCGCATCTACACATGGCTTGAGTAGAATTACCTCTAGTAAAAAATACCTATAGAAAACTAGAAAATTCACTAGTCTAAATATTTATTATGCTAATCGTAAGTGTGCCATTATAAATGGAATGGTTTAACCATTGTTTTAGAACCTGGACCGGCCCGCGAGTAGACCCGGAACCCAGTGACCCAGGGCCGGGATCGGTCCGGATCATATGTTTTGGTCCGGTAGCAGTCGACCCGGCCGGGTCTTGGCCAACCCGGTAACCCAGCCAACCCGGGTTGACCCAGGTCTTCCTTTTAAAAAAAAATTTATTTAAATTTTTTTATTATCTTTTTTTTTTTGAAACAATCCCTTAATTCTGAAACTAAACCTAATAAATTTTGTAACTAACATATTCTTATATGTTTAGATAGACACACAAAAATTAAATTAAAATTATTTTTAGAAAAATAAAACTAGACCAAGTCGACAAATATACGAGTTTTTTCTAACATAATTTTCACAAAAAAAATTTCATGATTTAAGTCATTGAATATGACTGAAAAATTCAAATATACATTTTTGAGAAAAACTGATATTCTGCATATTAGTCATATTATTATGTTTAGATGATATTATTTATGACTTTATGAATAATTATGATTATGTTTGAATTATTATGCATGTTTATGACTTTAATGTTTGAAATTTATATATAAATTATTTATTTTACATGTTTTTAATTTATTTCTAAAGATATCTATATATATATATATATATATATATATATTTAATTTATTTTTCCGGTTTAGCAATTGACCCAGTGACCCGATGACCCGGAGGCCAGCCTGGGTCAATGACCGAGCCAGTTCCAAAAACATTGGGTTTAACACTCACTCACTCACTCACTCTCTCTCTCTCTCTCTCTCTCTCTCTCTCTCTCTCTCTCTCTCTCTCTCTCTCTCTCTCTCTCTCTCTCTCTCTCTCTCTCTCTCTCTCTCTCTCTCTCTCTCTCTCTCTCTCTCTCTCTATATATATATATATATATATATATATATATATATCAATTGAGATATTCCTAATCTTTTGGTGTAAGTTTTAAATCTTAAAGAAATATACTTTTTAAGGGGACAACCTTAAAAGCAAATGAATTGGTTTAAGGTCGTATCCGTGGTCAATTTGCATGTCAAGTAACATATCGAATATTGTCTTTTTCAATCTGGATTGATCAATTCTTTAAGCCTTTCTATTTATGATTCCTTTTGAATTAGATAAGGATATTTAGCAAATAGATAGACTTAATGTAGAAGTAGATGGACTGGTTCAAGGCTGAACTGGTGGTCAATCTCTACATCAACCATGCACCTTGTCAAAACCTACTTTTTGACCAAATTTGCCACTTTTATAAGCCCTCTAACTACTAATTGCTTGTGAATTGGATTAGGGTCATCCAACTTTCGGTTCAATTCGAATGAGCTGGTTGAGTCCAATTCTGTAAATACTACTAAAATGTTTAAACTTTTGTGAACAGAGTTGATCCCGGTGGTACCAAAACCCTAATTATTCGTACCTTTACGTTAGACGTGCCAAACTCTAAAACGGTGAAGTCAACCATGGATTCCAATGATGTCACACAACGTCTACGCTCTCCTTTAATGCATGGACATTGCTCACATGCCATGATTGTCTCCTTAGTCCCTTCGGCTTCTTTGGATTCTGGTTTTACCGCGAACTACTTCAGAATTTGCTGCAGTTTTTCCAGCGCGAAAGGTAAGGAATCTGTGACATGGCGAGGCAAGAAAGGAGCACCATTTTCAGCAACAAAATTCAGCCATCGCCTGAGTTGGAGCTTGATAGTCCATAGTTCTGGCTCCAATTGATAACGTAATCATGGTGCGCCACAACTGCATCGTGAAAGTTGATCTTGCCCCCTGTACCTTATTTGCAATAAAGCAATAAATGGGTCGTAGATATTACAATTGTTTAAGTTGCTTCAAAACAAAATAATAAATTACACTTATTTTCTTGAAATTTGGTCAATTAGATTATATATAACAGAATAAATTACTAATTTAATCTTAAAATAATACAATAATCTTAATTTAGTCTTTAAAAATTATATTTTTCTTTTCAATTTCATCCCTTGGTTCGTCAAAATTCTTACAAATGTAATTTTTTAAAGAATATAGACACTTAATCTTTCAAAAATTAAATTAAGATAATTATAATTTTTAAATCAATAATTTATTCTAAATAATAATATTCCTCAAATCTCAAAAGTATTTTTTTCTAATACACACACACACACACACACACACACACACACACACACACACACACACACACACACACACACACACACACACACACACACACACACACACACACACACACACACACACATATATATATATGAAGTTTACTTAAAACGTATAAGTGATTTTATTTTTAGTACAATATTAAATAGATAAATATAACTATTTAGTTAATGTTAATTAAGTTATAATATAAGAGGCTGTGATTTTATTCATAGCATGGCAAAACAGAAAATTAAGTAATTTTGTTATTAGAAAGAATAAATATTGTAAAATAAGTTAATTTCATTGAAAAAAAAAGTAAATTAAAGATGGAGTTTTTGATATATATATATATATATATATATATATAATGTCACACAATGATATAGAATTTTTGTAAAAAAAAAAAAGACATTATGTATAATCTTGCTAAAAACACTTAATTAGTAATTAAATTATGAAATTAACCTGGAGGTTGGATAAGATCCTTCAAACACTTTGGCATAACAGTATATGGCAAAACAGACTTCCAATACTTTTCAATATCATTGTTGCTGTAAGCATTACCTCCTCTCAATATTGCAATCTGCAAACAAAATTGAAAGCTTTGTAATTTGTCAAAAAAAAAATACGTGAATAAGTGAAATTTATTATAAATGTGAAGAATATAAAATATATATTTTTCTTAAAAAAATGTCGAAATTAAAAATACAGTTTAGAGTCTAAATCATCAACTCCAAAAATTAAAATTTATGTATTCTTAACTAATAGCTTCGGGCTATTAACTTTTCCCCCATGAAAATCAGCTCATTTAACCTTGGAAAACATGCATACCAGAAAAAGGTAGATTGGAGTATGTGGATAACTTAGATTTCGGGAGATGTGCTTGATTAAGCTTCTACAAAAGCCATATAATTGCATAATTCTACTAAATATAAGGATTTGTCTACAGGGAGGTCGACCTCCTAAGAGATCACCTTCTCCCGACTAGTAGATATCGTTTTACATGTTAATTATTTTTTTTACCAAGACTTGTTTTTGTGGGGGGGGGGATATAGGGCTGAGGCTCTAGAGAGGTCAATTGGGAAGGTCGACTTCTCGTAGACAAACCCTAAATATAAATACAAACATAGCAAGAATAGAAAACGAGTTGAAGACAAAGATGAAGAGCAGATCATTTGCTTCACTTTTACCTTTGGCTTCACTCATAATATGCTCCGCTTTCAACTTCGTGCCTTGTCACTCTTATTATAACAAGAGCATCGATGCGCATCAGTTGGGAGAGAAAGTAATTACACACCTTCACTTCTATTACTTCGACCTTCACAAAGGCCAAAACCTAGTTCAGTGGCAGTGGCAGTGGCAGTGGCAGATGCCAATGGCAGCATAACTCCACATGCTGCGCCGTTGGGTACGGTGTACGCCATCAACAACACTCTGAGGGAAGGCTCTGAACAGACCTCCAAGGACATTGGAAATGCACATGGGCTCTATGTGTCGGCTGGTGGGGGTGACATACTAACTTTTGTTATGTATATGGATTATAAGTTTACAAGTGGGAAGTTCAAGGGAAGCTCCTTCTGCGTTGTGTCAAGGAATCCAGTGATGGAGCCGGTGAAGGAGATGGCGGTGGTCGAAGGGAGAGGGAAGTTTAGGATGGCTAGAGGGTTTGCTACGGTTAGGACTTATAAGACCGCGTCCGGATTCTCTGTTTAGATTTTTGCCTACTTAGTTTTTAGCAACGATTTTTACTGTTATTAAAAACTTTCAGCAACAGTTTTACTGTTGTTAAACTGTTGCTAAAGGTTTTTAGCAACAGTTTTTACTGTTGCTAAAAACCAAGCAGGCCTCTACTGGTTTTTTCCCCAAACAGAGGATCCGCTCGCTATAAGACCACCAACGTTACTGTCGAGAATGGGGTTGTTCAGTATCGTGTTACTTTGTTTCATCATCTTCGTCATAGTCATGGGTTTTAGTTTTCTCTCTTGATTTTTGTGTTTAAGTTGAGACACATAATGTATTGCAATAAGTATGGGTAATGTGGTTTTTTTTTTCTTAAAAAAATTAGTAAAAGTATATTTCAATGTCTTTTAAGGTTTATATTAATTTTTATTTATACCTCTGAAATTTTTTTGGTCAGATATATCCTACATAGTTCAATTTTTGTTAGATATTTTTTTTTAACACCATCAAATTAAAACAATTAAAATTAAATATTTAAATGTAATACATGTAAACAAAATTTAATAATTAAATATTTAATTTTAATTTTTTTTAATTATATATAATATATAATAAATTTAATTTTAATTATATATATCTAATATATTTTATTAAAATTAAATATCTAAATATATATATATAATTTTATTTTATCTTATTTTTTAAATTTGATTAATCAATTTTTTTTATATTTTTATTCTATATTTTACCAAATTCCCATTCTGTAGCTACAGTACATATACTTATTTACATGAAGCTATAAACATTTTAATCATATTTGTTGTGTCAGAATATTTACAAAATTTGTGATTTGTTATAAAAAAAAATTATGTTGCTCCATGAAATATGTATATATATACAAATAAAATTTTTAAAAAGGAATTTTTTATATACAAAAAATAAGTGTCACTCTTTTACTAGAAAGAATTATTAAAAAAAAAAAATTAGTCATCACTTCTTTTATTGTCCAACTTTTCTTCTTCCCGTTCATCTTCATGAATATGTATGTCCTCATCTTCTTCTTCATGTTCTTCCTCCCCCTCTTCTAAAACCGACGTTAATGACTCTGTGGCATTCGAGGCAAATATACAACGGCCAAAAACAACACTCGCTCATCACTATCATCTTTTTCAAACTTCTTGAAAAATCAGATTGGGGTGGAGATAAAGCAACCAAAATCTTTGACTTAATTGGTTTTAGCATTAAATGAGCTATGCTCGACCTAATCTCTGTTATCCAAGCATGTTGTAGGTCTACTTTTTAGAGGTGTGGCGATTGAATTTCTCTCTCTCTCTCTCTCTATATATATATATATATATATTAAGTATATTTAAATATAATTAATTATCTTTAAAAAATTAAATTTTTTAGTAATTTAAAACATGATTAATTTTTGCTTATAATAAATTTAAGGTTCCTAATGTGAAAGATTCTATACAGCATATTGTTCTTTTTTTTTTTTTTAATTGACCCACCAACCCTGGTAATTTTATAGAATTAATGGTTATGAATAATTTTTAAGTTTTAGTATACATGTAACCCATATATATATATATATATATATATATATATATATATATATATATATATATATATGGGTTTATAGATAAGATATATAAGATTAGTATATTCATATATATATATATATATATATATATAGATAATCATAAAGAGCAAAGGAAGAAAATTTTTGTAATTTGAAATCTTTCATATTAAAAGCATTAAAATTAAATTTATTAAGAACTAAAACTAGTTATATTTTAAATTACTTAAAAAAATTGAATCAGAATTATATATATATACATAAATTAATATATATACAAATATAAATATTCGACTGATATGTTGCAGAAGGGCCATTTTTTGATATGCTTAAGACGATTTTGAAGTGAGTGCCTTATGACGATATTTTGAGGAAACTGAAGATGAAAAAGAAGTAAGGAAAACTGAGGAAGGAGACAATGTTGAGCGAATGACACTGGTAAAGTCTGGTTGAGGACTACAAATGTAGTGTTCTTGGGAGGCACCTCAAGTTATTTTTACCTTTCCATCTTTTTAATTCTGTTTATTGATATTATTTCATAATATTGATTTTGTGTTGTTGGTGTTTATTGCTATTTGCTTGAGTGCTTAAGTTGTGATTATTCTTTGTGATTGAATTTTGCTTTTCTTTATTTTTTTAATTGAAATGCATTCTTCAAAAGAAATCACTGGTATTAAAAAACTGTAAAATTACATTATGCTCAAAGAAAAAAAGAGAGAAAAAATTACTTAAGCATAGGTAATCTATAGGATTTGTGGTTTCTTTGAGGTAGAAGGGGCTCTAGGCTTAGGAGAGGTGGTGAACTGCGACATCACCTTCGAGCTAGTCCTTAGAGAGAGACTTAGCAATTTGGCTAGAGTAATGTAAATCCTAGTCATGGAATCGATGCTTCTTTGTTGTTGATTGCAGAAGCACTGGATGGACCAAAAGAAATATTTGTCAACTTCTCTAGCTCTTCTATCTTCTTCTCCAGAAGAGCAAACTTCTCTTCTAAGGTTCTACATGTGCTAACCTCCTCATGTTCTTCATTGCTCTTCTTCTTCTTCTTCTTCTTCTTCTCAGGAGACCCTTCGATAGGTCTCTTACCCTTGCTTTTTTCTAAGCACAAGGTTAAGTCAAGCTCCTCCTCCTTGGCCTCAACTGTGAGATCAATAAACTTCTTGGTGGCCATAGTTTTTAAGAATCATAAACTTCTTGGGAGCCTATTTCATAAGTACTTTATAGTTAAGCGTGCTTAGCCTAGGGTAATTTTGGAATGGGTAACCTCCTGGAAAGTTTTCCTAAGAAGTATGCGAGTGAGGACAAAATATGCTATAAGGACCCGTGTTAGCTTGTGGGGACAGTTGTCAATCAAGAAAGTAACCCAATCATTACAAGTAGTATTAAAGTCGGACCTCTCCTAGTACAATGTGGTTCAGGACGAACCAAGCGGAAGCTGGTGGACATGTGACACCCAGGGCCGACGAGGGTGGGTAGTGATTGCTGGTGTAAAAAAAAGCATGGATAAGGAACGACTTCTAACAGGCTTCTAGGTAAAGAGATATATGAATGAACCAACTCCACATCAGAATGAGAGGTATCTTGAGACTATATAGGTATGAGACTGTATAATTGAGGAGAGCTTAAAGGATTTGATAGGTATTACCTATACTAACAAGGTTCATCTTCTTTTTCAAGAGCCTATTTCATAAGTACTCCATAATTAAGCGTGCTTAGCTTGGAGTAATTTTGGGTATGGGTGACCTCTTGGGAATTTGAAACATGTTGTAAGGACCTGTGTTGAGTTTGAGGACAATCGTCAAGCAGACCTTAAAACATGAGTCTGAAATAGAAATCTAATCACCACACTCTTACATAGCAGACCTATGGATTATGCAAGCTGAAAGCCAGAGTTTACGGCAATCATGCACATAAAGATTTGTGATTGATTTGTTGCCTTGCTCGCCCGCTTTATCTCCTTACTTAATATGTTTTTCAAAGAAGTTTGAAAAGAGGACAATTTCAAGTCATTTCTGTCGTTTGAATTCGCTCC
This sequence comes from Biancaea sappan, assembly GCA_037074585.1. NCBI lineage: Eukaryota > Viridiplantae > Streptophyta > Magnoliopsida > Fabales > Fabaceae > Biancaea > Biancaea sappan. Next base: position 42,490,058 of record CM073492.1, read on the forward strand.
CCTATGTTGGTTGCCAAGAGTTCCAAGATTGCTTCAGATAATTTGGTCAGAAACCCCTAAAGTTGCGTTCCACAAGAGCAAGCTTACTCTCAGAGGATAAAATTGAAATTAATTTTCACAGTAAATTTAATTAATAACAAGTGCAATTGGTATAAAATTTATTTAATATCCAATTGATGTATTTTCATATTTCTTTATTTATTTAAAAATAAAAATTAGGAATATTATTAAAATCCAAAAAAATAATAAAAATAAGTTGATGCAACAAAAAATTGTATTAAAAGATTAATTGTTATTTATTTGTATTAATATAACTTATTTTTTCCTTTACAACAACTGCTTATTTAATACAATTTATTATACTCATTTGTAAATATATTTAAGTATATAATATATTTATATGTATAATTATTATCATTAAGTATTTAATAGAATTTATTCAACTTTTGATTATGCTAACCAACTCAAGTTGGCTTGAGTAGTAAGAATTCTCACCCCTTAAACAAGTAGTTGAGGATTTGATCCTCAACTCTTGCTAAGGAAGCATACTTAGTTTGCTAGAAGTCTATCCTTTGCCTTCAGTACCTCGGAGGAGATTAGTCCCTGCGATTGACGGGGGATACTCTTTGAAAAAGCAAAAACTTTTGTTTATCCTCATTTCTTCACATATAAATAGTATAAAATATATAACAGATTATTTAATATTTAAATAATATAAAATAACATACAATTAATATAAAACAAAGAAATGTTTATTTGATAATTAAAGCTCAGATTGTGAGAGTTAAAAATGTTGAGCTTCTGGTTTCTCAAAATTTTTTGGCGCCATTTTGAAAATTTTTGTCCCGCGTTTTTAGTTTCTCTAAATTTTTTTGGTGTTATTTTGAAAATTTTAGCTCCTATATAATATTGTATCCCTCCACTGCATTTCTCTTATGTTCTTTTCTCTCTTCTTCTACTCTGTGATTCGGTGCTAGTATTATGTTTTCTATTCTTCTCTTTTGTCTTATCTCCTCACTCTTCTCTCCTTACAATTTCTTTTTTTTCCCTTCAACTTAGTATTATGTTTTCTATTCTTCTCTTTTGCATTTCTTATATTCATTCATTCTGAAGATCAACTATATATGCCATCATTCTCTGTTTTCTTTTCTTCCTTTATTAAGTTTGGTTTTTTTTAATAACTTTATTCATTCCTAATCAATTGCTGCTACATCTTTATAGGCGGGACTGTATTTCTTATGTTCTAGATGGATTCATTTTGAAGATCAACTATCTGTATTCAATGAAATTGATATTCAAATATGTTGGATGATCAATTGTAGAGTTATTAAAATTATTTAACTCTCTCTTCTGTAAAATAAAACAAATTTATCGATTGAAATAAAAAATAGTTGAGATATTTATTTTTCGTGAATAAATTATCTTTTCTCAATTTATATTCTACAAATTTAAAATCATATATTCATAAATATGAATATTCACTTTAAAATAAATTCTAATTTAACTATTTTTTAACTACAATGAAAAAAACACATATAAAATTAATCACAAAAAATTATAATAAATTTTTATTAAATAACAAAATAATTAAACAAAAAAAATAAAAAATTAACATAGACAGTAGAATAAAGTGGCGTGGGGGCACACTCATTTAATGTGTGGCGCGGGGTATAATATATATACATATATATTATATTTATATAATATATATATATATATATATATTATTAAATTTAAATATATATAATTTTATTTTATATTATATTTTAAATAATATAAAAAATGCCCCTCTAATCACAGAAAAAAATAAAAAAAAAGTGTGGGCTACATATCATTTGAAAAATAAATTAAACATATATATACGTGGCCCTTATTTTTACCACTGAAATCTATTAGGAAAGTTGCAATAAAAATTATTTGTTTAATCAGAATTTAGTCGATATTTAATTAGTAACTGTGGATTTTATAACTACAAAAATTTAGTATCAACTCAATAAAAAATCTTATTTTGCTACTGAAATGCATGTATTTTCGACTGGATTCTCGGCAGCCTTATGCTAAGGGTTATTGTTATACTTGTAGTGTTTATTTAACCTCAACCAGCTAACTGTATGTGATTACAAACTAAAGAAAGAATAGAAGCAGGAAAAGACGTCACCCACATTAAGTTTCTTGGGAACTGAGCTCTTTAGCCAATCAATGGCCACCCCATTGGAAAAGGATTGTCTAACTTCGGGTTGTCTTTGTCTATCGTGACCAATCGACGTTTGACACATAGTACATGATGATGGAAGTTTTCTCTCAACTTTCTCAAATACTTATACCATCGTTCAAAGTATACTTGTATGACTCCGGCCCGCTCAGATCCATTCGAGAATCGGTGACCTAGTGGTTAGTCTGGTTCGAGTCGACATATTAGATCGGGCTGCACACGGTCCAGTTGGGACCTGGCCGGGTCGACATATTAGACCGGGCCGTGTGGGTCAACATATTAGACCGGGCTGCACACGACCCGGTCAAGATCCGGTCGACCCAGTCGAGTCTTGGTCGACTCAGATGACCCGGTGACCTGTGACTTGGATTTTTTTTTTTTAGCAATACTTTTTTAATTTACTTTACAATAGGAATAATATTATTAGGAAAATATTAGCATTTTAATTGCTTTATAAATTATTATAGATGTTTAAGACTTTTAATGTATAAATTATTATGTTTGGATGATTTTATTTATTACTTTCTGAATTATTATGAATATTTATGACTTTATGTTTGAATTATTATAAATGTTTATAAATTATTATGGATGTTTATGACTTTAAATTATGAAAATTACATGTAAATTATTTATTTTATTTATTTTTGAATTTATTTGTAAAGATATATAAGTATATATATATATAATTTTAATTTTTTAATGTATTTATTATGGTCAACAATTGACCCGGTGACCTGGTGGTTGGACCAGTGATTCGATGACCAGAAAAATTTGTGCGGGTTAATAACCGGGTCGGTTTTGACAACATTGATTCAAAGCCTCACCTCCGCCTTCCTTTTTTTTTTCTCTCTCCAGACCTCACCAAATCATAAAATGACAGGTGGCAGTATTGAAAATAAACTTTTTTTTCACCCTTGGTGGTGTATTTGTTAGGGACAAATATATTTTGTCTTTTTAATGATTTTATTTGTGGCTTTATCTCTATTTTTATTGACTTTGTTGCTGATCTCTTGATTTTTTTTTCAGATTGTTACACTATTGAGAAAAGAAAGAAAGAAAAAATGGATAATCAAGAGTTTAATATTGTTTATTGTTTAAATTTATTGTATTGTTGGCTAAATATTTTTATTCTTATTTTGTTGAAATATTTTTTTGCTAGTTAAAATTTTTTTTATTGATTGCATTGGGGTCCCTCCGAACATGCAATGATATGCTTTAACATATCATAGAGAAATTTTGTAGTTATTTCATTATTAATTATAAAATTGAAGATTTTGATATATTTTATACAACATCAAAGAGATGTGTAATTCAATTTTTATAATTTTACAATTGAGTATTTTTATATGTATTTGTTTTTGACATAAAGCAACGGAAATTGGCAACACTACAAATGATTATTGATTTATTGTAGACATTATATTAATCCAATTCGACAACAATATAATATTATAATAGAATACGTTAATTTATGTATTTGTATTTGACATAGGTAACAGAAATAAAGAAACGGAAATTTTTAGTTGTTTTTTGAATAATAACAGTTAGTATTTATTTTATGTATTAACATATTCGATTATAATATCTTATTGTTGTCTAATTGGATTAATATAATGTCTACGTTAATCATGTGTTGTGTTGCCAATTTCCATTGCTTTATTTTCGTTACCTATATCAAAAACAAATACATAAAAAAATTACTCAATTGCAAAATTGTAAAAATTGAATTAAACATCTCTTTGATATTGTATAAAATATATCAAAATTTTCAACTTTAAAATTAATAATGAAATAACTACAAATTTTCTCTTTGCTATGTAAAAGCATATCATTGCATGTTTGGAGGGACTCCAATGCAATAAATAAAAAAATTCTAACTAGCAAAGAAAAATATTTCAACAAAATAAGAATAAAAATATTTAGCCAACAATACAATAAATTTAAATAATAAACAATATTAAGCTCCTAATTATCCATTTTTTCTTTCTTTCTTTTCTCAATAGTGTAACAATCTGACAAAAAAATTATCAAGAGATCAGCAACAAAATCAATAAAAATAGAAATAAAGCCACAAATACAATCATTAAAAAGAAAAAATATACTTGTCACTAACAAATACACCACCAAGGGTGAAAAAAGTTTAATTTCAACTACTAGCACGTGTCATTTTATCATTGGGTGAGTTTTGGAAAGAGAAAAAAGGAAGGGAGACGGAAGTGAGGCTTTGAACTATGATAGAAGCATTTTAAAAAGTTGAGAGAAAACTTCTATCATCTGCCATGTGTCAAACGTCGATTGGTCACGGTAGACAAAGGCATACAACCCAAAGTTAGACAATCCTTTTCCCACCCCATTAGGTAAAAGACAAAGGGTGTGATTGACACGAAAAAAAATAATTTATAATTTATTTAATTAATTTATAAATTTGTTAGAAGTGTTTGATAAATAAATTTATTTTAAAAATTTATAGGTTATTTTGAAATGTTACTTTTAATAGCTTATAATTTTTGTACTTTTCTTCTTATGTTACTTTTATTATTTTATTTAAATACCCATTATATTCTATTGTCTTATTTATAATTTAAATATTTAAAATATTTTCATTGTGAATAATTTTTATTTTTATCTAAATTTTTTATCTTTAATTAAATTTATTTTAAAGAATATATATATATATATATCAAAGATAAAAAATGTGATGTATTTAATGTGATGTAATATATACTTACGTATTAAATACATCACATTTTTTTATCTTTGATATATATATATATATGATATAATAATATATATTAATTAATCTTATATATATAATAATTTAAATTAATTTAATTAAAAACAAAAACTAATATGTTTATTTTATATTATTTTAGTATTATAGAATAATATAAACACTTCTATATTCTTTTATGTTATTTTATACTTTTCAACTGCTTCAACATCTATTTTTATCAAAACTTCTAATTTAATAAGTTAATTTATAAGTTTTCAACTAGCTTATAAACTTTCAACTAGTTTATTAACTATTTTTCTCAGACACACCCAGAGAAATCTCATTCAAAGAACCAACCAACTCTCTCATCCTCTAAGAGATCGAATAGATATATACGTTGCCACTATTTTTACGATTGAAATATAGTAAGAACGTTGTAATAGGAATTATTTTTTCATTGGAAGTTTAGTCAGTGTATAATTAGTGACTGTGAATTTTGTGACTACAAAAATTCAGTAACAACTCAGTAGAAAATCTTGTTTTCCTACTAAAATTTATATATTTGCTACTGGACTTTCTTTAGGTATCAAGCCTTATTGTTGTAGTGGTAAGTGAAAGAGTAAAAGGTTATTTCTTTTTAGTTAAATTTTTTTAAGTATAAAATTACTATAATTTGATTATGTGTTCAACAAAATTTAAAAACTACATTAATTGAAAAAAAAAATGGCGTTCACCATGCCAAGCCACTAGCATCAAGAATTAATATTAAACACAAGTATATATATATATATATATATATATATATATATATATATATAGATGGAGGAACATCCATATATTCCACATGTACACCACACATTATGGTTCACGTGAGCCTTCTACCAACATTTGTTACCCGGCCTAAAAGTTATAACTATTAGGCTAGTGCAACTTTATTTCTATAATCAACTTTAGAAACATCCTATAACTCGACCCTTCACTTGATTAGACCTTCATTACCAGATAATAGCAAACCCACCTTCCAAATACCAACATTTATCACACACTCAGTTGCAGTAAGACACATATTTTAATCAGTTGAGAACCCAGACGAGGTTGTCCTGCGCAAGATAATGACAGACAGGAACAGTTCCTGGTTTCACTTTGAGGATCTTAAACGCAGGAAACTGTGGGTTCCATGCGGAAGTATTTTAATCAGTTGAGAACCCAGACGAGGTTGTCCTGCGCAAGATAATGACAGACAGGAACAGTTCCTGGTTTCACTTTGAGGATCTTAAACGCAGGAAACTGTGGGTTCCATGCGGAAGTATCAGCATGGCAAACAGCCAAGGCCTTCACTTTGGATCCATTTTCACCCACCAACGAAACTCCATACGACGTCGTGCCTTCGAGCTTGTGACAGTAATACACAGCATACCCGTAGTACATTACATCTTATGGCATATATAGAACCGAATCTTCCCCTGCTTTCTCCACTCCCACCACTCTGTAACTCTGCCTCTCTTTCCGGGCTCCCTCCGCCTCCGTCGCTACAGCCTTCACGGGGCTGCCCCTCCCGAGCTCCGACACGGCGAAGTCCACCATGGACTCCAGCGACGTCGCGCAGTGCTTGCGCTCGCCCTTCATGCCAGGATGCTCGCACACCCAGACAGTGTACTCCACCTCGCCGGCCTTGTCGGTGTTGAGCGAGAACTGTTTCAGGATCTGGGGGAGTTTGGCGGTGCCGAAGGGCAGGGAGGCGGCGACACGGCGAGGCACGAATCGGGCGTCGTTATGGCTGGCGAGTCCGAGAGTGACCTTGCTTCCGCGACGCAGATCCTTCTCGAAGACGTACATGGTCTCGTTCAGCTTCATGAGTTTCTCCCACATGTCCGACTGTGTTCCGATAGCTTTCAGGCTATACCCGTAGTTGCCGCGCTGGATGGCGTCTTTGGCCGCCGCGAGTCCGGCCTTCAAATCCATCTTGTCTGCCATACAGCGTATGGAGACATTGATTTTGGATCTCTTTGAGGTCTACGTAATAATAATAATTTTAAAAAATATATTCTACGCAAATGTTGTTGGTGAGCAACAGTAAAAAAAATTCTTTATTAATTTATACGATTACTTATTATTTATTAAAAATGAAGGTCCAAGTATTAAGAATTCGCGGCTATGATATTTTTTCCATCAACTTTAAGAATTGACAAACTTATTGACCTATACTTCTAATTTTGTGTAGCACAACTCTTATGTTAACTTTTCTTTTTTTTATTCGAAACTTTAATATTATTTATCAATATAAGCTAATATATATATATATATATATATAATGATTTCTTTTGTCTTCTACATTTTTGTTAAGATGATAATTATATGTATTTTGGTTAATTTGACATTTTCCAACTTGTATAGACAAGTAATATAAGAGTTTTGGATGATGAAGTCAACCAAGGGGTTACCTTACAAAAAATTAAAAATTTAAGAGAGTTTATTGTCAATTTTTAAAGTTAAGAGGGTATAAATTACACTACCCCTAACTTGAGAGGAAGTTTTTTGCATTTTGGAAAAAAAAATTTATCACATGACAAAATGTATATATAGACAAAATCGCAAAGAATCCCTTTCAAGTTTCAATTTAAAGGATTGGACAATTTTCCGGTCAATTGTACAAGTTAATAATAGAGCTTTCTAATTAAACTTTTAATTTTGTATAATGTAATACCTTTATATTAACTTTTTTGTTCAAAACTTTGATATCACTTATTCATTTAATTTAAAAGAGGCCAAATTAACAAAAATTGCAACCAACCTATCATGTTAAAAGGTTTTTAATGTTGGAAAAATATAGAAAAAATAACAAAAATAAAATCATTGGCCCTTTAAGATAAGATGTACTTTTTGATAATTTGTTACCTTTCAACCTATATAAACAAGTATCGGTTGAAAAAACTTAATTTTAAAAAATAAAACTGTGGTTCACAAAATTGAAAAATTAGGACGTTGATTTTCTAAATTTTAAAAAATAAGTTACACAGCGTCCTTAATTAAAAGGGATTCTTTACATTTTTGTTATAATATAATTATTGGAGAGTGATATATGTACACGATTATCGAAAATTAAACTTCTCTCTAAGCTTGAAGGATTTAATCAAACAAAATAGTTCAAGTTACTCTATTAGTCCCTATAATATTTAAAATTTTATGATTGAACTTCTATAGTTTAAATTATTTGCAATTTAGTCTTTGTTGTTGTTAAATCTCCACTAAGATGTTGTTAAATTCTATTAATGTAGTTAAACATGTAACATCTTCACACTATAAATATTTACACGACTCACTCAAAGTACACATTTTTTGAGATCAAGTCCAGATCTAGACAAATATTTAATTATTAAGAATATTTTTTTTTCATTTCTTTAAGCATTAAATTTATATTACTAAAAGATATACTAGAGTAATTATGTCTGTAAATTTTAAGAACTTTTTTATAGAAAATTTTACCAAATAAAATGCATCCAAAGCAAATAAATATTTAAATAATTTTTATTCACTTATTCAATTAAAACATACTAAAGAAATATTTTCTTACATATTCCTTTTTTTTTTTTTTCTAAATGACATTGCTCGTCGTTGTATGCTAAAAGACACATAATAAAACAAAACAAATATAGTAGATGACTAGAGGAAAGGAAACTTGAAAATCAATTTAAAAATAAAGCTACAATTTCATATTAAATTTTAACACTAATTTAATTGTCTTTTTATTATGTTAAAAATAAAACTACAATTTTATATTGTGCAGAAATTTAAATAATTTGAGAGAAAATTAATTAGAGAAAAAAATTCATGCAACATAGATCAAAATATTAAAAAAAAATCAAGTGTAATATTTGAAAGTAAAAAAAATAGTAGGAGTTGCTTAATATTCAAGGGAGGTTATCGAGAGAAAGTGCGCTCCCTCTTCTTTCTCATTCAAATCTGAGATCACTCTTATTTTTTGTCTTTTTGGTGGTGGCGACTAAAAAGAAGCTAGCCACCACCTCTTTTCAACTTTCTTTAGTCCCCTCCAAATTTATTTCTTTTAGGTGGTAGTTTTCTTTTGTCCCCTTCGAGTAGTCTCTCTCTCGGGTGTTGGTTTTCTTTCGTCATCTCCTAGTAGTTTCTCTCTTTGGTGGTGGTTTTCTATTCCCTCTATGTTTTTTTCCCTTTCGACTGTGTTTTTGTCTTTCAATCCTTTAAAAGAACTTCAAAGTTGAGAGTAATTTTGAAATGAGAACGTATAAACACTTGTCAATTTCAAAGACAAAATTTTGACTTGTGAGCCCCACTTTTTCTTACTAATTTAGCCATAAAAAATTGAGCTTTCTCAGTTTAATTCTTCAAAAACTAAATATTTTAATATAATCATCAAAAAATTATATTTATTTTAATTTAGTCTCTTTTTTATCAAAGTAATTATTTGTAACAAAAGAATTTTAAAATTTAACAATAATATTATATTTTGTGACTTAATAATAAAAATAATCAAATGAAAATAAATCTCTCAGAACTTTAAGAATCAAATTAAAAAAAATTATAATATTTCATAATTTAAATCAATACTCTTGTTTTTTCATTGGGTAATGATCCAAGGGAGAAAGTTGAGCTTTTTATCATTAGATCCTTTGAGAAATATGGAAATTTGTGTGTAGTGCTCGATATGCATATTTATGTGTATTTTTTGAAAAAAAAATTCAAGAATTGAGAATTTAACCTTTTTAAAGGTGAAACTCTTTTTTGAACTTATCATTTTTCATTTTGACATGTGGGAACGCCCTTTTTTGTTTTGTTTTGGTGAATAAATTTTTTTCAAAAAAAAAAAGGAAGGAACAAAGAGGTCACCACCAATTTCTTTCAATTATATATATATAATACAATAAAATTTTGTGTTGATTTAAGATTTTATCTTCAAAATTTTTTTAAATAAATTCAATCTAAATTAATCATTGAATTAGCCTTATAAATTAAGTAAAATTCTTTTACTAAATAAATTTGTATTTTCTATCAACACTTCTTGTTATGATAGCTATTTTTTTAAAAAAAAAATGATTAACTTAAAACTGCAACAAAATGTTTTCAAACATTAGAATTTCCTCTTCCATAAAGGAGGGACAATTGAAGAATGGATCTGTTGTTTGTCCCTGTTTTCAATCAGCCAAATGCCTAATTTCCAATTATTTAGCATATACTATAGTAATCAGAATAATATATTAATAACCAACAAAATTTAAGTATAATTTTTAAATAATTGTTATTCACGTATTCAATTAAAACATAATAAAGAAATATTTTTTACATATTCCTTTTTTTTTTTCCTAAATGACGTTGCTCGTCCTTGTATGTTAAAAGGCACAAAACAAAACAAAACAAGTATAGTAGATGACTAGGAAACGAAACTTGAATATTAATTTAAAAATAAAGCTACAATTTCATATTAAATTTTAACACTAATTTAATTGTCTTTTTATTATGTTAAAGATAAAACTACAATTTTATATTGTGCAGAAATTTAAATAATTTGAGAGAAAATTAATTAGAGAAAAAATATATGCAACATATATCAAAATATTAAAAAAAAATCAAGTGTAATAATTAAAAAAAATTGCTTAATGCTCTAAAGCGGTTATCAAAAGAAAATGTGCTATCTCTTCTTCCTTACCCAAATTTGAGATTGCCCTTGTTTTTTGTTTTTTCGATGGTGGCGACCAAGAGGAAGCTAATCACCACCCCTCTTCAACCTTCTTTAATCCATTCGAATAGATCTCTTTCGAGTGGTAGTTTTCTTTTGTCTCATCCGAATAGTTTCTCTTTTGGATGGTGGTTTTCTTTTATCATCTCCTAGTAATTTTTTTCTCGGGTAGTGGTTTTCTATCCCCTATGTGTTTTTTTTTCTTTTTTAGGTGTGCTGTTTGGTTTTCAATCATTTAAGAGAGTTTTGGGGTTAAGAGTAATTTTAGAGAAAATAGAACTTATTATTAATCAAAATGTGTAAACACTTATCAATATGATTCGAGGAAGAATAAATGAAACGACTTCAAATATTCTAGCGATATATCTTGTTTTGCTTTCTTTAATTGATAAGTCAATGTATACTTTTTTTTTTCTAAATCCCTTAATAAGTTTTAGAGTTTCTTTGATAATTTTTTCTTTTATCATTTTCTATTTCAATTTTTTTAGAGCCTTTATTTGACAATTACAGTCTATCAATTTTTTCTTAATATAGTTTATCATGGGCCTTTTGGCCAAAAAAAGAATGCAAAGTGTAACTTAATCAAACCTTAAACAAATTACTGTAATTTACCAAAAATAATAAAAACATTATTTTTGGGGCGCATAGGGAGGGAGTGATGTCCCTTACCATACTCTTCATCTTGCTGCTTTAGCCGCCGGTAGCCTACACTCCTTAGCAATTATGCACTCTTAAATATAGAGTAAATTATTATTTAATCTTTAAAAAATTACAATTTTTTCAACTTAATTTTTCAAAAGACAAAAAACAGAACAAGTTGATACTAGAGGACAAGGTAAAGAAAGGAAAGGGACTGAGACTTACATGATGAATTATTGAAGTGAAGATAAGAATAAGATATTAATTCTATTTTAGAAAAAAAGTTTGTGTATGAAAAAGAATAAAGGCAAAATATTGAAAAAATAAAAGGGTAACTAATTATGCTACCTTTCATTCAAGTTTAGTTAAATTACACTCAGCACTTCTCTAATTCTGAATATTACGTTCTGTTCCCTTGTAATGTACTTTTTAAAATTAATTTTTTACACAATATATATTCTTTTCAGTAATTAATAAAAATACGTAACAACTTTTATTGTCATAATAAAAATAAAGCTGCAGTTTCATATTAAATGTTAAAATTAATTTAATTATTCTTATTATAATGTTAAAAATAAAATTACAGTATTATGTTATGCAAAAAAACTAATTAATATGACAGAAAATAAATCAAAGACAAAGAGAAGGTTTTTGTGACATAAATCCAAATTAAATGTTAAGTGAATTGAATGTAATATTTGAAATTGAAATAATACAAAGTTCAGTTTAACCAAACCTATAAAAAAATTACTGTAATTTACTCAAAAAAATTAATATTATTTTGGGGACAAGTATGGACATGTTAGTGCAGTGAGGTCACTTTCCTTACTCGGATTTGGAGCCTTTTCAATACTCTAAAAGTATTGGACTTTCCAATGCTTTTTATCATGATTGTCGAATTGAAGTTATGGACAATCTAGATCTTGCAAAAAAGTATTTGAGGGATTAGATTGAATAAACTCAAAAATTTACAAGAATCGATTTAAATTCAAAATAAAATATATTCTAGAACGAGAGACCTAAATAAAGTTAAATATGATCTTAAATCAAGCAAAAAGTTAAAAAAAATTTTAAATAGGAACTTAGATAAATAAACTATTTATTAGGTGGATACGATATGGGCCATTGAATCGTTTGAATCTAACAGTTTAGACTCCCCAATACTTTCTACGCAATCTAAATCATCTGTAGTTTCAATCTGACGATCCAAGTAAAAATATTAAAAAATTTAACACTTTTAAGATATTAAAGAGGCCCAAATCCTCTTCGGTCTTCCCCCTTGCTGCCATAGCCGCTGGTAGCCTGTACTTCTTAGAAAGCATTCACTCATAAAGTATGTAATATGCTAATATGTAGTGGATTATCATTTTTATCTTTAAAATATTATAATTATTTGAATTTAATTTTTAAAAGAATAAATTTTTTGAATTAATCTCTTAAAGACTATGTTTATTTTAATTTAATCTTTTTATTTATCAAAATAACTTTTGACAATAAAAATTTAATAATAGAAAATTTTATAATTTAACAATGAAAATATTAAAATTAAAATAAATGTAATCTTTTAAGGTATATATATTAAAACATTTGATATTTTAAATACCAAATTAAAATAATTGTAATCATTTAAATATTAAATTAGTAATTTACTCTAAAGTATATTCAAAGCTGAGGATTTTCACCTTTACATATTTATACAGAATAAATTACACTTCTTTTTTCTAATCTAAGTTTTGACAACTATATAATCATTTTCTCAAATATAAGTATGAAATATATTACACTTAAGCTCAATTTTTGTGTGTATATATATATATATATATATATATATATATATATATATATATATATATATATATATTAATCTAAATGCAAATATAACAAACAATTAATATTACCCTTACAACACTAAAGTTCAAATTATTTGGACAATTTTCACAACCCAAACTAATTAAAGATAAAATAGTTAACTTAGTTCAAATTGAAGAATTTTATTAAGTAATTTGAACCAAATCAATCTATTGTCAACTGGATTAGGTTGATTTAGGTTTGCAGGTCTAACATTCTCTTTTTTAAGAGGGGAGGGGGGGGGGGGAACTTTTTTAGCCTCTTAAATTAAATTGGTTAAACATTTTGAGAATGATTAGAGAACATATTAAAAAATCTCCATTCATATATAATTACTTAGTGGCATAACTTGTGAGACAATAACTATTGAAACATAAAACCTAACCAAAAAAAACAAAATTGAAGAAAACTTTCAATCATTGCTCGTGTCAAGTTTATATTTACATTCGCTTTCACATTTGTCATCTTTCACAACATACATTGTTTCAATATTTCATTTTGCCCTTTCAATTTCATCACCCCCTCATATTAGACACTTGTAGAATTAGCAAATATAAATATTTAACTCAAATATTTAGAGAACCGTTGGTATGCAGAATATTATTTTTATTCTTCAAAAACGTAATCTGTATACTTGGTTAAATTTCTTAGACAACCATGATTGTTAGAACTCTTCTCATAATTACAACTTTTAACCAGTGAGAAAAGTTTGAAAAATCGAAAAACATATTGAAGAAGATTTTTTTTAAGGACAAAATTGAAGTATATTTTTTAATGTTATTATTAGTTTCTTAATAAAAACTTAATGTACTATTATGTGATTGACTCTTTTTAAAATAAATTCTGTATTATATTTTTATTCGAAAAAATTAATAAAAATATATAAATAATTTCGGCGTTCTTTCTTTCAAAGTAATTAAATGAATGACCTATGAAAATAAAATAAGAAGTAAAGTACTGATTTAGTTGATAAAATATTACAACTTTTTTTTAATTTGATCCTTAAAAAATTAAATATTTCAATTTAATTCATAAAATATTACATTTATTTAAATTTATTCATTTTTGTTGCTAAATCACAAAATGTATTGTTAATTCTTAAAATTTTCTTTGTTAAAAGTCACTTTGACTAAAAAGAAAAATTGAGACAAACATAATATTTCAAAAAATAAATTGATATATTTAATTTTTTTAAAAATTAAATTGAAATAACTATAATTTTTTAATAATTTATTTTATAAAAAATAGTACTCCCATGAGCGACATAGTTAGGGATAGACCGAAAATTGATTTGAATCGGGAATTTTACTTGCTATTATTGTTGACACAAATATTCTCATGGCCAATATGCTTTGCAGATACAAATGTTTTGGACTGACCAAATTTTATTTTATTTTTTTGATGTATTTAGGAGATGAGAAAAAATATTAAAAAAATTAACAAAGAGGTGGAAAAATGATATACTTTTTTTTTTGTTTAGTGAATACTATTTTTTAAAATCTTTCAAATTACCAAAAACTTAAAAAATTTTGATGATTTAATTAAAAATCTTCCACTTGCTTCCATTCTAAATTAAAACGTATGATTTTTCTTTCATCATTTCACTTCGCCTATCTCACCTATCACATGCATTATGCCACCACAACATATTTTTCAATTTTCAATCGTCCAAATTTCTAACTCTAATTATATAAAAAAAATTGAGTTTTCTGCATTAAAAAAATTGATTTTACAATTTATTTGTGATCAAGACAATGTAATGCAATTTCCACCTGCAATTAATGGTCCAATGCTGCAACCTCAATGCCATTCAACCCCACTAGATTTTGGATTCAAGAGATTTTTGGCCTATTTGATTTATTTATTCGGTATAATTTTAAACTACTAGTATATGTGTGTGTCTTTATGTGTATATATATACATATATATAATTAGTCGATTGACCAATCAATATATTTAATTTGTTTATTAAACGAATTTGAAATATAAAATTTAGCTCGTTCAAAACTTAAATGAATTAGATTCTTTTTGGCCAATACAACTGAAGTAAAGTGAAACAAGAAAGAAGACAAGAGACAAAATAAAGGAATGAGGCTTCCCTCATATGGAGGCTTCTATGCATAGGAGAAAAAAGGGAGGCGTTGGATCAGTATTTTTTAATATTTTTTAAAAATAAGTTAAAAAATTTATAATTATCATTTTATATTTATTATTGTGTTTACAATTATTATTAGATTAGTTGATGTTTTTAAAATTTTTATTTAAAAAAAAGAAAAAAATACCGGATGAATAGGAACTGTTGGATCAAAATAAAGAAAAAAAAAAGATTAGCCAACTTCTCTAACAAAGGACACTTCACAATCTAACACGCTAGGGTGCCCTGTTTAGCCAACAGCACCGTGCTTGGCCAAGCAGGGCCATCCAATTATGTGGACCTTACCTATCAATGCTAATTAGATGGTTCTGCTTGGCCAAACAAAGAAATCGGACTCCAATATAAAACCTAGGCTAGTGAGGATAGGGTGAATCCACCAAACCAATGGGGCACATCCCCTTTAAAACCAAAGAAGCAACCAAATCAACAGCCTCATTTCATAATCCTTGCCTTGTTTTGAATGAGTCTCTAGCATTGTTTTGCAAGCATAGCCATGTTGAAACCCCCAAATTCTTTTTTTTTTGGACAAGTGGATATTGTTTTCATTAAAATAGTATCAAGCTAGGATTACATAAGATAAACCAGGACCCAAATATCATCAAATACAGTATAAGTCTGAACTTATAGGAGAACGGTATATGATTTAAGATAATATACCCTAAAAATCAGTACCAAGTATATACAGGCTAAACAGAAGTAACACATCTCTGACCCTAAATCAAGCGGATTAAAAAGAGGCAACACACTTCTATCCCAAGAATATAGCTAGTCTTCTAGATATGCACTATTTGATGATACAAAGCCCAGAAAACACAAAAAAGACAGGAAAAGGAAAACAACACAATAGAACAAAGACTGCACGCTGGACTGGAGAAGGTGAAGTTGTTAACCACCTGGCAATACACTGAATGACAATGTAAGGAAAGAACAACCACCAGCGATGACACATCATGCACTCCGCACATGGGCTCCAAGAAACTGGCGTCATCTTCCAACCCAGCAAAACTCAAAGTCTATGTGATTTCTCCTTAACGGCTAATGGATATCAAATGGGCTACTAAAGCCCACGAACCAACCTTGGCAGAAGGACAAAAACTCTAGAAACTGTAATCTATAGCGCTAAGGGAAAAGAGAAACGTTGACATGCAATACACCTACTACAGAGACTGAAACAGAGGTTGGGTTGCGATGGCGCCAGAGTCATGATCTTTGTTTTTTTTTTTTGATGAAGACACTGCAGTGGGCGTGTCGTCGACGCCAAGGCCGTGCTCCTCAGCCTCATCGCCATCTTTCAGCTACACAGTTAGAAAAAGGTAGAGAGTAAGATCCAAAACACCAAAAATCTCTTAAAAATAAAAGAGGAAAACTTCTACAATAAGAAGAAAAAACTTTTTCACGAAAGAGAGGGGAAAGAAAATCGACAAGGAAAAAAAGAGAAGAGGTAAAGGTAGCCTCGGCTGGGGATGGCAACGGGGCAGGCCGAGGGCAGGGAGTGCCTCTCCCGCCCCTGTCCCTGTTGAGAAGAAAAAATCTTCCCTATCTTCATTCCCTGTGGGGATCCCATAGGGTTATTTAAAAAATTTAAAAATGTAAAAAAAATCAATAATACATATTTTAGTCAAAAATCTTCTCTTTTCTCTTCTGAGTTGGGGGACAACTGGGAAAATTTAGCACTTATGTATGCAAGACCAGTAAAATCATTTCAATTCACCAATTCAAACTAAAAGAATGTTCAACAATAACAACTCAGACAAGCACTCAACAAAAAGGCATCCATAAACTTGTCAATAATATTTCCTAAATTGAACATCAATCTAAACAATAGCAACCCTAAGTACCACAATTTCATCAATATAAAATAAACCCACTAATAAATCAATGTGAGGAAAGAGTGGTTACTAACATTTTGCAGTTCTAGTATGCCCAAATTAATAAACCCACTAATAAATTGAGAGGTTGGCGTGGTGGATTGATTCGAAGAAGACGGCAGGTTGCGATTTGAGTGCTGCGGCTTTCACGGAGTGGTTGTGTGAAGACTGTGAAGGGCAGTGGTGATCGACGGCGATGAGGAGTTGCGATGTGGAAGAGGATGACTTTTGGGTGACGAAATGCTTACGGTGATGGTAGATGTGAGGTTGAAAGATGAGCCACGGCGCTGCGGGTCTGCGATGGAGATGTGCGAAGACGAGAAGGATGGGTGTGGGACTGTGGGTTCAATCAGCGAGGGGGGAACGACTAAGATGTGTGGGTGTTACAAAGAAGAACAAGGGACAATGCCGATGTGCGAGTCTACAAGAGGGACGATGGATAGTGAAGACAATGGATTTTGATGGAAATACTGTGTAAGAAAGGATGGGAATTGAAGGATAGGGAGAGTGACCACAACAGACAGAGGAGACCACGATAATGAATTGAAGGACGGGGAGAGCGAGTGCAACGGCAAGGAGGTCATACCTGAGAGGCAGAGACGACGAGCACACATTCAATCTCAGTCAGATGGTGAATTGGGAATTATATTTGGGGGGAATGAGATTAGGGTTTTATTTTTTATTAAATTTATTTTAATTATTTTGAATATAAAATGACTAAAAGATCCTTAATATATATTATATATATAAATATTAGGGGTATTTTAGTAAATTTAATACATTTACTAAAATACTCATCGGGAACGAGGATCCCGCGGGACGAGGAATGTAATCCTTGTCCTTGTTTAATTTAAAGGGAATTTTTCTCTTCGCCCCCTGTCCCAGTTGGGGAAAATTCTCCATCAACGAGGCCGCAAATGTGGGGATCCCTATGAGTTTCTCTAAATTCAGATCTCCATTACCATCCCTAGCCTTGGCAACCCACCATTGGCGCCGCACAGGAGATCACAATTATTTCCTTCAAAGTTTCAATTGTTGGGCAGTCTTCGGTCCTTCACACCATTCCTTTAGTTACCCATTCTGTCACAAATCTAGGCCCAGCACGTGGGCCCAAATTTAAATCAATTACATTGTTTTGCCTATGACTTCACCCTTTTTTGTTTACTTTGAAGAAAAACTAATTTATTTTACAGAACTTCATCCAATTTTTCTCATGACATAGTCGATAAGTATGGAATTGAAATTTTGTTTTTAATATAGAGACACGTTGAATATGAAATTATGGCTTTATTTCTAAGAAGACAATAAAAATATTTAGGTTAAAATATATTTTTGATTCTTATAGTTTCACCCCATTTATAATTTGGTCCTTGTATTTTATTTTTTGTATAAATTCATCCCTATACTTCGAAAACATTTATAAAACAGCCCCTACTGTCAGATTTTGTTAATCTATATTATTATATTCCACAATGACCTGGGGAGAGAGGGGGGAAAAAAAAGGGGAACTCTATTATGATGTGGCTTGAATTTGCTGATATAAAGTACTGAGCGGATTATTTAATTTTCCACGTTAATTCACATCTTTATTGTGTTTCTCATAAGCTTGAATTTAACATTATATTAACAAAATCTAAGGGTTTTACAAATGTTTTTTTAAGTATAATAATCAATTTACACAAAAATAAAATGTAGGGACCAAATTAAAAATTGAGTGAAATTATAGGGATTAAAAATCTATTTTAACCAAAATTTTAAAGTAATTTTATTATTGGAAGGAGCATATATTGTTAAGAAGACCCAAAATATTACAATTGTCTTAATTGAGTCTTTAAAAAATTGTATTTGTTTCAATTGGGTGCCTCTTTTTGTCAAGTAACTTTTAGCAACAAAAATTTTGAGATTTAACAACGGAAGATTTTGTAATTTAACAATAAAAATGACAAAATTGAAACAAATTAATTTTTTAAGAACTAAATTAAGACACTTTATCTTTTGAAGACCAAATTGAGAGAATCATAATTTTTCAGGTATTAAATTAGTAATTTACTCTAATTTTAATGACAAAAAGTGGACTATATTAACAAATTAGTACATATATGTCATTTGTTTAGTCTTTGAAAGTTGAACTCGATATAATTTAGCCCTTGAATGTTTTGATTCATTAAATGCCGTTATAGAGTCCATCCCATGCACAATGATAAGTAAATACGCAATTTAGCCTTACAACATGACTATTTGTACTGTTTTGTAACTTACATAAACTAACATGTTCAACGCGTCAATTTTAGGGACCAATTTGTATGCTTTATCAAAAGTAAATTAGAACAGAACTAAGTGTAATATTTGAAACTGGAGAAAGTGTAATATTTGAAACTGGAGGATGCTAAGTGTAATTTCATCAAACTTTGGGAAATTTAATACAATTTACCTGTTCTTTTTACTAGTCAATTAGCAAGCCAGACAAGATTATCTTGGGCAAGAAAATGACAGATTAGGACAGTTCCAGGTTTAACATAAAGGACCTTAAGGGCGGAATGTTGTGGGCTGCAATCTTTGGTATCTTCATGGCAAATAGCCAATGCCTTCACTTTTGACCCCATCTTTATCACCCACCAAGGAAACACCATAAGACCTTGTGGCTTCAATCTTGTGGCTTCAATCTTGTGGCAATAATATACAGCATACCCATAATACTGTTTGTGGCATATCACTCAATCATCTTCACCTAGTTTCTTCACTCCAACAACTTTGTATCTCTGCCTCTCTGCTTTTCCTTCCACCTCTATTACCCGCACCTACACATGCAAAGAGTAAGAATAAAACTATGATATCGGTTGTTAGTGTAGACAATGAAGCTCAAGATATGTTTATTTTTAATCAAAGTAAAATTTGTTGAGTTTGATTGAAAATAAAAAGTCCCACATTGCTTAAAATACAAAAGAGAAGTGGATTCCAAGTCTATACAAGGAGCCCAAGGTTTCCGTTTCAAATTGCACCATGAAGAAGCACTTCAAGATTTTATCAAACGTTTTCTAAATTCCTTCTCTGTTGTATTATTATAGAGTATTAAGAGGTGTAAGTTAAATATTTGTTTTGAAAAGTGTGAGTATATTGGGATGTGCGGTGCTTGAGAAAAAAAAAATTTACATTACACAAATTTTCACGTAGTGTTTTTTCTAGTTGTCTTTTAACAACATCTGTGGTCTTTTTTCTTTAGTTTTGGAGTTTTTCCAAGCTATTCCTTGTGTTGTGTTAATTGTTTTGGTTCATTTTATTTCTTTGTTTTAATTTAAGGCAATAAGTTCTCAAGGGAGAGATGACATTTTTTTTTCTAAGAGACTAATTAAACTTGGGTCAATCATAGTTTTATTTTTATATAAGCTTAGCATAAAATATGCTTGAAATTAAATCACTAGTCTAACTAATGAAAGTTGGATCTAGCAGAAGGGATTAGTCTCTCACAAAGTGATAAATTTATGTTCGAATTCCCGTTAGGAAAATTGCTCATATTTAGTATTTAACCACTATTGTAAGACCTGGCCCGGACCGGAAAGGTCAAACCCGAAATCGACCACCCAAGGCTAGGGCTGAGCTTGGTGACTATTTCAGACTGGTCAATAGTCGACCCAGCTAAAATCCAGTCGACCTGGCTGGGTCTTGGCCGAGCGAGTGACTTGCCCTTCATTTAAAAAAAAATTTGCAAAGTTTGACACGAGAAAGAGAGAGAGAGAGAGAAGCCAACAGAAGACGATTAAGAAGAAGAAGAAAAAGAGAGAAGAAGAAGAAGACCAAGGCTGAAGAAAAAGAAGAAAAAAGAAGACCACCGACTGTCGAAACCATCGAGAAATGAGTTTTCAAGTTTCAACTTTTTTGGTTTCTTTCGTAGTTTGCCCTTTCTCCTTAGCTTAGTCCGTAATTTGCCCTTTCTGCACTCTGGAAGTGGAAGCCTAGCTATGGATATTAGAATTTTGAAATATGAGAAGAAGTGTAGACTAAGGAAAGATAAGACAATTCAATGTGCTCTTCCCATCAAGCATCGTATAGTGTGCGCATCAGTCACAATTTCTACAATTGCTCAGAGGGTTTTTTTTTTGCATATTGACTGAATTTATAATAATATTTTTTAGTTTTATATTTAATTTAAACATATATAATAATCTAATTTAAAAAATAACAATCAAATATTTTAAAAAAATTATTTGTAATTTTATGACAAAAAAATATTTGTAATTTTATGAAAAAATTATTTCTGAATATTTTAATTTTAATTTTATGATTAATGACTATGATTTAAGATTCTAAAGTGGAATTTATATATAAATTATTTATTTTATTTAGTTTTAAATTTATTTATAAATAAATATAAGTATATATATATATATATATATATATATATATATATTAATTTATTTATTCGGTTCAGTAATTGACTCTGTGACCCGGCAGTTGAACTAGTGACCCGATCACTCGAAAGCCTGTCCGGATCAATAGCCGAGTCGAGTTTGATAATATTGTATTTAACAATGTCTTGAATAGAATTACCTTTGTTAGACATAAGTATACACAAGAAGGGGGTTGAATTGTGTATACGAATAATTTCATCTTCTTTTTATAAAAATAGTTTATCCTCCTTAGGAGCTTATATAATAATGAAATTCAAAACACATAAGAGAGTAAGATAGAATTTTACACAATAAGTTTAAAGAGATTTGTATCACATCCACTTGGATCCTACGTTCTCCTCCCAATGCACATATGCAAAGGGGATTTCTTATTAATTGAAGGTCTTGAACTTTACAAGAAAATCTCACTAGGAACAAACTTTTTAAAGCTTTTACTTTTTAAAGTTATCGCAGACTAGAAATGCTTTCTCTAAGGCAGACAAATTACAACCTTTAACCAAAAGATTAACTCAACATCTTTTACAACCTTCTTAAAGCAAATCAACAATCAGAAAGATGAAAATAATAAAAGAGACTCTCTCTTTCTCTAAGACAATATACCAAACATTTAAAGCTTTAGCTCACACAGAGCACTTTAAATGCTATTTAAGAATAGAGAATGAGGTAGATGAGAATTCTTTCAGCAATAACTCTCTTATCTTTGCTGGCTTTATTATGCAGTTCCTTCAGCTTTAAATAGGAGAGAATAGGAGATAGCTGTTGAGAGATTTGAATGCCAACGGAAAAATCATTCAATGCATCTCTTCATCTTTTTGAAAAACCATTAATGGCGTAGCTAGGGAAGGAAACATGAAAGCAAGGAGAATAAAATAGTTCATGTTAGTACAGTTAAAGTCTGACAAAGATGACTTTCTTCCTGCAAAGCCACTTTTCTTCCTGCAAGATGTCAGATCTTCTGAACACAGCCACAGTTAAAGTCAGACATGGATAAGACAAAGAAAAAAAATGTGAAGAAGAAAGAGAAATATCACATAAGGCAAAGAGAAGAATGGGCTACTTAGAAAATTTCTTTAGACCCAACATAATGCATCCAATTCCATTATAAAAAACAATATTGGGCTTTTAGGCTTTGTAAAACAAGCTGACTCCAACATTCTCCCCTTTTTTTTTGATAATGGCAATTAATCTAAACAATGATGAAAGAATTTTCATACTTCCCCTGAATAACCAATTATTCTAAATCAGAAGACTCCCCCTAAGGTATAGCTCCCCCTCACCATATGCAATCATTTTTCTAGGAGCAAGAAGAGCAACACTAGGCATTATCAAAATATCATCGTCATACATCTCTCCCCCTTTGACATTATCAAAAAGAACTAGGAAAGTAACCGTTTAGAAAGACAATATGAATACCATAAATAATTTAAAGTATAGGTAAACCATTGTACTTAACCTTGCTCCCCTTTAAATTGCGTTTCCTTAGGAACGTACTTCCTAGACATAGAGTTTAGGAACATACTTCATTGATCTAGATATTTGTTGTATTTAGACATATATTTGGCAGAAGATATTTCACCATATATTCAACCATATTTTCACAATTCAAAAATATGTAACATAATATCTTTAACATCCACATATAACATAATGTCCAAAGCATTAACATAACATAAGCACATATTACTTAACATGAGCATAACACACACATTTCTCCCCCTTTGACATTATCAAACAAAGGGGACATAGTAGAAATAGTCATAATAGAATCCATGCATATGACTCAAGAAAGTTATGTAAATGACCAAAAGCAGAAAAGGAATGCCTAAAGTGATTTAGGATGTGAAGTGGACTTCTTCAGTATAGGAGCAAGAATAGCATTGAGCTTTCCATGAACGACCCTCCTATAGCAATTTAGTTGCCTGGAGTACCCCTCAAGGGTAAGTCAAGATGTGACAGTAGTAACAGGAGGACATGGGGGATCTTTAGTTACAAGAGGCTGAACAATGGGTTCCTCTTCTTCTTCCTTAGGAGATCAACAAAGGCTTTATCCAGACTTTTGCTTAGATTGTTCTTCTTAACAGTAGCCAGTCATCTGGCCTTCCTAGGAGGTGGAGTTTTCTTAACATCCTTTTTTTGCCCTTTTTGGTTTGACAGAAGATTCAGGAGGATCTTTATCCTTCTTAAGCTAGATGCCATTAACCTTCCTTATTCCCATATATTCTAAAAGCCTTCTATTAAAAATCAAATTTTGAAAACTAATTCATATATCACTGAAATATTTGAAAGATTAAGAACCATGAAGACTATGAATAGTAGGCCATAAAAGAAAAAGAAGCATATATATGTCAGGATCATGTACTTTTAGGAACATAGCAATTTTAAGATCATACATTGAGCATTCCTAAATCTCTTTTAATAGCACAAAATCTGTCTTCAGATAATGATTTTGTAAAAATATCAGCAATTTGATTATCTATTGAAATGAATTCAAGAATAATATTTTCCTTTTTGAGCATGATATCTTAAGAAATGATGACGAATTTCAGTATGTTTTGACCTTGAATGCTAAATAGGGTTTTTTGAAATATTGATGGCACTTGTATTATCATATTTTATAGGAACTTGACAAAAATGTAGACCATAATCTTTCAATTGGTGCTTCATCCACAACTTCCTATAGCAACATGTTCTGCTTTAGCAGTTAAAAGTGCAACAACATTTTGTTTCTTGCTGTGCCACGAAACTAGATTATGTCCTAAAAATTGACAAGTGCCACTAGTGCTTTTTTGATCAGTTTTGCAACCACCAAAATCAGCATCAGAAAAGCCAATTAAATCACAAATAGTTGATTTAGGATACCATAGTCCTAAGGACGGTGTTTCCTTAAGATATCTCAAAATTCTTTTTATAGTAGTTAAGTATGACTCTGTTGGACTATATTGAAAACGAGCACATAGATACATACTAAACAATATCAGGTCTACTAGTAGTGAGATATAGTAAAGAATCAATTATACCTCGATACTTTCGTTCATCAATTTCCTTACCTGAGAAATCTTGATCTAACTTTACAGATGTGCTCATAGAAGTTCCTATTCCTTTTGCATTCTCCATATTGAATCTTTTCAAGAGCTCATGAACATATTTTGTTTGAGATATAAATATTCCATTTAAACATTGCTTAATTTGTAGTCTGAGAAAGAATGGTAGTTCTCCTATCATGCTCATCTCAAACTCAATTGTCATGAGCTTAGCAAAATCTTCTTGTTGACTATATCCTTGAGCAACCAATCTTGCCTTGTTTCTAACAACATTTTCAGCTTCATCAAGTTTGTTCTTGAAGACCCAATTATCACAACCCAAAAATTGAGCATGTGAAAAGATACTATTTCTAGGGAAAACTTCAGTGGTATCCTGAAATTCTGAACAATCTTAATATCCACAATTACTCATTTGATAGAATTCTCATACATGAGTTATTTACATAAACTTTATAAGGTTTTAAATTCAACCTTTATCATTCATTCCATACAACAGAATCATAATCATCTGATAACAAATATAAGCATACATAATCTGATGTGTTTATCTCATCGTAAGACTAAGAGACCTATAGAAAATACAGAGCATTCCTACTATTCACATTAATCAGTATAGGTATCCCACCAGAAAGAATTGGAAAATAACTCTAAGGGGCTTTTAATCTTCAATCGGATACTCTTCATTCCGTTTACTGTATCTGAAAAGATAATCATAGGTAGTGTGAGTTTATTTAAAAATTCAGTAAGTAAATAACTGTACTGTATAAATATCAGAACTACAAATACCACATTTACTCATATAATCAATTGTCTTGTACATCGAGTAGTATGAGACTCTAACCCTTTCAAACTCGTGCATAGGTTTTCATAGTTATACACTGAGTAGTATGAGACTCTAACCCTTTCAAACTTATGTATTAGATACCGTAGATTTTTGCTCATCAATAAAATAATGAGAATTTATCACATAGTACAATTACCATAAAATAAATTAATTTATACATACTTCTATTCCTTTAAATTTCTATTAAAAAAAATACTAATCATCATATACTGTCATCTGAAAGATTGATTGTTTAATATCCAAATAATATTGTAAATGAGACTTATATTGTACTTTGACTAATAACATCAAACTAGTTTAGCAAGGTTATTCACTTACTTTGATATTTGTCCAAATTTACCTTGTTCCACACTAGAATTTGTGTAGGAAAATTTTCTAGTAAAAGATATCACAAGGAAACATAAGAAAGGGAACAAAATCATGAAAATATGCAATTTTTTTCTGATTGCTACAGTAACGGTCAACTAATTGTTGCTACAGTAACCGCTAATGGTTAACTAACCACCACCGATGCTACAGTACTTTGACCAAAGTCAATGCTATAGTAACCATGAAAATTTGAAAAAATTTTCTCGATGAGCAGTGTTTTTTTGAAAAATTTCCAGAATATATAGTAACGTTCTTCGTGTTCTTCACCCAAAAATCCCAAAATCACATCCAAGACACCATTTTTTTAATTTCTTTCATGGGTTTTATCCTTGATGTTTAAGAAATCTTTTGACACCAAAATCTCTAATTTTAACCCACAAACAAAGTCTCAATCCTCAAATTTTTATTAAGAACCCTTACTTTATTCAAATTTCCAAATTCTTGAATTTTTCTAGTTTTCTCCAAATTTCTTTCCTAGAATTATTATCCAACATGTATAAATGTTTTAAACCAACATCCACACTTAAATTTATCCATTAGAACCCCAAATCAACCCAAAATTCTCTAAATCTGAAAATAGGCAAAATAGAGAGAAAATTGAGAAATATGAAGGACATTGAAGCTTACCTCTCTCTTTGAAAACTTCAATAAAAGGAAATTGATCGTAGACAAGAAAAACACTAGAAGAAATGAAAGAGAAGATTGATGGAGTTGAGAGAAAATATCTCTCATTCTTCTTGCTTCTGTGTGAAAATGTGAGAATGATAGAGAAAGAGAAGTGATGAAGGCTTAATAACAAAATGGGTCATTTGGTGATCCATGGGTACCCATTTTCGATTGCTCCAAATCCAAGTGATCTGACTATAATTATTTCTCAATAACTATATTAATTCTATTTAATTTTCTCTTTCTCATATTTTTCTCAATTCACAATATATATATATATATATCATACTGCAATAAAATATCCAGTCTAGTCATTTATCTCAATTTTCATAAATAATATTTAAAGAGAACAATTAAATATGAAAATTAAAATGACTAAAATAATGTTGTAAAATTCTAAAATACTCTCAAACGTATTATACTTCGAAATTGATGGGTATTACACATTTAGTTCCAATTATTGACTGGTCAGATGGAGCAGGAACTAATTTTCATACATTACTTCATTTGAATTGATTTAATTCTTCTTGCATTGCACTGATCCAGGAACTATCTTCAAGAACTTCCTGAACATTCTTTGGCTTAAGTTAAGACATGAATGCATTTGTTTATTAAATACTCTATATGCTTTTCTATTTGTAGAATATCCTAGAAATATGCCTTCATCAGAATTTGAATCAAGTTTTCTAATATTTTCTATATCATTTAGAATAAAACATTTGCATCCAAATGAGTGAAAATAACCTATGTTAGGTTTTCTTCCTTTCCAAAGCTCAAAGAGAGCTTTATTTAGACCTGATCTAATTAGGCAACTGTTTAGGATGTAGCAGGAGGTATTGACAGCTTCTACCCATAGACTTTTAGGAAGAAAGTTTTCATAAAGTACAGTTCGAGTCATTTCTAGGAAGGTGTGATTCTTTCTTTCAGCAACTCCATTTTGCTGAGCTGTTTTAGGAGTAGAAAAATTATGTGAAATGCTAAAGTTATTGCAAAAATTATCAAACTCCTTATTTGAAATTCAATCCCATGGTCACTTCTAATAGATATAATAGGGAGATTCTTTTTCTTTTGAACTTTTGTATAAAAAGACTTTAAAAGTTTCAAAACATTCTCCTTTATGAGATAGAAAGAATACCTATGTATATATAGAAAAATCATCCACTATTACAAATCCATAATATTTGTCTCCAAGGTTCTTGGTCTTGATAGGACCAAATAAATCCATATGTAATAGTTCAAGAGGTTTTTCAGTTGAAATTTAATCTCTTAATAGAAAAGATGTTTTGGTTTGTTTTCCCTTTTGGCATGCTTCACAAATGTGATCTTTCACAAATTTTACTTTAGGCAGACCAATGACTAGATCCTTTTTAGATAGTTTTGAAATAAGCCTCATGCATACATGCCTTAATCTTTTGTGCCATAACCAGTTCAAGTCATTTGTAGATGAAAAACATTTATGTTCCTTAGATAGATAGTCTAAAATAAGTTTGTATACATTATCACGACGCTGATAAGTTAAATTTTCATCAAAATCATTTTTTAATTAAAAAAATCATACATTTTGAAGATTCAAATACTACTTTTTGGCTTTGTCACATAACTGATTAATACTCAAAAGATTATATTTGAGACCATCTACAAAATAAACATCATCTCTAAATAAATGAGAAGAAATACCAATCCTTCCTATACCAACAATCATTCCTTTGCTGTTGTCTCCAAAAGTGACATTTCCCATTGCTTTAGCTGTGCAGGTGAGAAAGTTGTTAAGATCACCAATCATGTGTTTTGAGCATCTTGAATCCATGAATCAATGACCTTCCTTTCCTTTTACTTTAGAGAAAACCTGCTAGGAACAAATGATGTTTTAGGTATTCAAAAACTTCTGTTTTGTGAAGATAATAGCTCTTGCTTTTAAAGTTCCTTTTAGAACCCATACTTGCTTTACTTTAACAACCCTTTTTTTGCAATCATTTGCAAGATGTCCTTTCTTTTTATAGTTGTAGCAAGTCTTGGTTTCTTTAGGAGGATTAGATGTAAAACGATTTTTAAATGCTCTTTCTTCTTCATACAAACAATTCCAACTTTATCTAAGAAGCATTTTTTACTTCCTAGCATCATATCAAGGTTTCTTGTCCCTTAATGAATCTTGCAAGATCTTGAGTTAGTGTTTCTATCTTTTCTTTTAAGGACTTGTTTTCAATAAGTAAGGAAGGAAGATAGGAACTACTTTCAAAATGATTTACCTTTTCTTCAAGAATTTTCTTTTCATTTGTCAAGACATTAAAGCTCTTAAGAATCTTATGATGAGCCTTTTTTAAGTCATTGTATTTGCTCATGAGATTTTTTGAATCTTCTAAAATTATATCAAATACAAAAAGCAATACATCATAAGTAAAGAGATTATTTCCTAATTATTTCCTACCTTAAGATCCTCATCATCAGAGGTATCTTCATCTTCTTCTTCTACCACCAGACATAGATTTGCTATTTCTGGTTCCTCCTATGAATTTATAGCAAATCATCATCACTTCATGTTGCATTTGCTTCCTTTCTATGTTTTCCTTTGAGTTGAGGGCATTCTACTTTTCTGTGTCCTGGATTTTCATATTCATAATAGATTATAGATTCCTTAGGAGGATTATACCTTGAAGAGCTATCTTTCTGCCTTCTTCTATTTTGTTGTCCTTTCTTAAAGTATGGATACATCCTTTTGGAGATCAACACCATTTCTTTGTCATAAATAGAAGCATCTTGAGATTTATCTTCCTTAGGGAGTTGTCTTTCATTGACTTTGAAAGCTATTTCTGGTTGCTTATTTTTCTTCTCCATCTCTTCTCATAGGAACGTGCTTTCATATAATATAAGATTTCCTTTGAGTTGATCAAGAGTTAGTGTAGAAAATTTAGAATTTTCAATAATAACTGTTACCATGGATTTCCATGGTGAAGTCAGACTCATGACAATTTGGTTCACGCCACTACGATGTCAAATCACCTAGAATTGAAATCATGGCAATTTTGTAGAATAATGGTCCCCAGGTCTTTTCACTCTTGGAGCCTTACTTCTAACCATTAACTAATTGTTCTAAACACCTAAACATTAATTAAAAGCTAATTAACACACGGGGAGGGGGTTGGTTGTGACAGAATCAGAAAAATGCAATCAAGACAATAAATAGCAACAACAAACAAGGCAACAGAAAGTAGCAGAGTTGAATAATAACAGAAGAATGCAACCAACCTTGATCTTTCCTGGAGATGTAATCTTCCTAGTTCTATTCAGATACTAAGTTTTATTTCGTTTATCATTTGATTTCTATCTAAAAAGCCTAGAAAATCTTCTAGTCTAGATTACACTAAAACATAATCAAAGAAAACTTTCTCTGACTACATATTATTGTAACCATAGTAAAGATAAGCAAATCATGTAAGAAGATCTTTGTTACATGCCATTTTCATCTCTTTCTACCATTCCAAACAGTCATGATAGATAAATCCTCATATGAAGCAATAAAAACTAGTTGTCAATTTCATGAAACTCTAATAAGAAACGTTCATAAACATAACAGAATAGAGGCTTAAAGAATAAGATGAATACTGCAATAAAATGAATAAAACTTATCTTATAAAGCTGAGGAACTCGAATTACAACTCCAATTTGGACCAAGACTGATTACAAGGGATTTTAGCCCTCCATGAGAACAAAAAACCAGAAAATAGAAGGGAGAGAAGAGAGGGAGAAGTGACGTACGAAATTCTACTAAGTTCAGAAGCTAAGACACAAAACTAAAGTCTGAAAACCAACTAAACTAATGCCCTCTAAAAAGCTAATGAAAAAAAAATTGACTTTGCTGACTGAATTTACTGCCTTTCTCTTTTGATTTCTGATATGGGAGGACATGCTGTTGCAGTAGAGTAGTTACTTTTTTAGAAAGTGGTATGGTGGCTGCTTCTTTCACCAATGTTAGAGGATTGTGCAGAAAGTTGATCTGAAATGCTACAGCCTTGGCTCCCACATGTCCATGTCATCAGGCAAGTATAAGAGGCTACCAAGTCATCCCATAAGGTGCTACATCAGTGTCCAATTCATCAGGAATGCCATGTCAGTGCCACATCATCAAGAAATCTCCAAAATTAATTTTAAAAATTACACAAGAAGGATTAAATTGAGTCTTTAATAATTTAAGTCATAAAAGATGAAAATAATTCATTTTCCATCTAAATTAACTTAGACCAAATGAAACACAAAATGTAATAAAATTGGAGAAATTCTAAAGATGAAAATGTAAGGAAACCAAGATAGGAATTAAGATGTATATAAAAATGCTAGATATCAAATCCCCAATACTTAATCTTTTGCACTCCTGGGCAAAATCAATTAAAAGCAAGAAAGGCACCAAAGGAACACAACAAGCGAAGAAATTATGCAATTATGAAATAGTTCAAGCTTGAAAAGGTTTAACGCTCGGAGAAAACTAATCTTAAATTTCTAAAAAGTTCAAGTATCATGGCAATTTCGTTGACAAGAATGAATCCAAGTAATAATCCACTCACAATGCTCTATTCTCTCAAGTGTTTAAGGTAGTGCACTCACATTTCAACCTATCACAAATTCACTACCATAAGTTTGTCAAGAATCTAAATCTCCACTACTTAAATCACATACATGCTTGAATTATTAGGACTTTACTATAGATGTAAGGTGGGAAAAAGAATGATTGAACGATGGAGGGAAATACAAGAAACAAGGTTCAACAAAAACTTAAAGAATTGAAGAGCATCAATCAAGTCATAAGAAATTGAACCATGAAACTTGGGCACAAAAATGCTACTTCTTTTTCCTTCTTTTTTCTTTCTTGCTATTTTTCATGTCTCTTTTGTTTTTATTTTTCAAATTTTTTTGATCTTCATACAGTATATTTTTCATGAAGAATTTCAAAATTTTCTTTTCTTTTGAGTAGCAAAACTAAATTTCAAACAGCCCACAAATTCTTCTTTTTGCACATGCTCAATCTCTTTTCAAAAAAAATTTCTAAAGCTCTTTAAATCCTAAGTTTTTAGGGAAAAGAATGAATTTGTTTTAAGGTGAAAAAAGGGTTGGAAACACAAGAAAGAAAAGGTGGAAGTAAGGCACAAAGTGGTACACAATGGAAACAATGATAATGGATGGCTATTCGGCTAAAAGTGGGTAACAAGAAACAAATGCCTAAATCATTTCCAAGCATGTACATATAATATAGCCTCAACAAAGATTCAAGACAAAATCTAGAGTGAGAATCATGATATGGAGTACTCACAACAAGAAAGAATATTCTTTTTCAATAAAGGCTCAAATTCTCACGGTTTAAAGACTACTACTAAAAATTCATTAAAAACAGCGTCATTGCCATTTTATTTGAGTTCCTTTGAAAAATAAGATCAATTTCTTTTTATGCTAAATCAATTCACACACTTAAGCTATTTCATAATGCATGCTCTCACACAAAAAACTCCATCAAAATTTTCAAAAAGAGAGCACCAAATTCAGACAAAATAGAGCAGCAAAATTCTGCACTACAGAATTTTTGGCGACTCGGTTTTACCGACACAAAAGTGCACCAAAACGGATCCAAAAGACACCAAATAAAATTCTACAGCTAGAAGACATATAAAACTTTAAAAACATGTAAAGAAAGTAGCAAACTTCATAGCCAAACAGTACAGAAAATTAGTGCAAGATAGCTCAAAAAATTTTGGACAGAACATGGAAAAACAAATAAAACAGTAGAAAATTTTTTTAAATCAGCAACCAATGTTTTCTCCAATTAAATTTTTTACCCCCACACTTAAATATTGCATTGTGCTCAATGCAAATCAGTACTAAACATCACATAAAATACCGAGGACATAAATTAAAAGGAGGGAAAGAAAATGGCTTTATCATGGAGCCGGTACACTATAGAGTTAGATTTCCTCTACAGTTTCTTCTTGGAAGCCCTTATAGAACTTCTTCAACCTTTGCCCATTTACCATGAATTGTTTTTTGGTGGTCTCATTTTGAATTTCTACTACACCAGAAGGAAAGACATTAGTAACAACAAAAGGGCCAATTCATCTAGAGCGAAATTTACTGGGCATGAGCTTGAGGTGAGAATTGTAGGGAAGAACTTTGTCTCCCACTTGGAATTCTTTCTTTTCAATTTTCTTATCATGTAGAGCTTTGGTCCTTTCCTTGTAGATGCGGACATTCTCATAAGCTGCTAGCCTTAGTTCTTTTAATTCTTGAAGTTATAACTTCCTTTCCTTACCAGCTAGGGTCATGACCATATTGCATTGCTTAATTGCCCAATATGCCTTATGTGCAATCTCTACCGGCAAGTGACATGCTTTACCAAATACCAAGCTGTATGGAGACATGCCGATGGGAGTCTTGAAAGTGGCTCTATAGGCCTAAAGCGCATTATCAAGCCTCTTACTCCAATCTTTTCTATTGGGCTGCATAGTTTTCTCTAATATGTACTTTATCTCTCGGTTGTAAACTTCCACTTGCCCATTAGTTTGGGGATGGTAAGGTGTAGAAGTTTTGTGCACCACCCTATATTTCTTCAACAACCCTTGCATATTCCTATTGCAAAAGTGTGATCCTTTATCACTAATTATGGCCTTGGGGACACCGAATCTGTAGAAAATATGTGAACAAAGGAAATCTACAACAACAATAGAATCATCAGTTCGGGTGGCTTTAGCTTTCACCCACTTCGACATATAATCCACAGCAACCAGAATATATATATAAAGCTAAATGAAACTGGAAAAGGACCCATAAAATCTATACCCCACACATAAAAAATATCACAGAAAAGAAGAGGTTGTTGAGGCATTTCATTTCTCCTATACACATTTTCAGTTCTTTGACACCTAGAACAATTTTTACAGAAATCATAAGCATCCCTAAACAAAGTGGGCCAATATAAACTAGAATCTGACACTTATCTAGCTGTTCTTTGGGGACCAAAGTGTCTGCCACATGCAAGAGTATGACAAAAATTCAGCACATATACAAATTCATGACTTAGAACACATCTCCTAATAATTTGATCACTAAAAATCTTCCATAAATAAGGGTCATCCCACATATAGTACCTAGCTTCACTTTTTAATTTATTCAATTGATATTTGTTTTGATATGCAGGTAATTCAGATGCAACAAGATAATTCACTAAATTAGCATACCAAGGCTCACTAGTACCATGCAAAAGGGAAAAACACTCATATGAAAAGTTGTCTCCAATAGGAAGATACTCCAAAGGAAGCTCTGAAAGCTTACTCAAATGATTCGCTACTACATTCTCCACTCCACTCTTATCCTTGATCTCTACACCAAATTCTTGGAGAAGTAGCATCTATCTAATCAATCTTGGCTTCGCATCCGGCTTCTTCAGCAAGTATTTCAATGCTGCATGGTTAGAAAACACAATTACTTTAGAGCCAAGCAAATATGATCTAAATTTATCCAAAGTAAAGACAATTACTAAAAAATCCTTTTCTATGGTTGTGTAATTTGATTGAGCTGAATCAATGGTGCGAGAAGCATAAGCTATGACATGCAACTTCCTCTCTACTCTTTGTGATAGCATCGTCCCCACTGCATAATTTGAAGCATCACACATGAGCTCAAAGGAAAGCTCCCACCGTGGAGGTTGGATGATAGGAGAGGAAGTAAGTTGCTTCTTCAACTCATCAAATGCTAAGCTCCTTCTTGACCACATCAAGAATCATGGGGTTGAGTTGTCTTTGGGGTTACCTCACTGGTTTTATCTCCTCTTCAAGAAGAATGCGATGCATGCACACCGAAGGACTAATCCCAAGAATGTCTGCCAGGGTCTACCCAATTGCCTTCTTATTCTTTTTCAGCAAACTTATCAATTTTTCTTCTTAATCAGGCTCTAGATTATTGGCTACAATTACTGGAAGCTAGTCTCCTACTTCCAAGAAAGCATACTTAAAGTTTTCTAGTAGAGCCTTCAACTCCAACGCAGATGGTTAGATGGAGGATGGAATCATTTTTTGTGGAATCATATCTAAGGAAACACCTACAAATTCAGATTGCTCAAAGACAAAATCCTTGGCTAAAGAGGAGGAAGGGTCAGCAGCATAAGAAGAAAGAGATGAAGAATGTACAATATTACAGTTTAAATCACTACACCTACAAATACAACTACCTAAAATAGAATTAAAATCTAAGCTGGAGAAACTGATGAAATTAGAATGCAAATCAGAATCAAAATCAGAAGGTGAATCAAAGTGCAACTCAAAATTGTCAAGACTTAGAGAATTTTCAATTTCAGCACAAGCATGACAAAACTCAGAACCAGTAGCACAATTGTAGTCAAAGGCATGAACTAAATCAGAAAACTCAGGAAAATTAGAAATTAAATCAACTTGGAAATCATCACATGCCTCACTACTAAATAATTTAGAAAATTAACCACATGTACATTGGAATGATTTTCCATAGGATGTTTCATGGCATCTAAAATATTAAAATCAATCTTGTTGCCAGCAAACTCCATGGACAAAGTCCCTTCATGCACATTGATAATGGTCTTTACAGTTTTTGAAAAGGCCTATCAAGTTTCAATGGTGCATGACCAGGAGTGTTATCATTTTCTATATCTAGCACATAAAAATTAGCAGGAAAGATTAAATCCTTAACTCTTACCAAGACATCTTCCAGAACTCCTGCTGGGTGTGCTGTGCTTCTGTTGACAAATTAGACAATCACTCTAGTTGGTGAAAAGACATTAATCTTGAGGCTTGAGTACACTGATTTAGGTATGACATTGATTGAGGCTCCCGAATTCAGCATAGCATTGGAGAACTCCATGTTGCCTATTGTGCATGGTATTGTGAAAGTTCCAGGATTTTTATATTTGGGTGGCATGGGTGGCTGGATGAGTGTAGAAACATTCCTCCCTAAATTTGCTCTTTCATTGCCCCTTAAACACCTCTTATAAGTGTACAACTCTTTGAGGAACTTGACATACTTGGAAATTTACTTAATTACTTCCAAAAGTGGAATGTTGACCTCTATTTTTCTTAAGGTCTCCATGATCTCTTTATCCATATCAGATTTAGAAACTTTCCTTGATTGAGTTTGCCTATTAGGGAAAGGAAAAGGTATTCTCTGAACCACTTCTTCATCCTTTTTATTTTGCTCACTGGTTGAGGATGAAGGAACACTTTGCTGCATATTTGATTTTTCTGGTTTAGATTTAGGAGGTGGATCATCTACTTGCTTGTCACTCCTTAAAATGATGGCACTAATATTGCCTCTTGGATTGATCACTGGTTAAGATGGCAAACTTCCTGAACCTTGACTTTTCATCTTATTGATTGTTGTGACTAACTGACCAATCTTAGTCTCCAAATTCTGCATATTTGTTTTTGTTCTTTGCTGAAAGTGGAGGGTGTTGGCAGTAAGCTCTTTCATTAAATCTTCCAGACTAGTCTCAGGCTTCTTAGGTGCTGGAAGAGGTACATGGCTAGGTTCAGGTTGATTGTATCTTACATGGAGTGGCTGGTAAGGAAGGGGATTGGAGGTATTTCCATACTTGAAGGTTGGATGGTCACGCCACCCAGGATTGTAGGTGGAGGAATATGGGTTATATCTCTGTTGTTGTAGTTGTATAAGTCTACTAGGGAATATACCAGCACATAACTCAGTTGGGGTCTCTTGGAGCTGAGGGCACTGATCAGTATGGTAGGTATTCAGGGAACAAATACCACAAATTGAAGGAGGAGGAAGAGCTGGTTATTGTGTTCTCTGATTTAATGCCAATTGCCTCACCATTGAAGCTAACTCTTCAAATTTATTTTCTATCCTTTATTGCTTTATAGGAGGTATCCTTACTTCATTGACAGTAACTGCTGCTGGATCATTCAGTCTAGTGCCAAAACTGTTGTGCATTTTGGGCCATCTTGGCTAACAATTCGTTTGCTGCAGCAGCGGTCTTGTCCATCAATGCCCCACCAGCAGCTGCATCAACTATATATTTATCCATAGGCAATAATCCCTTATAGAAATATTGGATGAGAAGCTGCTCTGAAATTTAATGGTTTGGACAACTTGAACATAGCTTCTTGAATCTCTCCCAATACTCATGCAAAGATTCACCACCTACTTGTCTAATCCCACTGATATCTTTCCTGATTACTGCTATTCTGCAGGCTAGGAAGAATTTTTCTAGGAACACTTTCTTCAATTCATCCCATCTTATGATTAAGGCAGTTGGCAGGTAGTAAAGCCAATCATTGGCTGCCCCATCCAAAGGGAAAGGAAAGGCTATCAATTTGATCTATTCTTCTCCAACTCTATGTGGTCTCATGGTAGAGTAGACAACATGACCTTCAAGTGTTTGTGCGGATCTTCTCATGGAAACCATGAAACTTAGGCAGTAAGTGGATTAGACCAAATTTTAGTTTAAAATTAGCATCCAACTCAAGATAATTTATGCACAATGGTTGATAATGCACATCAGGTGCAATCAACTCTTTAATGGATTGTTCTTGCCTATTTTGAGGCACTTGTGCATTTTGACTATCCATCCTAGTTATCCCAACTGACTCAAGATTAGTTGACTCCAACACAATATCAGATTCAAACTTTGACTCTACTTCTACACTATTGACAGCAAGCTCAACAATTTCAGTAAAAAACTCAGAAACTATACTAGTCCTAATGCTAGTGCTTCTTACTAGCTTATGGAAGGTCCTATCAATTTCAGGATCAAAAGGTGGTAAGTCTATGTTAAGAGACTTTCTCATACACTAGGAAGGGCAAAATTCACAAGAAAACAACAAAAACAACAAAAATACTGAAATCGAATGGCACACTAGAATCCAATCGATGAAAACTGCTGAAAAAAATGAAGTATCTCAGAAAATTCTGATTTTTCTTGGAAAAATCCTTCACAAGTTGAAGGGACTAATGCAAAAAATAAAACTTAAAAATTTGATCTACAAAAATCGCACTAAAAATCACAATTAATTAAAAAACATTAAAAAATGGAAAAGAGGGTCTAAACGTTGGAATTTAGAAAAATGGCCACCCAGAACTAGGAAAAGTGAAGTAAGGGTTGTGACTTGCTTGAAACATCGAAAACTAGTGGTCTACCAAGTTTAAGGTCAATCAGAGATAGTTAGGTTTTTTGCCGGTAGAAAAATGACTAGTTTTGACTAGTTTATGAGAAAACGACTCGAAACTTGTAAATCACTTCAACAACACTGAAATAACTGAAAATCAAACAAAGGCACACATAAACAACTAATCAGACAACTTAGAAGTGAATTGGCTCCCCGGCAACAGTGCCAAAATTCTAGTTCACTCCACTACAATGCTGAATAGCCCAGAATTGAAATTATGGCAATTTTACAGAATAATGGTCCTCAAGTCGTTTTCACTCTTGGAGCCTCACTTCTAACCACTAAAAAATTGTTCTAAACACCTAAACATTAATTAAAAGCTAATTAACACACGAGGGGATTTTGGTTGTGACATAATCAGAAAAATGCAATTAAGATAACAGCAAACAAGATAGTAGAAAGCAGTAGAGTTGAACAATAACAGAAGACTACAACCAGCCTTGATCTTTCCTAGAGATGTAATATTCCTAGTTCTATTTAGATGCTAAGTTTTATTTTGTTTATCATTTGATTTCTAACTAAAAAGCCTAGAAAATCTTCTAGTCTAGATTACACTAAAACATAATCAAAGAAAACCTTCTCTGACTACATATTATTGTAGCCACAGTAAAGATAATCAAATCATGTAAGAAGATCTTTGTTACATGCCATTTTCATCTCTTTCTACCATTCCAACAAGTCATGATAGATAAATCCTCATATGAAGCAATAAAAACTAGTTGTCAAGTTCATAAAACTCTAATAAGAAACATTCATAAACATAACAGAACAGAGGCTTAAAGAATAAGATGAATACTGCAATAAAATGAATAAAACTTATCTTATAAAGCTTAGGAACTCGGATTACAACTCCAATTTGGACCAAGACTGATTACAAGGGATTTTAGCCCTCCATGAGATCAGAAAATAAGAAAACAGAAGGGAGAGAAGAGAGGGAGAAGTGACCTACAAAATTTTACTAAGTTCAAAAGCTAACACACAAAACTAAAGTCTGAAAACCAACTAAACTAATGCCCTCCAAAAAGCTGATGAAAAAAACTGACTTTGCTGACTGACTTTACTGGCTTTCTCTTCTGATTTCTGATATGGGAGGACATACTGTTGCAGTGGAGTAGTTACTTTTTTTTTTTTAGAAAGTGGTATGGTGGCTGCTTCTTTCATCAAGGTTAGAGGAATGGGATACAGAAAGTTGATCTGAAATGTTGCAGCCTTGGGCCCCACATGTCCATGTCATCAGGCAAGTAGAAGAGGCTACCAAGTTATCTCAAAAGGTGCCACATCAGCGTCTAGTTCATCAGGAATGCTATGTCAGCACCACATCATCAAGAAATCTCCAAAATTAATTTTGAAAATTACACAAGAAGGATTAAATTGAGTCTTTAATAATTTAAGTCCTAAAAGATGAAAATAATTCCTTTTCCATCTAAAATTAACTTAGACCCAATGAAACACAAAGTGTACTAAAATTGGAGAAATTCTAAAGATGAAAATGTAAGGATACCAAGATAGGGGTTAAGATATATATAAAAATGCTAGATATCACAATTTTCTCTACCATATCTTCCTCAGGATAACATTTTCCCAAGGCATCGAGATCATTGATAATTTTACCAAACTTATTAAAGGTTTCCAGTATAGGCTCTCTTTCAAATTGATGAAAGAGACCAAGATCTTTCACTAAGGCAACAATCCTAACTCTTCTCACATCTTGAGTTCCTTCATAGGTCAATTCTAGTTTTTCCCATATTTCTTTTGCAGTGGAACAATGAACAAGTCTTTTAAATTCCTCAGAGTTGACTGCACAATATAGCATGTTGATGGCTTTGTAGTTAAGTTCATCCAGCAAGTGATCTTCCTCTTCCCATTCCTTTTTTAGTTTAAGAACTTCATTTTCTCCTTCCTTATTGGTAGGAACATAAGGTCATTTTTCAATCAATTTCCAGATTCGTTTGTCAGTAGCTTGGACAAATATCTTCATTCTCGCTTTCCAGTAAGAGTAATTAGTTCCATCAAAGAACGAAGGTTGAGAAATTGATTGTCCCTCTGGAGCAGGAGAAATATTCATCCTTAGGATCTTTTCTCAAGGTTATGAAACCTGTGTAAATAGAGATCAGAATGCTCTGATACCTGATGTTAGACACAAGTATACACAAGAAGGGGGTTAACTTATGCATATGAATAATTTTAACTTCTTGTTATAAAAATAGTTTATCCTCCTTAGGAGCTTAGATAATAATGAAATTAAAAAACACATAAGAGGGTAAGAGAGAATTTTACACAACAAGTTTAAAGAGGTTCGGATCACATCCAAATGGATCCTACGTCCTCCTCCCAATGCACACAAGCAAAGGGGATTTCTTATAAATTGAAGGTCTTGAACTTTACAAGAAAACCTCACCAGGAACAAGCTTCCTAAAGCTTTTACTTCCTATAGCTATCACAGACCAGAAATGCTTTCTCTAAGGGAGATAAATTACAATCTTTAACCAAAGGATCAACTCAAAAACTTTTACAACCTTCTTAAAACAAATCAACAACTAGAAAGAAAAAAATAATAAAAGAGACTCTCTTTTTCTCTCTAAGACAATATACGAAACAATTAAAGCTCAAGCTCATACAAAGCACTTCAAATGCTATTTAAGAATAGAGAATAAGGTAGATGAAGAATTCTTTTAGCAATAACTCTCTTATCTTTGCTGGCTTTACTATGCAATTCCTTCAGCTTTAAATATGAGAGAAGAGGAGATAGTTGTTGAGAGATTTAAATGCCAATGAAAAAATTATTAAATATATCTCTTCATCTTCTTGAAAAACCATTAATGGCGCAACTAGAGAAGGAACCATGAAAGCAACAATGAGAATAAAATAGTTCATATTAGTACAGTTAAAGTCTGACAGAGATGATTTTCTTCCTGCAAAGCTACTTTTCTTCCTACAAGATGTCAGAGCTTCTGAACACAGCCACAGTTAAAGTCAGACAAAGATAAGATAGAAAGAAAAAAAACTTAAGGAAGAAAGAGAAAGATCACATGGGGCAAAGGGAAGAATGAGCTACTTAGAAAATTTCTTTGGACCCAACATAATGCATCCAATTCCATTATCAAAAAAAATATTGGGCCTTTAGGCTTTGTAAAACAAGTTTACTCCAACAACAATCTATGAAAAATACCTATAGAAAACAAAAAACGTCACTGGTCTAAATTTTTTTTTGGTAAAAGGGAATATATTAAAAGGAAACAGACAGTTCAATACATGCCAAAAAACAAAAAATAAGGAAGACAAGATTAACTATTACAAAAGTCCTCCATATAGATTTTTTCCACAAAAGGTGGAGGAGAAGCATAAGTTTTTGAATAACTTCCATGGGATCTTATATATTTCACCAGCCTATCAGCTCAAAAGTTCTAGTTTCATAGGACCTTGATCAGGTTTGTGTTCTCAAACTTGGACATAAGGAGCCTACAAATTTTAATAAGAGAATGAGGTTAAAAGTTAGTAAAATCTTGTGTCAAGAGGGAATGATGAATTTGGCAATATGTTTCAATTTCCATTTTCTTGATGTTATAATCTCTAGAGCTGTCTATAAGCCATGAAGGAGAGCCCATGCTTCAGCCATCAAAGGGGAACAAAAGCCTATATACTTAGCATAGCCAATGATCTATTCAGCTTTATCATTTCTGATGATACTATCAACAACAATCTTCTTGTTTTTACTAGACCCATCCATATTGAGTTTAAACTAGTGTCTAAGAGGCTTCACCCAGCACAAAGTATGAGGAGTAACAAGATGAAAATTTTGATTTGTAAAATTTCTAGAAATAAAAGCACTCCAATACTCAGCTGCATGAAAAAAGATGTTATTTTTAATTATATTTGGAAGAAAATGTTCATTTTTGAAATTTTTTTTTGGTTTCAAGCAAGCCAAATTCCCTTAAGGGTGAAAACGAAAATTATGTTCCAAGGGATGCCTAAGTGACCCGAGAAAGTTCTTTGAGTTGATATCTAGCCAATTTAGTAGGAGAGATTGGAAAAATAAAAGGGGAGGGAAAAAAGCCAACTAAAGATTTTTAACTAAAGAACAATCACGAAGAATATTTAAGTGAGTCTCAGGAGCACAAATGGGGCAATTTAAGGAAAAATTATAATTGATTTTTGAGAGTGGAGTTATTTGGAAGACCTTTCTAAATTATTTGCCAAAGGAAAAATGTTTCACAGGGAGAGGTATTTTGCTTCCAGATCCAATTTAAGTTTTTTGAAGGAAAGCAAGGATTGTTATTATTTGATTTTTGGGAGTTTAGAATGAAAAGGTAAGCTAATTTAGAAGAAAAAATTCCATCATTAGTGAGATTCCAAATGGTTTTATCATTGGGGAAGGGGTTGTATTAGGCTCAGGGCAGAGATTTTATTTCCCAGTACAACAGGGAAGGGAGTCTAAAAGGCAAATTTTTGAGGACTTTTTTAATTGTTGCGTCCCGCCTTTATTTTTAAATTTTGTACGTATCCTAATTTTTTTTATTACCGAGATTAGGCCATTTTTGCTGTGGACCGTATACGTGTCGCCCTTATCAGAGGCGACACCGCTTTTTGTCAGATAAGATCAGTGTTGCCCCTGACAAGGGCGACATGCCTGTTGCCTATGTTAGGGGCAACACTTGACTCGGCCCCAACACATGCCCTTAGTCCCTATAGTTTGACTGCCTCTCGGTGACTGCCCCTTCCTTTCCTTCCTTTTCTTCTTCCCACTTCTTCATCCATCGGCCGCACCTCCCATCTCCTTCTCTCATTTTTTTCTCCTCTCCTTCTACTTCCTTTCCTTCTTCCTGTCCTCTCTTTTTCACGATTTGGTCCCCTTAAGCTTCTTCCTCCTCCATTTTCAGTATTGTGGTCCCTCATGTATATATTTTTGTGGTCCCTCTTAATCCTTTGAATATTCTTGAAACTTGTGGTTCTCCATTACTCTTATCTTTCTTTCATTTCATTGTAAGTTTATTTTTTATCTCAGTATTTTACTTAATCTGTTTATTTTCTTATTTTCTTAAAAAATATTATTTTTATTTTACTTAATTTGTTTTTTTTTTGTTGTGTTAGGAAAAAATACATTGCAATTTCTGATCTCTTAAGTCATCTATATCCATAATTATCAAGGTATGTAATTTCTTTCATCTTTTTTCTACTGTTTATTTTAAATAATTTTTATAGAAAATGTAGGTCTTATTTTTTATTATTGAAATAATTAGAAAAATTGTTAGATGTGTTTGATTTAACTAATTTAGGATTTTAATTTTTTTAATTGTAGTTATTAATTTTAAAAAATTATTCTTGTAATAATTAATTTAGTTGATTTATAGTTGTTATTTTTTTATTAGTTTAGGGTTTTGGGATGTTATTTTTTTTATTATTGATATACTTAGATAAAATTTTAGATGTTTTTACTTTAGGAAATCTGTAATTTTAGTTTTCTTTATTTTTACTCTTTACATGATTTCTTAAATTTTAATAATGTTCTTTACTTGAAATTGTATGTGTTATTAATTTTAAATATTTGTTTTTGGAACAAATAGTTGCACAAAATATTTA
Organism: Biancaea sappan; assembly: GCA_037074585.1. NCBI lineage: Eukaryota > Viridiplantae > Streptophyta > Magnoliopsida > Fabales > Fabaceae > Biancaea > Biancaea sappan. Next base: position 42,533,295 of record CM073492.1, read on the forward strand.
GGTGTTATTATTATTTCTTGCATAATTAGGACACTTTTTAACAATTAATTTTAAATAATTATTTTAGTAATAATCAATTTAGGTTATTTTTTTGTTTTTGTTATTTTTTAGTTTAGGGTTTTTGAATATGAAATATTTTTTCTTTTTTTACTTGTTGCATATGGTAAATTATTTTCATATAAATTAAGTGCTGTAAATAATTATTTATGGAATAATTTTGTTTACTATTGAAAGTATTTATTTTTGGATAATTATGTTATTTTTTATTATTGTTATACTTAAATAAAATTTTAGATATTTTTACTTTAGGAAATTTGTAATTTTGGTTTTTGTTATTTTTACTCTTTACATGATTGTGTAAATTGTAGTAATGTTTTTACATATGATACGTGTTATTAATTTTAAATATTTATTTTTAGAAAAATTAGTTTTATAAATATTTAAGTGTTATTAATTTGAAAAACAAATTATTTCTTGCACAATTAATACACTTTTTTAATTATTATTTTTAAATAATTATTTTAGTATTGATCAATTGAGGTTATTTTTAGTTTTTGTTATAATTTTTTTTAGTTTAGTTTACATTTACTTTTTAATTATAAATATTTTTTAGTTTATTTTTTTAAGGTTATTTTTCTCTTTTTTACTTGTTTATGGTAAATTATTTTCATATAAATTAAGTGTTGTAAAGAATAAATTTTGGAATAATTATGTTATTTTTACTTTAGGAAATTTGCAATTTTAGTTTTCTTTATTTTTACCTTTATATGCTTGCTTAAATAGTTTTTGTCAGACATTGTAATTTTTTTGTTATCTGCATTCTTTGAAAAAAATTGTATGTTAGATAGTTTGAAATGTTAATTTTTGTTTACTTTCAATTTTAGTTTATTACAATTAATTTTTGTTAATTTTGATATTTTATGTTAATATTTATATCTTGTTGTTTTGAATTTTAAATTGTAGCGATTAAAATAGCATAAAACATCATAAGCTTTGTCCCAAACCTCAGCCTTGAGGATTTATTAGTCTTGTACTTGCAGGACAAGCATATTTCGAAGGTTGTGTGGACGGGAGATGTAACTGTAAATAATAGTAATTTGATATTTAGTTTCTAATACTATAGTAATACTCACTTGATTAACATTGTGGTGATAGGTGAACCGCATATTTAGCAAAGTTTGACAGTGTTATATCCATGCTCAGAGCTTTTACTCGCTACTGGTTCTTGTTCCCTACCTCTAGTAGGCTGGATTTTATAGAGCCTCACGCATGGAAAATTTTGAAGTCAATTATGCATTGATCTTTGCATTGGTAGAGCACTGGAGGCCCGAGACTCATACGTTTTATCTACCAGTTGGTAAGTGCACGATCATCTACCAATTGACGGCTTGCCTGTGATTGGGAGAACCAATCACAATTGGATCAACCAGTGTCAAGAGCTACTCGGGGTCACTCTTCCTGAGGACGTCATAAAAGGAGGACGTCTATCTCTTCTTTGCTAGGTACTCAATTTGATGAGATCCCCCAGGTGTCACAGAGCAATAGTTGCAGCAACATGCTCGTGCATTTATCTTGAGATTAATAAGGGGTATGCTTATTAATGATACATCAGGCATGTACGTGCACTTGATGTATCTTCCCTTATTGCAAGATTTATAGTATGTTGGTCGATATAGTTGGGGCTCAGCGTATTAGCACACCTGTATCGTGAATTATGCGAGGCCATCGACACTGCTGAAAATGAGATTGTAAGATGTGTGCACCTGTTACATGTTTGGGCATGGGATCGCTTTCCAACAATCTAGCCCCGCATCCGAGGCCGACAAGAATGACGGTTGGATCTGAAGGCAAAACAATAAATTATCCTAGTCCTCCACCTCTGAGCTTTAGGTATGTACTTAGATAATGTGTATCATATATAATATAGTTTATTGTATTTTGGTACATTGTAGTTTAACTTAACGTGTTAACTTTTTAATTTGTAGGTGGAGCAATTTTAAAGGTTTGGGGGAGCACCCACTACATCTTCTCCTACAATATCGTGAAACACTAGACCATTTGACAGAGAATAATGTAAGTTCTTCACTTGTAAATCATTTGTTTTCCTCAAAATTTACCTTTTGACTATAGTATTCCTCGACAGGTTGTGTAGGAGCCATGCAAATGCAAGCAAATGGTTGAACTACTTTGTCAATTGGTGGTCAAAGTACTGCCAATCATATCGTCAAAGTATCAAGACGTGTTTTGACATTCTTGTCGATTCTCCTGTGTAGGTACAAATCAAGCAACGAAGACTAAAGGTAAGTATTTGCAAGATATTCGAGCATTTAAGAAATTTTACAAGATAAAATGGGATCCTCGGTATCCCCATTGGGTTGTTCAAAGTGCAGAAGAAATCGTAGCCAAACTAAAACAAGAGCACAATGCTCGACATGGCTTTAAATATTTGCAATGCCCTGATATTCGACTGGAGTTAATTAAAAAGATTCCTTTTTCAGATTTGGTCCCTTTGCCTTGTGCTCATTTTGGTTTGGCTGACGTATTTCCTGGGAGCTGACGAGGGTCGGTAACTTCAAACAAGAGATGAAGAAGTTACTTTCGCTTGTCAATTTTCCCTTCCTTTTGAATAATTTGATGCTATGAAGATTGCTACCGAATTTTCTCAAGGTATATTATCTTGTCTATTCCAAGACAAAAATCATTCTCAACAATTCATATATATATATATATTTATATATATATATATAGCTATCCCTTTAAAGGCGACGTTAACATACAAGCAACTAGTGGTGCAATTGGTTGAATCTGAGGAGGAGGAAGAAAATATTCAACCTCTTCAGAGGAAAAAGAAGATGGTCAAGGCAAGTGACCGACAGACGACCAAAACGAGTGACCAACTAACTGTTGCATCTCCAAAACCTACAAAATCCAAAAAGACAACTAAGCCAAAAAAAGAAAAGGTCTGACAAAAAGAAAAATAGTTTTTCCTGATGTCGGACGTGCTTCTAAGAAGTCCAAAGCATGTGAAAGCCCAACAGTCTCTGACTTGGCCATTGGATCCAAGGTAGTTTTTGTTAACTGTAATATGATTTGTCGAATAGATTTAGTTAAATATAGTACATACTCATCAATCTTTTTTTTTTTAATTGTTAGGAAAAGGAATCGGTTCCTAAGCATTCAACCTTGACACATGCATTTGACGAGTCAGATCTACGAACTCAGTCGAGATGATCCTTCAACAATGATTTTGTATATATTTATTTTTATTTTGATAAAGACTAAAATGAAAATTTTGTCTCAAGGTTTGGACCAAGAGATATTGAGTCCTATTGCTAAAGTATTGATTGGAGTCCTTCAGATTGAGGCTTTGATGACATCGCTTGGTCCAGAATAGACTGTTTAGCATTGAAGCAGCTAAAGCCTTTCTTGTGGGAATTGGTAGCTATTCAGTCTCCTGCTCGACAAGCCCCATCACATGAAGAGCACGGACTAGAGCTCGTGCCTTCTACTTCCCATCAACTTCCCTCTATAGAGGCATTCCCCTATCGATCTGCCATTTGAGATCATGGATGTTTAGACATGGAGGCTTTGATGGCCAATGTTTCTCCTATCCCTAGCCCAACTTATCCAACAGTCTAAGTTGAATCCCTCAAAGATTCAAGTGTTGAAAACATGGACTTGGATGATCTGATCAACCTATTGTTAGGTGACCATACTTCGATAGTTTCTTCTTTGGTAATAGAGGAATCTTCAACAGACCTGAAGGTCAAAGAGCTTTTAAAAGAATTGAAGACTTTCCTCGATTATTCTTTCTAGGTCATTGCTTCTTATGAGTCCTTGAGAAGCAGAATTCAAGTTATCTTGGGTAAACTTGAACCAGTTAGATCACAACTCCTTATCTCCTATCAAAGCTTGTGTTCAATCTTCAGAGACTTTATTGACGATCTATCCGACAAAGCTCTTTCCTTCAATCAAGTTATTTCTTCTTACGAAAAGGAGATATCGAAAAAAGAAATTGTCTTAGGTCAAATACGAGATTTGAAGGTTGACAGAGATCGACAAGATGATTTGATTGTCAAAGGGATGAAAGGAGGACAACTTATTAACGCCAATTTTGACTGGTCAAGAAGGAACCTCAAAGAGTTGGAAGAGAAAATGAAAAAAAAAAGAAGAATTAAATATAGCTGAGCGCAAAAAGATAGGCTTGGCAAAGTTATGACCGACCGCTTTGCTAAACAGGAAAGGATTAAACAAAACACCAAGGCCATTATCGTCAAAGCTTAAGCTAGTGCTAAGAAGATGAAGTCATTAGAGATCGGTTATCTGACGGCTTGCGCGGTAAAAGAAACAATGGCAACTGTATGGGAACGATTATGACAAATATGTCAGTTAAACTTATCCGATAGAAATTTGTTTAATCTTTTTTATTTATTATCGGTCATTTTAATCTAACAAATTGTACAATAACATTTTCAATTTTTACTTCAGACATTGTCGGCTGATATTGTTTTAAGTAGTTGTCATTGATTAATTTCACTTTCAACCCAGAATTAATTTCGTCGAGTGAATAAATGTTACCAGAGAACACTTGAGTAATTATAAATGGTCCTTCCTATTTTGGCAACCATTTACCATATTCTCGAAAATGTTTCTCAATGGGCATGATTACCTTCATACTAAATTACCTTCGTTAAAAGATTTGTATTTAACTCAACTGTCGTAAAATCTAGTAATTTTCTCTTTTTGTCGAATTAAATTTTCTAAAGCAATTAATATTTCATCATCTAATTCATCAAACATTGAATTTCATTATCTTTCAACTGGTAATTCATCTTATCTTTGAATACGAATTGACTGGAAATTAATTTTGATAGGCAATATGGCATCATGACCATAAACTAGTTTATATAGTGAAGTACCTGTCGATTCTCTTGGTGAATTTCTATACGCTCACAAAACCTGATCAAGAGAATTATGCCAATTTCTAGGTCGTTGACCAATAAGCTTTTTAATCAAGCTTATAAATATTTTGTTTATGGCCTCTACCTGACCATTTGCTTGTGCATAATAAGGTGTTAGCATGATTAACTTTATTTTCCTAGTATTAGCATATTATGTAATTCTCCGTCCAATAAAAACAGTGCCTTGATTGGTTGTCAAAGTTTAAGGTATTCCAAACATGTAAATGATATAATTTTCAATAAAATTAATCACATCTTGTTGGGTTACATCTTTTAGAGTTATTGCTTAAACTCATTTAGTGAAATAATCGAATCTGACCAAAATATATTTATGTCCTTTCGATGAAGGAGGATGTATTTGGCCTATCAAGTCCAAAACCCATCCTCTAAATGGCCAATGTTTAATAATTGAATGTAATTCACTAGCTGGTATGATTTGCATATGATCATGTCTTTGACACTCTGATAACATGCTTTTTCCATTTATTTTAGTCCCTATTTTAGTCCTTTTTGCCTCTTTAATTTTGTCAATTCTCTAATTTTATTATGTTTTGAAATTTATTGAGTATAAACTATTTATGGATTGAATGTGTCTCAATTATATATTTTTAGAACTTGAATTGTAAAATACTCAATTTAATTCCTACAAATTTTAATTTTAGAGAGAAAATTGTTGACATGGACAAAGATACTGATTTGGATGCTAATGTGGCACTTTTTGGGTGATGCAGATGCTAACTAGGATATGCTGGATGTGGGGCCCACTTAAACTCTTATTCAATGCCATGTAGTCAGAATTTTTGGGCAGAAATATTAATTTTCGTAGGTCAAGAAAAGCATGGCTGAAATATTAATTTTGCCATGATATTCTGCTGCTGTTCTGCTGCTGTTTGTCACTTTCTGCTGCAGAAATATTAATTCTGCTGCTCCATACCATTCTGCTGCTGCCATACCTTTCTGCTGCTGCAGAAATATTAATTTTCCTGCTGTTTTGCTGTCAAAGTGCTGCCATATCATGGAAGAGGCATCCAAGGAGGCATCTAGGGTAGAATATCCCTTTAGGCATGTGTTAGAACAGTTTTATATTTGGAAAATCGAAATTTATTAAGGAGGCTAAGTCATTTTTCTGATGGGAGGTCCTAGCACCATTTTTCTGCCTTCCTTGGGCAGCAGTGGTTGGGAGCAACATAGAGGCAACTCTCTAGCTTGGTTAGAGGGAAAGGAAGCCTTCCCACTTGGGAATGGCTCTCCTTCTCCCATTTTCCTTCCTTTTCTTCCATTTTCCTTCATAGTTTGTTAGTTTTCTGTTGTATTTTCTGTTTTCTGTCATGTTTTTCCTTCTCTTCCATGTAATTTTCTAAGTTTAAGGATTGATGTAGTTTGGTTCTATGATGTTTTATTGCTGAACAATTTCGATTTTAATGCACTTTCGTTTAATGGAATGGATTTTACCGATTATTAAGCTCTTGAATGCTTGATTAACCTTCAATGAGTTTGGGATTTTGATGTCTATGCTAGAGTTAGCTAGAGATTGAGCTTGACCTTGTAATTTCCACCATAAATTAGATTATCTAGATATAGATAGTTTTATTTATGTGGCTTGAATAATTTTCTTGAGCTTCATAATTTAATTGAATGGTTGATCTAAGATTTTAGTCAATTATTTTGGTTAAGTTAGATTGTAATTTCAAAGTTTTTGGATTCAATCATATTTTAGAAAATTGGCCAACATTGAATGGATTGTAATTTAATTGAATTGTTCTTCAATGATTCAAAGATTAATTTGTCTATGAATTAATCGGATTAGACCAACGAAATCAATCTCATTTTCTTGTGTAGTCGGTCATTTGATGAAATGGAAATTGTACTTTAATTCATTTAGACCAATGAGTATTTTCTCGGCCAAAGTTCTATTTTATTTATTGTCCTATGAAGCTTGTTATTTATACATGCATGCGATTGCTACGTATTTGTAATGAGTAGGACAAGAGATAACATGTCATATGTGATTGCGGGGCATTGATGTGATTAGGACTTGATCGGATTATATTTGAGTTATAGATTAGTGAAGATCTTCCTAACTATAATTTTAATATAATTCAGTCTTAGAAGACTTTCTAAGAATTTTAGATTGAAGATTACATAATAGAATTAGCCAAGAATATTCAAAGGAAAGGATGATGATGTACAATTCCATGAAATTTGTGACCAGTCCACATCTTTTCTCTGTTTTGTTTTCTATTTAGTTATTTAAATTTCAGTTATTTATATTGTGTTGTTTCAATCATCACCCCCTTTTTGTGTAATTTCTGAAATTTCCTTCATAAGTCTTAATAGCATTTCACTTAGCCTAATTGAATTTTATTTGATACCTCAATCTCTGTGGGACGATACTCTACTTATCACTTTATTACTTGTTGCGACCCAGTATACTTGCTGGAATATTTTATGTGCTATAAAATATACGCACCACACTCCTCACAAGACTTAGCAAACATTATATAATGCTTAACTAGTGTTGGCCAACAATATCTTAGTCGTCGAAGGACCCATTTCATTTTCTCTCCTCCTTGGTGAGCTTTACAAATACCTTCATGGACTTCTGACAAGGCAATGTATGCATTCGACTCACTTAAGCATACTTCCAACTGTCTGTCAATAGTTCTTCTATACAATTATCCACCTGACACTACAAATTTTAATGCTCTATCTTTGAGCTTCTATTCTGCGTCAGAACTTGGATTTGCTAAATAATCGATGATTGCTTTCCTCCAATCATTATTTGTTTGAAAGTTCTCCAATTTCTATTAAATCTGACAGAACTTTTTGAGAGACCATGTACCTAGAAGCTATTTGGGCTAAATTATTGGCTTCTTTATTTGACTCCTTAGGAATATGTTGGACAAAACTTTATCAAAATTTTTCATTAATTTACTCGCTACAACAAAATACTTAGTTAATTTTCGACTATCATATTTGTATTCTTGAGTAAGTTGTTTGACGACTAATTGGAAATCTCTAAATATATGCACTCTCTGTGCTTTCATTTGACAAAGTATTTTTAATCCGACAATTAAAGCCTCGTATTCAGCTTCATTGTTAGAATAAGAATACTTTAATTCAAACATAAATTTAGTTAGAGTTCCCAAAGGGGATATTATTAAAATCCTTACACCATTTCTTTTTTATGCCTTGATCCATTGAAATAAAGACGCCATGATCTCAATCCGATAAAATTTATATCATTATCTATATCTAGACCAGGATGGTCGACTAGAAAGTTAACTAGTGCTTGGCCTTTGACAACTTTTGCTAGAACATATTGTAAAGAAAATTCTGGCAATGCAATTGTCCATTTGCCAATACATCTATTGAAAACAGGTTTAGATAATATATACTTTATTATGTCTGTCTTTGAGATAGCAAATACATTACAAGGAATCATGTAGTATTTCAGCTTAGTACAAGAAAAATAAAATGTCAAACATAATTTTTCAATTGCACTATATCTTGTTTCTGTATCATTTAAAACTCGACTAAGGTAGTAAATGACTCTGTCGACATCTTTTTCATCGTCTTGAGCCAGTAAACATCCTATGGTCTCTTTAGAAGCTGAAATATATAATTTCAAAGGTCGATATGGCACTGCTGGCATCATGATCGGAGGATTTGTCAGATACTACTTGATTTAATCAAAAGCCACTTGATGACAAGGCTCATAGACGAAATCATGTTCGGCTTTTGGCTTGACCAAAGATGAAAAGACTGTGGTTCTACCCAATAAATTGGATATGAATCTTTTTAAAAAGTTTACTTTCCCTAGGAAAGATTGTAATTCCTTTTTATTTGTCGTTGCGGCGGCTTCCTAAACAACTTTAGTCTTGTTTTATTCACTTCAATACCATTTTTATGGACTAAGAAACCTAAAAATTTGGTAGTCGATACTTCAAAAGCATACTTCTCTGAATTCATTTTAAGGTTGTGCTTCTTCATTCTTTCAAAAGCCTGCCTTAAATATGTCAAATGATTTTGCCTATCTTTTGACTTGACGATGACATCGTCAATGTAAACCTTTATAAACTTCTCTATGACATCATGGAAGATGGTGTTCATCGCCCTTTGATAGGTGGCCCCTGCATTCTTCAAACCAAAAGATATGACAACCCATTCATATGTCCGAATAGCTCTTGAACATCTGAAAGCAATTTTCAACACGTCATCCTCGACTGTAAAAATTAAATTTGATTATAACTTGCATGACCATACATACAATTTAGAATTTCATGCGTAGACGTGGTATCAATTAACATATCCAATATGAGCACAGGATATTCATCTTTAGGAGTAGCCAAATTTAAATTCCTAAAATTTATGCATACCCTTAACTCACCATTTTTCTTAACAACTAAGACTACATTAGAGAGTCATTCAACATACCTGATGGTTCTGATGAATTTAGATTTAAGTAGATGTTTGACCTCCTCCTTAATTTTCAGCACCACTTTAGAAGTAAATCTTCTATTTGCTTGTTTGATAGATCTGCACCCTTCCTTGAGTGGTAATCTATGTTCGACAAGGTCTCTACTTAAAGCATGCATCTCATTATAATCCCAGGCGAAGCAATCTTTGTATTCTGTGATCAACATGATAAGTTCTTCTTTGAATTCCTTTGGTAGAAATGCACTTATAAAAAAGGGTCTTTAATTTACTTATGTGCTCAAATTTACTTCTTCCAAAGGATCTTTTGCTTCGTTATTCAATTTCTCGCCGGGCCCTCTTTCAAAACCCAAAGGGCCATCATCTATAACGTAGTCTGACAAAATACCCTCCGGGGTATTGACTACCTTATCAGCCACATAAATCAACAACCTGTTCATTTGAGTCTTAAGACTCATGGCTAGTGCTTGGCCAATTTTTGTTGGCTTTAAACACTAACTTGACATCAAATTGATCCATTAGGCAAACTTCTAAGGCTTCCTTATTGATCATTTCATCTTCTGTAGCAACTAGTCTGACATTTGGAGCGTAGATTTTGAAATCGATGTAGAGTTGTTGTAAATAATAAAGATTGTCATCTGCTTCCATAACTTTCACTTGACTTTTGCCATTCCATAAGATTAATTTCTAATGTATGGTTGACGGAACGACCCTGATAGCATGAATCTAGACTCTTCCTAATAATATGTTATAGCTAGACTTTCTAGGGATTACTACAAAAAGAGTGGACCATTTAACTATTTCGACGCGAATATTTAACATTAGTACTCCGTTGGATGGAGAAGATTTGCCACTAAAATCAGTGACAATCATGTCTATCAGAATCAAGTCAGACTCATTCTTCCCTAGCCTTTTGAACGTAGCTCTTGGTATCAAATTAATGGCAGCTCCACTATCCACCAAAACTCTGTTGGTGGGCTTTCCTTCTAATAAAGCCTTGATATGTAAAAGCCGTAGATGTGTCTTCTGTAGTCGTCTTCCAGCCTGTCGGATCTTGAAGCTATATCATCTTCTAAAAATAGTCAATCTTCTGATAAGTCTTCTAAATCTTCTTCATTTTCTCCTACATAAAACTCATAAAGAGCTTCATATTCTGGTGGTATTACAGAAATAAGATTGTGACTCATGTTTACAAAATTTTCTTCCTTTTTTTTTCTTTTCGAAGTTATCTTTTTCCTCAACGTCTTCTAAACCTTCCTCAACCGCATCCTATTCATCCATGAATGGCCCAAGCATAACATAGTCTCTATCCACTTGTCCATCGTTAGACCCTGGTTCTGACTTAGTGGTTCACGTGGCCATGATCACATCGTCCAAATCTCTTTCCATATCAAAGTCCATGTCAAACTCTTCTTTGTCGTCAAAACCTAAAGGGTCTTTAGGATCATTGACGGCTTCTATAATCTCGTCGGCCAAAAAATCCATGTCGTTCATATGACATTCAAGTTTAAACTCCACAAGTTGCCCCCTTATTTAACTTTGGCAAGGGTTTCCCTCTTTTGCTCGACATTGGTTGTAAGATCTTTTAAGATTTTATTAACCTCTTTATTAGTACAATCTTCATAATTCTCTACTTCTACCACAGCTACTTGCTTTCCTTTATCATGAGCGGCTTTCTCAACTTCTACTAGCCCAACAGGCTAGCTTTTCTCAGGATCTTTTTTATTCAACTTCTAAAGTATACTTTTGTCAGGCTCTGTTTTCAAAGGTGTCAGTTGCATCAATTTTTATGCCTTTGCAATTTCTTCCTCAAGCCATGCACTTAAAAAATTTGGCTGTGGCTGTACCACACCTACTTCTTGTGGTTTGGAAGTTTCTTATCGCATTACCCCAGTATTTTGAGCTGTTGATTTGGTTTTGACTACCAAACACTTTTTGCCCGACCCTGAAGTTTCTTCTTTAATCAGAAGTGCAACTATCAAGTTTTTCCTTTTCTGTGCTTATCTGTACCTTTGTAACCTTTGTTTCTGGCTCTTCGACAACAGCCAATAGGATGTTTCAGGCTTACTTTGATCGAATAGCATTACTTTGCCATAACAATAATCTGCATTCCAAAAAGGCTTATCCTTTTGGAATCTAATCCTCATGGCATTATCCTTGTTTGCCATTATGGAATTTTTCACCCACTAGCCAACCTTCACATTTACAAGTGGCACCCGAGTTTCGACGTGTCGAAAATGATTTTAGATTACTCCTACATTCTTTTGAATTCTCAACCAATCGGCTATTAAAATTCTACCTGATTGGATGTTGTTTGTGAGATCTTGGTATGTAGAATGATTTTGGCTGAGAATCTCTTTTACTACATTTTTCTTTCTTCTGAATCTTTAGTGATTGAGAATTAGCCATTGCCTTATGACGTGCCTTTGTGGCTTCCAAATCATACAACTCAACACATCTTGGACATAGCTTGATCGTCACTGAACCTTTCTTTCTTGACAAAAACTCTTCATAAGTTTCCCAAGGTTTCTGATACATGTCGAAGGTGTTTGCCATAGGGTCAGCATTCACATGCAACTCATTTTCATTTATTTCGACATACTTCTTCCTTTTTCCTTTCACATCAACCATGCCAATATTCAAAGAAATTTAGCTGTCGATATCTGCAACACTAGTCTAAAAGGGATTGGTATCAACCTTCATGTCTGCCTTTTTTTTATCTGTGAATTTCAATTTTCCCTCTGTCAAGACTTTTTGGATCAAGTCCTTGAAATGTACACATTCATTAGTAAGATGACCGAATACGTTATGAAATTTACAATACTTTTGGTCTTTTATCTCATCAGGCTTTAAAAGCCTATGATTATCTGACAATTTTATTTATTTTTCTTTTAATAAAACAACAAAAATTTGTTTGTCTTTTGTAATGTTGAATGTATATACTTTCCTATTGACATAAGTCATTTTTTTTGCCCTCATGGGCTTTATATCCTGACAAGTATAAGGAGGTCCATTTTTTATTTTGGCCAGATAATGTCATTATCAACATTTTCTTCTTCCTCGTCAAAATCTTCTACTTGACATAGTTTACTTTTTCTCTTTTTAGAAACTTTTTTTGTTTCTACATATTCTCAGCTTTCAACTATTCTATTTGTTTAACTTTGACTCATAATTGGGCAAGGTCAACTAAATGTTGGTCGACAAGCTTTTTCCTAATGTAATAATCTAGGTCTCTAAAAGTCATTTTTACAATCTCTGCTTCGGGAATAAAAGTAAAATATCTACTCCTCATCTGCCGAAATTTTGCCAAATAATCTTCGACAAATTCGTTATATAATATCTTAATGTTAAATATATCTGTCAAACTAACTTTCAGATCTCCCTGAAAAAATTGGTCATGAAAGCTTATCTCCATTTGTGCCCACGAATGAATGAAATTGGGTCTCAATGTCGAGAACCAAGAAAAAGCATTCTTCGTGAGCAAATTTGGGAAGAATCTTATTTTAAGTCCTTTATCTGTCACTAGATCCCTCATTTTAATGGTGTATCGAGTGATATGTTTGACGGTTGACTCACCACTTTCTCCAGTAAACTTAGAAAGTTTAGGAACCTTGACCATTCCTTTTAGCAATTCTACCTGTTGAAGCCAATCTGGAAATGTTGAGGTAAAATAGGGTTGATTAGTATAACCTATGTTGAAAGCAAACCTATTAAGAACTTGTTCAACTGCTTGATTCACGTTTCGTTCTATTTGGTTTCTTGCAAGGTTTTGTCATAGTGCTTTTACAACATTGGTTTCGACTACTTGAAGTTCATTCTGATGCAAGATTTGTACTTGACCACATCCCAATTGAGGTTGAGGTTACTCTTGCCCTTGTACTACATTATTTTGTTGATTTTGGCCTTGATCTTAGGCTATAATCACCTGTTCTTATTGGACTTTCTCAGGCACCACAATACTTAAGGCTTAACTAAGTCTACCCATTTGTAAGGCTAGCATATTAAATGCATTATTAGTATTCTCCATTAAAGGTTTCAGTATAACACCTATTTGTTGTGTTAGCATACTCACCATATCATGATTACTTTCATCTAGTTGCTGTCGAATATTAGCCAATGAACTTACAGTAGATATAGCGACATTACTTGGCATGTCTCTCGATATATTTTGGAAGACAAGTCCCAAATTTAATCTTTCCTATCGAAACACAGTGGGAGTACTTGTCCCTACCATATTTGCCAATATAGAACTTATTGCTTGGCCTTGAACCATTTGACATATAGGATTGGCTAAGTGATTTCCAACCCCAAGTAGGTCATTACATGAGGGACATACCCTTAAGGTAATCTATATTACCCATTGGATTTGGTGATACTAGTAACGATCTAGACACTACTTGTTCTAATACGAGACTTCCAGGAAGGGATATGTTTGGCACAAAGTCTATAGGGTTAATAGTTGTGGAAACTACTGACACATTTATCGTGGTTACAGCAGTTACTGGTGCACTTAGTGAACTTGTCACTTGATTTGTACTATTTGCATTACTCATAATTTCAGAGTTGTGAGCAGGTATGTGTTTACTACTTCTCAAATGCATATATTCAACGCCCCACCTGGCATGCCAATTTTGTTAACGGTGGTTTTTGGTTTGACCCTTGGTTTCAAAGTTATGTAGTAATCTCGTTTTGGATGGAAAATGTGTCAAATGCAAGTAACTTGAAATGTAACCGCATGAAAGAGCATAAGGCTGGAAGTACACTTTTTATAGAAAAGTTAAATGAAAATGGTAAAAACCAAAGTAAAATGTGAAAGTAGTTTGCAGAATGTAAAGTGCATAAAAGGTAAATTGCAAAAAGTAAATTACTGAAAGTAAAATACTGAAAGTTAAAGTACAAAAGGTTTAAAGTGATTAAAATATAAGAAGTTAAATGAACTGAAATGAAATTATTGGAATGATAAAGACTTTGAATTAAATTGACTAGAATGTTAAAAGGGAAAGCATACTTTGATGTTAATTCGTTATTTTGCTCGTGTGAGATGTTAGGATTTTAATCAAGAGTTGTCAACCCCGTTTACAATAAAATACTTAGTATTTATAGGCAAATGACGAAGATAACTGCCTTCTACTTAATCGCCACGTAAGTGACGGTTTACATTGTTCGATACAACTGCCATAAATCATTTGAAGATGGAAGTAACTGCCTTCAATAAATTCTGTTCAACAATTTCTACCCATCTTTTCTTCAACGTTCGACAACTTGGTCTTTCAGACTCATTTGACGAATGATGGACTTTCAACAATTTCACTTCGACAGACTTGATAGTGTCACAGACTATTTCAAATTGACTTGTCCATTCTTCATGTTTTCCTTTGTCAAAATCCTTCTCTGTCAAATTGCTGGTTTCCATCGAATTGCTAACTTCTGTCGAATCTGTGCTAGATTATTAGTTTGACACTTACAAATAGCACTACTTCGTTGCACCGTCAAAGGCAATTCGGCCAAGCAACATGACCTTTATTGACAATTATATATTTTTAAAATAATTGCCTAACAGCTTGACTAAGTTTCCACAAAAGTCGGATAATTGTGCAATTCTACTAAATATAAATACGAATATAGCAAGAATAGAAAACGAGTTGAAAATAAGATGAAGAGCATATCATTTGCTTCGCCTTCAATTTGGTGCCTTGTCACTCTTATTATAACGAGTGCATCGATGAGCATCAATTGGGAGATAAAGTAATTATACACCTTCACTTCTATTACTTCGACATTCACAAAGGCTAAAACCCTACCGTAATGGTAGTGGCACGTGCCAATGGCAGCATAACTCCTCATGTTGTGTTGTTTGATATAGTGTACGCCATTGACAATACTCTGAGGGAAGGCCTTAAACAAACCTCCAAGGACATTGGAAACATATATAGGCTCTATGTATGGGCTGGTCGGGGTGACATACTGACTTTTGTGATGTATGCAGATTATGAGTTTACAAGTGAAAAGTTCAAGGGAAGCTCTTCTACATCGTATCAAGGGATCCGGTGACAGAGCTGGTGAAGGAGATGGCAGTCGTTGGAGGGAGAGGGAAGTTTAGGATGGCTAGAGGGTTTGCTCAGATTAGGACTTATAAGACCACCAACATTACCGTTAGAAATGGCGTTGTTGAGTATCGTGTCACTTTGTTTCATCATCATTGTCATACTCATGGGTTTTAGTTTTCTCTCCTGATCCTTGTGTTTGAGTTGAGACACATAATGTATTGCAATAAGTATTAATAGTAATGTGATTTTTTTCTTTTAAAAAAATATTATGGTTCATAACTAATAGTTTCAATGACGGCAGATGTAAAAACAAAGAGCTACCATGAGGTTTAAAAAAGAAAGGGTCGTCAAATATGCACATGTGATTATTACTAGACGTTGATCAAAAGAATATGCCCTATTGAGCCACTTTTTTTAATAAGTTATATTTGCTAATCAATGTGGAAATATTTGAGTCAAGAAAACAATATTGTTTCTTTATTGATATCTCTTTAGTTTACAACTCTTCATACATTAAATACATTTACAATCTGACTAAAAAGGAAAACTAAGCTTACAACAGACTAACAATAATCTAACTATAAACTAAAATAAAATTAAAACCCGTTAAACACCTTGTTTCTGCAACCTATTTTACACCCCCTCCTCAAGTTAGGCATTGGTGTATATCTGTCAATCCTAACTTGGTACCCAAATGCTGAGACTATTGTTTTGATATTGCATGCCTTTGTAAATATATCCACAACTTGATACATAGTTGAAACATATTTAGGCATTATCAATCCTTTTTGATACTTCTCGTGAACCACATGGCAATCTATCTCTATATGTTTCGTTTACTCATGGAAGACCGAATTGGCGGAGATATGTAGTGTAGCCATGTTTTCGCACCACAAGTCTATTGGCTTTTTAAAACTTATTCTCAAATCATCGAATAAATACATTAGCTAACGCACTTCACTAACTGTTGATGTCATACTTCTATACTCCACTTTAGGTAATGACCTTGACACTGTATTTTGTGTCTTTGTTTTCCAACTCACCAGCGCGAATCCCAACATAACGCAATATCCAGTAAGCAATCTTCTACTCTCAGGACATAAAACCCAACCTGCATCACAATATGCATAAGGCTGTAAGTCATTGTTTACTGTAAAATAAATACCCTTTGATGGAGCCCCTTTTAAATAACGCATAACATGTACAACTACATACTAGTGCTGTTAAGAAGGCCTTCTGACAAAATGACTAAGTTGTTGTACTACAAAAGTAACATCAGGTTTAGTGAAGTTCAAAATAACAATTTTCCAATTATTCTTCTATACTTCCCTAGGTCATTTAATAAATCTCCTTGTCCTTCAACAAATTTGTGTCCTTTCTGCAATGGTGTGTCAACCTCTTTAGCTCCAAGTTGTCACGACCCTTTTTTTTTTTAGGCACATGACCGGCACAATAATGAATATCCCATCATTGTAAGTCTTTCGATAAATTCTACTCACAAGTAAAATTATTAGTCATTATCTCTATATTCTTGAAATACCATTCCTTAATAAATACCAAGAAAATACATCAAATTTTCTTAATTAAAAATAATAGATCCTCAATACAAAATACATTATCATATTGAAATACAAGTCAAATATTAATCCCCTGACCTAGATGTCCTAGGCGGTTACAGAGCAACATAATCTATAACAAAAGAAGGGCCTACCCGACAGCGGGAAGGTCCAAAGTAATCTACTCCTCTAGTGGATATTCTTCGGTGGCAACCTGATCTGAACAAAAAAGTTGTACAGAGAGTGTGAGCTTATAAACTCAGTGAGCAAATCGGCCTTGCGTTAATAAAATTCAAATACATCACCAGTCATGCAAGCATATCTGAAGGCTCAAGTTCAACCAATAGACATAGTTAGAAATTACATACAAGAAGATAAAAATTCATCCAATTCAACAAACGTTACTAGTACTCATCAATGGCAATATATCCCGGAGAGCGCACACAGGCCGGCTCACCAATTTTGTATATTTCCGCTAAGACGCACAACCTCATCCTCTTAGCTAGGGCGCCTCACGGATTTATCACCAATCCGGGCTATATCCCTAATGAGGGAATCATTGTCTCCACACTCATTGGTCAAGTCACCCTTTAAACCGGGTTTTTCACCTTGCCGTGAGAGGGGGTACTGTAACGCTCAATCACAATCAATAGTACAGTATTTCATATCATAATCATAAGCACAATATAATATTCATCCTTATAACAGGTATAGTATATAATTATATGATTCGAATTTCACATTATCATGAGATACTTGCTTCGTCTTATCTATAATTCTGGATTAATTATCTCATTATATTCGTCATTCTGAATCCAATTTCCCCCTATGAATCTTGGGAGTGTCCTACGACATACTTTTTATCACCAGTAATGCTAAAACTCTATTAAAACGGGGTCGTTTCACTCACCAGGATTCCGTACGAATATCGCTTCTCTAAGCCGTTACGGACAAGAGTACCTAGGTGAATTTCAGTGTTCCGCTACGGAGATTTTCATGAAAGATTAGAGAAAATACGTTAGGATTGTTTTCGTACAGATATTGTTCATACGTACGGTTACTGTTCATACGGTTACTATTTATACATACGGGTACTATTCATACCAGAAATAGAGAATACAATCTGTAAAAAAGTACATCAGGTAAGTTCCCAGGAAAGAGTGGAGGGTCACACTGGACACTTAAAAACCAGGTCTTTCTTTAGCCAGAACTTTCCTAGACATGTATTCTTCACAGTTTACATTCTATTTCGGTAATCAGAGAATCAAAATAACATATAAACAGCTAAGGACAGTTTTTCTGATGTGAAAGATCGGCCAAAGCCGCAACCACAAAGCATACTTAAGAAAATAACTTCTAAAATTTGAAAGACATAAAAAGGGCATAGTATCCTTACCTAAGCATAAAAGGAAAGGCCCAAAATCTCAAAGGCCTAGCATCGGAGCAAGAGAAACTTAAGGAGAGAAGAAGAGAAGTTGAAGGTGTGAGTTTAGAAGTGAAATGGAAGGGCCTATTTATAGCAAAAGTCAAGGGTACTATTTGACACTATGCACTAATAAAATATTCAATTTACTATTCATGAAAATGACATTTCTAATAATGCAATTTACTGTGCACCATACGCGGACGGCTAAAATTTTTTTCTTTTATTACTATTAGAAACTTAAAGGGAAAACTATCCTTTCATCTTAAACCTTTAAGTTTCTTTTCAATTCAGTCTTTTCAATTTAGTCCCTGAGGGTATTTTTACACATAAAACGTCATTTTCTCCTACAAACTTCTTTCTAGTTTTCTCTTATGATCAAACCATATCTAGTACTTGACATTTTGATTGTATAAATAAATAGTACGTAAATAGTAACAGTAGTTTGTAAACACGCATTTATATTTTATTTTTCATGGGTATTACACAAGTAATCTTGCTTCAGCAAGTAAATCCAAAATATATTTACTTTGATTTAAATGCATGCCCACGTCTCCTCTCACGATTTCTACACCTAGAAAATAATGTGCCTGCCCCAAATCCTTAATAGAAAATTCTTTGTCTAAGTACCTTTTTACCTCATCTATGTCTTCTTTTCTTTCCCATGTTATCAAAACATCATCAACATATACAAGGACAATAATCAAGCCATTTTGAGTGTGTTTAACAAATAAACAGTAGTCATTCTAAGATTACCTAAAACTTGTTTCTTCTAATTATAACATAATTCTACATTCCACTATCTACCCGCTTATTTTAGCTCATACAGGGATTCATCTAGCTTACAAACTTGTCTCTCTTTCCCTTCATCAAACCTTTAGGGAATCTTTATATACACTTCCTCATTTAAATGGCCATGTAATATGCATTATTTATATCTCTTTGATTTACCCTTACCCATTAGCAGTAGCAATAGCCAACAAGATTCTAACAGTAACAAGTTTTGCCACAAGTGAAAAAGAATCAGTAAAATCGATTCCCTCTATTTGATAAAAACCTTTCGCAACTAACCTAGCCTTGTACCTTTCAATTTCCACATTTAGTTTTCTTTTTATTTTGTATACCCACTTTGATCCTATTGCAGTTTTCCCTTTTAGAAAATCAGTAATTCACATCTTATTTTTCTCTAAAGCATCTAATTCTTGATTCATGGCTTCTCTCCATCCTTTTTTTCTTTTGCTTGTTCATAACAGCTAGGTTCATGTCCCTCAGTAAGATTAATAAGAAAATTCACATATTCATGAGTCAAACTTGGTGTAACAGGATAAGGGAAAGTACTTGGTGTGTGCTTTGTGGGTTGTTTATATTTTTTAAAATATTTGATTTATTTTACATATCATAAGTAGTAAAAACATTTACCACATAATCACTCATCCAGCTAGGAGTTCTCTTTACCTTGTTGAAAGTCTTTGAGGCATATCAATTTATTCTTCCACCATTTCATGTTTGACCTCCACTGGATTTTGTATATTTATGTCATTGCAATTTTCTTCTTCCAAGTAGTATTCCTTGTCTACAATTTTTGGCAACAATGCTCCTCCCTGTTCACTAAGAATATTCTGAAATGGGTAAGAGTTTTCATAAAATATCCCATCACACGATACAATTACCTATTCAATATCAAGGCTGTACAATCTGTATGATCTCTGTCTGGGAGATAATCCCAATAACACACACTTTTTGGCCCTATTATCAAACTTCCTTTTGAAGGGTTTTGTATTTGTAGTATAAGCCAAGCAACCAAATATTTTTATGTAAGAACAATCTGGTTCCTTACCACATAAGACCTCGTATGGACATTTCCATTTTAAAACGGGTATGGTTAACTTATTTACAAGGTGTGTTGCCATCAAAATTGAGTAAGGCCAAAAAATTTTAGGCATGTAAGCTTGTATCATTAAGGCCCTTGCTAGTTAAAGAAGATGCCTATGTTTCCTTTCAATTGCCCCGTTCTGTTGTGGTGTGTAAGGGCTATTTTTTTATGTATAATGCCATCTTCATCCAAAACATTTAGGAAATTTATACTGGTAAACTCCCCTGCATTGTTCGTTCTAACAACTTATATTCTAGTATCAAACTGAGTGTTTATAAGCTTAATAAAAGATTGTAGGATAAAAGTTGTTTGAGATTTATGTTTCATTAAGTAATCCCATGTACTCCTACTATGGTCATTACTATGGTGAAGATGTAATTTGTCCCAGTTATATATGGTTTTGAATATGGTCCCCAAACATCTAAATGGACCAATTCAAAACATTTTTCTTTTGTTTCAGTCTTTAGATTAAAGGATTGTCTTGTTTGTTTAGATTTATGGCATATTTCACATTCATTAGTATTTATTTCCTTATTTTCTAAATCTAATATTTTTAAGTGTTGTAAGACTATGTTTGAAGGGTGAGCCATTCTTTTATGCCATACATTAGAAGGCAAAATACTTCTATTCCTTTTATTCAAAGAACTAGTTTTACAAGAAATCAAATTATCTCTATCATGACTACTATTATAGAATTCAACACAATCTTTATTTTGATTACAATTATTTACATCAGGAAATTCAAAAATTTAAAGATTGTCAACAACTTTTCCTTTAGCAAGCTCAACACCAACTGCTAGGTCCTGTAGAGTACAATATATGGGGTAGAAAGTAATTTTGACATTTTCATCTTTTGTCAGTTTGCTAACAAATAACAAATTAAACTTGAAAGAAGGTAGAAACAAAACTTCTTTTAATATCAATTTGTCATTCAGCCTAATATCCCCCACTTGTGTTACCTCTTTAGTTCTTCCATTAGGAAAATCTATAGATATGTAATGTTTTGTGTTTATAGGTTTAATGAATAGTTCTTGATTATTGCATATATGTGTAGTGGCTCCTGTATCCAGGATCCAATTGCCTTTTTTTGTGTTATTCAAGTTATTGTAAGAGGTATGTAATGCGAATTTATGGGATAAAGTGATCATACTTGCATATTCTATTTGTTCAATCTTTTCATTTTTTTGTGCTATGTTCACATGTTTCTTTGTTTGTATCTTGTCCTTGATCTTTTCCTATTCTTGCTTCCATCCTTGTAGCATAGCGGTCACATCATCTTGTTTGTTTGTGACATTCTCATCATGTTCAGTGAGTGATTTGCTCGTATCGGTCTTTGTTAGGTTAACATTTTCACGCTGAGATTTGAGCTGTGATACCACTCAGGGTATCCAACCAATTGAAAGCAATTTTCCCTGGTATGTCCATTCATATAGCAGTAATCACATTATTTATTTGTTTTATCATTTATATTTCCTTTACCTTTGATGTTACCTTGTGAATTACTTCCCCTCATTGATATCGGGTATTTTTATATACTTTTTAGTCCCTATCTTAGTCCTATGGCTATTCCAATGTTGCCAATTCTCTAATTTTATTATGTTTTGGAATTTATTGGGTATAAACTATTTATGGATTGAATGTGTTTCAATTTTATATTTTTAGAACTTGAATTGTAAAATGCTCAATTTAATTCCTACAAATTTTAATTTTAGAGAGAAAAATGCTGACATGGACAAAGATGATGATTTGGATGCTAATGTGGCACTTTTTGGATGATGCAGATGCTGACTAGGATATGCTGGATGTGGGGCCCACTTGAACTCTTATTGAATGCCATGTAGTCAGAATTTGAGGGCATGAATATTAAATTTCATAGGTCAGAAAGCAAGGCTGAAATATCAATTCTTCCATGCTGTTCTGCTGCTGCCATACCTATGTTCTGCTGCTGTTTCCTACTTTCTGCTGCAGAAATATTAAATCTGCTGCTGCCATGCCTACTTTCTGCTGCAGAAACATTAATTATACTGATGTTTTGCTGTCAAAGTGCTGCTACATCATGGAGGAAGCATCTAGGGTAGAATATTCTAAGGCATTGAAGGGGCATCAGTTTTAGAAATAAGAATACATTCATTTTAGGCAACCAGACTTGAAAAATTCGCAGCTCTCTCTTCCCCTCTATTTTTGCTTCTGTTATTGGCTGTTTTGCTCTTATGGAGGGCTAAGTTTTCATTGTAATTAGTCACTAGACCACTGGGATGTTGTAGCTTGAACTAAGAATGCAAGTTAAGTGTTTTGTTCTCCATTTTCATCTCATTTCGTTTCTGTTTTGCTGTCATGTTTATTTTGCTGTCAAATTCTGATTAGAGCTTGAGTTGTAACATAAACTGACTTATATATAAGACATAACCTTGCTTGACTGATTAGGAAAGTGAGGGAGGCGAAATGACTAGTTAAATGATATATTTAACTTGGTTTGGTTGAGATTTTCCACTGAATGCATCTAGTTATAGTAGAGAGATGTTCTTGACTGTAATTAGTAGCATTAAATTCTAGATGTTATTCTAGAAACATTTTCATAAAGAACCAAACAATGGAATGAGAACAAAACTGAATCAATGAGTTAGGTAATGATAGTTACACTCCCATGAATCCTAGTGGCTGATTACATAGTCTCTTTACTGTCAATTTCTTGCAATTTCTGCTGCTGCTGCTGTTACTGCTGTTGCTGCATATTTTGCTGCTGTTGTAGTGTTTAATTGCTGTTCTGTTTTATTTATTTAGTTAGTATTGCTACAAAACCCCCCCACGTTTATGTACTCTTAATTGGTGTTTAGGTGTTTAGAACGATTAATTAGTATCAAGAAGTGAGGCTCCTTGAGTGAATACGACCTGGGGATCACTATACTGCAAATTGCCACAAATTCAATTCTGGGCGATTTGGCATCGTAGTGGCGTGAACCAGAATTTTGGCGCCGTTGCCGGGGAGCCAATTCATTTCAAAGTGTTAATTAGTTGTTCTATCGTGTTCTTGTTTGATTTTAAGTGGCTTGGTATTGTTGGAAGTGATTACAAATTTTTCAAGTCAACTTTTCAAGTTTCCTAGTATATTTCAGTCACTATTCATCAGCTTAAAAAACTAAATCGGATTGACTTGAAAAATTGGTAGTCCACTAAACACGACCCTTTCGGGCAAAACTCCTCACGACTTTGTCGTGAGGAGCACCGCCCTATCTCGGCTAAATTCCAACGTTTAGACCACTTTTTCCATTTTACAATGATTTTAGCCATTCTTCTAATTAATTGTGATTTTTGGTTTGATTTTTGTAGATCTTATTTTTGAGTTCTGTTTTTTGATTTTGTGCCTCCAATTGGTGAAGGATTTTTCCAAGAAAAATCAGATTTTTCTGAGATACTTCATTTTTGGTCATTTTCCTTGGTTGGACCATTTTGTGCTTATTTTGCTCTTTTTGTTCTTTTTGTTGTTTTCTCGTGAATTTGTGCCCTTTCTAGTATATGAGAAGGTCTGGTCACGTGGACTTACCACTTTTTGATCCAGAAATTGATAGGACCTTCCATAAGCTAGTGAGAAGTAATAGCATTAGGACTAGTATAGTTTCTGAAATTCTTGCTGAAATTGTTGAGTTAGCTGTTGATAGTGTAGAAGTTGAATCAGATTCTGAATCTGATATTGTGTTGGAGTCTACAGATTCTGAGTCAGCTGGGATAACTGGGATGGATAATCAAAATGCACAAATGCCTCAAAATAGGCAAGAACAATCAATTAAAGAGTTGATTGCACCTGATGTGCATTATCAACCATTGTGCATAAATTATCCTGAGTTGGATGCTAACTTTGAACTAAAATCTGGTCTAATCCATTTGTTGCCTAAGTTTCATGGTCTTGCAGGAGAAGATCCGCACAAGCACTTAAAGGAGTTCCATGTTGTCTGCTCTACCATGAGACCACATGGAGTTGGAGAAGAACAGATCAAATTAATAGCATTTCCTTTCTCTCTGGATGGGGCAGCCAAGGATTGGCTTTACTATCTACCCACTGCCTTGATAACAAGATGGGATGAGCTGAAGAAGTTGTTCTTAGAAAAATTCTTTCCAGCCTCCAGAACAGCAGCAATCAGGAAAGATATCAGTGGGATTAGACAGTTGAATGGTGAATCTCTGCATGAATATTGGGAGAGGTTTAAGAAGCTTTGCTCATGCTGTCCAAACCATCAGATTTCAGAGCAGCTTCTCATCCAGTATTTCTATGAGGGATTACTGCCTATGGACAGATATATAGTTGATGCAGCTGCTGGTGGGGCATTGGTGGATAAGACTCCTTCTGCAGCAAACGAATTATTGGCCAAGATGGCCCAAAATGCTCAGCAATTTGGAACCAGATTGAGTGATCCAACAGTTACTGTCAATGAGGTGAGGACACCTCCCATGGAGCAACAAAGGATAGAAAATAAATTGGAAGAATTAGCTTCAATGGTGAGGCAATTGGCATTAAATCAGAGAACACAACAACAAGCCCCTCCTCCTTCAACCTATGGTATTTGTTCCCTGAATACCCACCATACTGATCAATGCCCTCAGCTGCAAGAGACCTCAACTGAGTCATGTGCAGGTATATTCCCTGGTAGACCCATGCAGCCACAACAACAGAGATATGACCCATATTCCTCCACCTACAATCCTGGGTGGCGTGATCATCCAGCTTTCAAATATGGGAATACATCTAACCCCCCTTACCAGCCACCCCATGTAAGATACAATCAACCTGAAGCTAGTCATACACCTCCTCCAGCACCCAAGAAACCTGAGCCTAGTCTTGAGGATCTAATGAAGCAACTGACTGCCAATACTCTTCAGTTCCAGCAAAGGACAGAAACAAATATGCAGAATTTGGAAACTAAGATTGGCCAATTAGCCACAACAGTCAATGAGCTGAAAAGCCAAGGTTCAGGGAGTTTGCCATCCCAACCAGTGATCAACCCAAGAGGCAATGTGAGTGCCATCATCTTGAGGAGTGGCAAACAAGTAGACAGTCCAGCTTCTGAATCTGAACCAGAAAAATCAAATGTCCAGCAAAGTGTTCCTTCATCTTCAACCAGTGAGCAAAATAAAAAGGATGAAGAAGTGGTTCAGAAAATTCCTCTTCCTTTCCCTAATAGGCAGACTCAATCGAGGAAAGCTTCTGAATCTGACATGGATAAGGAGATCATGGAGACCTTCAGGAAAATAGAGGTCAATATCCCACTTTTGGAAGCAATTAAGCAAATCCCCAAGTATGCCAAGTTCCTCAAAGAGTTGTGCACTCATAAGAGGCGTTTAAGGGGTAATGAGAGAGTCAATTTGGGAAGAAATGTGTCTGCACTCATCCAACCACCCATGCCACCCAAGTGCAAAGATCCTGGAACTTTCACAATACCATGCACAATAGGCAACATGGAGTTCTCCAACGCTATGCTGGATTTGGGAGCCTCAATCAATGTTATGCCCAAATCAGTGTACTCGAGCCTCAAGATTGGTGTTCTTTCACCAACTGGAGTGATTGTCCAACTTGCCAATAGGAGCACAGCACATCCAGCAGGAGTTTTAGAAGATGTTCTGGTAAGAGTTAAAGATCTCATTTTTCCTGCTGATTTTTATGTGCTTGATATGGAAAATGATAATACTCCTGGCCATGCACCATTAATACTTGGTAGACCTTTTCTGAAAACTGCAAAAACCATCATTAATGTGCATGAAGGGACTTTGTCAATGGAGTTTGCTGGTAATAAAATTGATTTTAACATTTTGGATGCCATGAAACATCCTATAGAAAATCATTCCAATGTGCATGTAGTTAACTTTTTGGATTACTTAGTTGATGAGGCATGTGGAGATTTCCAAAATGAATTAATTTCTGATTTTCCTGAATTCTCTGATTTGGTAGATGCCTTTGAATGCAACTGTGCTGGTTCTGAATTTTGTCATGCTTGCACTGAAATTGAAAACTCTCTAAATGCTGACAATTCTGAGTTGCATTCTGATTTGCATAGTGATTTGGATTCTGATGTGCATCCTGATTCTGTAAATTTCTCTAGCTTATACTTAGATTCTGTTTCTATTTTAGGTAGTTGTAGGTGTAGTGATTTAAATTGTAATGTTGCACATTCTTCATCTCTTTCCTCTTGTGCTGCTAACCCTTCCTCCTCTTTAGCCAAGGATTCTGTCTTTGAGCAAACTGAATTTGTAGGTGCTTCCTTGGATGTGATTCCACAAAAACTAATTCCATCCTCCATCCAACCACCTGCATTGGAGTTGAAGGCTTTACCAGAAAACCTCAAGTATGCCTTCTTGGAAGTAGGAGACAAACTTCCAATCATTGTGGCCAACAACTTGAACCCCAATCAAGAAGAAAAATTGATCAGTTTGCTGAAAAAGAATAAGAAGGCGATTGGGTGGACTCTAGCAGACATTCCTGGAATTAGTCCTTCAGTGTGCATGCACCGAATTCTCCTTGAAGAAGGGACAAAACCAGTGAGGCAACCCCAAAGAAGACTCAACCCCATGATTCTTGATGTGGTCAAGAAGGAGGTAAGTAAGCTCCTCCAAGCTGGTATTATTTATCCTATCTCTGATAGTAAGTGGGTGAGTCCGGTACAAGTAGTGCCAAAGAAAACCGGGGTAACTGTTATAGCAAATGAAAATAATGAGTTAGTGCCCACTAGAGTTCAAAACAGTTGGCGTGTTTGCATTGATTATAGGAAGTTGAACCAAGCAACTAGAAAAGATCATTTTCCTCTTCCTTTTATTGATCAAATGCTTGAGAGACTTGCTGGCAAGTCTCATTACTGTTTCCTTGATGGTTTTTCTGGGTATTTTCAAATTCACATTGCACCTGAAGATCAGGAGAAGACTACCTTCACCTGTCCTTTTGGTACTTTTGCATATAGACGCATGCCTTTTGGTCTCTGTAATGCACCTGGCACTTTTCAAAGATGCATGTTGAGCATATTTTCTGATTTGTTAGAGGATTGCATGGAAGTGTTCATGGATGATTTTTCTGTTTATGGAGACTCATTTGATGCATGTCTGAAAAATTTGGAGAGAGTACTTGAGAGATGCATAGAGAAAAATTTGGTCTTGAATTATGAAAAATGTCATTTCATGGTAGAGCAAGGAATAGTCCTAGGCCACATAGTGTCACCACGTGGCATAGAAGTAGATAAAGCCAAAGTTGATGTTATCTCTTCTTTGCCTTACCCCGCTTCTGTGCGGGAAGTTCGCTCTTTTCTTGGCCATGCAGGATTTTATAGGAGATTCATCAAGGACTTCAGTAAGATCGCTCTACCCCTATCTAAACTCCTCCAAAAAGAAACTGATTTCGTTTTTAATGATGCTTGCAGGTCAGCTTTTGATGAGTTGAAGAAGCAACTTACCTCCCCTCCTATCATCCAACCTCCACAGTGGGAGCTTCCCTTTGAGCTCATGTGCGATGCCTCAAATTTTGCTGTAGGAGCAGTACTTTCACAAAGAGTAGAGAGGAAGTTGCATGTCATAGCCTATGCGTCCCGTACCCTTGATTCAGCTCAATCAAATTACACAACCACAGAGAAGGAGTTTTTAGCAATTGTTTTTGCTTTAGAAAAATTTAGATCATATTTGCTTGCCTCCAAAGTAACTGTGTTTTCTGACCATGCAGCACTGAAATATTTGTTGAAGAAGCCAGATGCAAAGCCAAGATTGCTTAGATGGATGCTGCTCCTCCAAGAATTTGATGTGGAAATCAAGGATAAGAGTGGGGCAGAGAATGTAGTAGCAGATCACTTGAGTAGGCTTTCTGATCTTCCATTGGAACATCTCCCTGTAAGAGACAATTTTCCAGATGAGTGTTTCCTCCTTTTGCATGGTACTGGTGAGCCTTGGTATGCTGATTTGGTGAATTATCTTGTTGCATCTGAATTGCCTGCATACCAAAATAGACATCAATTGAATAAATTAAGAAGCGAGGCTAGGTACTATGTGTGGGATGACCCTTATTTGTGGAAAATTTGTAGTGACCAAATTATTAGGAGATGTGTTCCAAATCATGAATTTGCATCCGTGCTGAATTTTTGTCATACTCTTGCATGTGGTGGACACTTTGGTCCCCAAAGAACAGCTAGAAAAGTGTTAGATTCTGGTTTATATTGGCCTACTTTATTTAGGGATGCCTTTGATTTTTGCAAAAATTGTTCCAGATGTCAAAGAACTGGAAATGTGTCTAAAAGAAATGAAATGCCTCAACAACCTCTTCTTTTTTGTGATGTTTTTGATGTTTGGGGTATTGACTTTATGGGTCCTTTTCCTGTTTCTTTTGGCTTCATGTATATCTTAGTTGCTGTGGATTATGTGTCGAAGTGGGTGGAAGCTAAAGCCACCCGAACTGATGATTCTATTGTTGTTGTAGATTTCCTTCGTTCACATATTTTCTGCAGATTCGGTGTCCCCAAGGCCATAATCAGTGATCAAGGATCACACTTTTGTAATAGAAACATGCAAGGGCTATTGAAGAAATATGGGGTGGTGCACAAAACCTCTACACCTTACCACCCCCAAACCAATGGGCAAGCAGAAGTCTCCAACCGAGAGATAAAGCAAATATTAGAGAAAACTGTGCAACCCAACAGAAAAGATTGGAGTAAGAGGCTTGACGATGCGCTTTGGGCCTATAGAACCGCTTTCAAGACTCCCATCGGCATGTCTCCATACCGCTTGGTATTTGGTAAAGCATGTCACTTGCCGGTGGAGATTGCACATAAGGCATATTGGGCCGTTAAACAATGCAATATGGACATGACCCTAGCCGGTAAAGAAAGAAAGTTGCAACTTCAAGAACTGGAAGAACTAAGGCTAGGGGCTTATGAGAATGCGCGCATCTATAAAGAGAGGACAAAAGCTTTACATGATCAGAAAATTGAGAAAAAAGAATTTCAAGTGGGAGACAAAGTCCTTCTCTATAATTCTCGCCTCAAGCTAATGCCCGGTAAGCTTCGCTCTAGATGGGTTGGCCCTTTTGTTATTACTAATGTCTTTCCTTTTGGTGCAGTAGAAATTCAAAATGAGGCCACCAACAAGCAGTTCATGGTAAATGGGCAAAGGTTGAAGAAGTTCTACGAGGGCTTCAAAGAAGAAACTGTAGAGGAAATCAAACTCTACAACGTTCCGGCTCCATGATAAGGCCGTACTCTTTCCCTCCTTTCAATTTATGTCCTCCTCATTTTTTTTTTGATGTTTGGTAATAATTTGCATCGAGGACAATGCAATGTTTAAGTGTGGGGGGAGAGAATTTGAGTTTATTCAAAAAAAAAAAAAAAAAAAAATTTTCTGCTTTCTCCTCTGTTTTCTCTGTTTCTGTCCAGAATTTTTGAGCTGTCTTGCATGAATTTTCTGTACTGATTGGCTACGAATTTTGCTAGTTTCTTTACATGTTTTTAAAGCCTTATATGTCTTCTAGCTGTAGAATTTTATTTGGTGTCTTTCGCATTTGTTTTGGTGTAGTTTTGTGTCAGTAAAGCTGAGTCGCCAGAATTTCTGCAGTGCAGAATTTTGCTACTCTGTTTTGCCCGAATTTGATGTTTTATTTTTGAAAAAAAAAAATTGATGGAGTTTTGGTGTGGAATTATGCATGATGAAATAGTTAAAGTGTATATTGACTTAGCATGAAGAGAATTTAGCCTTATTTCTCTAAGGAATTCAAGTTAAATGGCAATGACGTTGACTTTAATGAATTTGTAGTAATAGTCTTTTAGCTGTGAGGATTTGAGCCTAAGTGAAAAATGCTATTCTTCTTGTTGCGTGTTCTCTATCATGGATTGTCACTCTAGAACTTGTCTTGAATCTTTGATTGAGGCTACATATCTTGTACATGCTTGGAAATGATTTAGGCATTTGTTTCTTGTAACCACTTTTAGCCAAATAGCCATCCATTATCATTGTTTCCATTGTATGTCATTTTGTGCCTTATCCATTTTCTTTCTTGCGTCCTTCCACCACTTTTTCTGCCTACAAACAACATTTTTCTCTTTCAACTTAAGATGTGAGGAGTATTTTAAATTCTTTTAAGAGATCGATATGCTGAAAAAAAAATCCTGTGAACTTTGGGGAGTTTTGAACTATATTTCTTCTACTTCCTCTCAAGCAAGAGAAAAAAAAAAGAGAAAAAAAAAGAGAAAGAAAGAAAGAAAGAATTAAAAAAAAAAATTTGAAAAAAAAAAGAGAGAAAATAATGAAAAAGAGGAACATATAGAACATTGAGACCCAAATTTATTTATACTCAGTCTCTTATATTTCACTTGTAAATACTCTTCATTTTCTTGAGTTGTTACCATATTTTGTTTCATTGTTCAATCTTTCCATTTGTTTCCCACTACTTTTCTTACCCACGTTACAACCTAGTAAAGTCCTTTTGATTCAAGTATGTATTGGATTCAAGTAGTGGAGATTTAGATTCTTGACAAGCTTATGGTAGTGAATTCTGTGATAAGTTGAATTTCGAGTGATTTACCCTAGACACTTGAGAGAATAAAGAGTAAACACATTCCTGGTGAGGAGGCTAATTACTTGAATTCATTCGTATCAAATTAAATTGCCATGATGCTTGGAATCTTAGAAATTTAAGATTAATTCCTTCGAGTGCTAAATCTTTTCAAAATTTTGATTATTCTATTCTAGCATGCTTTCCACATTTTTCCTTTGGTGTCTTTTTGGTGTTCCGAATATTATTTTGCCCAGGAGTGCAAAAGGCCAAGTGTGGGGGATTTGATATCGGGTATTTTTATATACTTTTTAGTCCCTATCTTAGTCCTATGGCTATTCCAATGTTGCCAATTCTCTAATTTTATTATGTTTTGGAATTTATTGGGTATAAACTATTTATGGATTGAATGTGTTTCAATTTTATATTTTTAGAACTTGAATTGTAAAATGCTCAATTTAATTCCTACAAATTTTAATTTTAGAGAGAAAAATGCTGACATGGACAAAGATGATGATTTGGATGCTAATGTGGCACTTTTTGGATGATGCAGATGCTGACTAGGATATGCTGGATGTGGGGCCACTTGAACTCTTATTGAATGCCATGTAGTCAGAATTTGAGGGCATGAATATTAAATTTCATAGGTCAGAAAGCAAGGCTGAAATATCAATTCTTCCATGCTGTTCTGCTGCTGCCATACCTATGTTCTGCTGCTGTTTCCTACTTTCTGCTGCAGAAATATTAAATCTGCTGCTGCCATGCCTACTTTCTGCTGCAGAAACATTAATTATACTGATGTTTTGCTGTCAAAGTGCTGCTACATCATGGAGGAAGCATCTAGGGTAGAATATTCTAAGGCATTGAAGGGGCATCAGTTTTAGAAATAAGAATACATTCATTTTAGGCAACCAGACTTGAAAAATTCGCAGCTCTCTCTTCCCCTCTGTTTTTGCTTCTGTTATTGGCTGTTTTGCTCTTATGGAGGGCTAAGTTTTCATTGTAATTAGTCACTAGACCACTGGGATGTTGTAGCTTGAACTAAGAATGCAAGTTAAGTGTTTTGTTCTCCATTTTCATCTCATTTCGTTTCTGTTTTGCTGTCATGTTTATTTTGCTGTCAAATTCTGATTAGAGCTTGAGTTGTAACATAAACTGACTTATATATAAGACATAACCTTGCTTGACTGATTAGGAAAGTGAGGGAGGCGAAATGACTAGTTAAATGATATATTTAACTTGGTTTGGTTGAGATTTTCCACTGAATGCATCTAGTTATAGTAGAGAGATGTTCTTGACTGTAATTAGTAGCATTAAATTCTAGATGTTATTCTAGAAACATTTTCATAAAGAACCAAACAATGGAATGAGAACAAAACTGAATCAATGAGTTAGGTAATGATAGTTACACTCCCATGAATCCTAGTGGCTGATTACATAGTCTCTTTACTGTCAATTTCTTGCAATTTCTGCTGCTGCTGCTGTTACTGCTGTTGCTGCATATTTTGCTGCTGTTGTAGTGTTTAATTGCTGTTCTGTTTTATTTATTTAGTTAGTATTGCTACAAAACCCCCCCACGTTTATGTACTCTTAATTGGTGTTTAGGTGTTTAGAACGATTAATTAGTATCAAGAAGTGAGGCTCCTTGAGTGAATACGACCTGGGGATCACTATACTGCAAATTGCCACAAATTCAATTCTGGGCGATTTGGCATCGTAGTGGCGTGAACCAGAATTTTGATCTAATTTCCTGAGGCTTATTTTCCTCCTCTACTTCCTTGCTAAGTTCTTGCAAGGAAAGCGATGTCTTCTTAGGCTATGGTATATGACTGGTTGACTAATTTTTGCTTCTCAACTATGAGAATCATATAGTAGGCTTTGTTAGTTGACTAATAGGCTTTACCTTTGATGTTACCTTGCTTCTTACAGTTGTTTACACCTTTCATCGATAAACCCTAGTTTAATCTTTGCACCCAGGGATATCGTAATGGCTTGGCTCCAGGTGAGATAGTTGTTACTGGTGAGGAGAACCATGGTGAGGTTCATTCCGGGGTGGTTTTTGTTCTGTATCAGATTTTCCCTAGTCATGGTGGCGTCATCCCATCAGTGCCACAGAAGGAAGTTAAAAGGTAAAAGAGGGAAGTGATGTGGTCAAAATTTTCGGACTGTAACTCTCTGCTCTGATGCCATGAAAATATATGAGTCAAGAAAACAATATTGTTTCTTTATTGATATCTCTTTAGTTTACAACTCTTCATACATTAAATACACTTATAATCTGACTAAAAAGGAAAACTAAGTTTACAACAGACTAAACTGACTAACAGCAATCTAACTGTAAACTAAAATAAAATTAAAAGCCATTAAATACCCTTGTTTCAGCAGCCTATTTTACAGGCCATTTGATTCGGTAAACTCTATGTTCGAGTTAGGGGGACTTTATTTTAAGAATACAAAAAATAAACACCAAATAGAGTTAGAAGCTAAAATATAAAAATCTCCATCAACTTGTCCCAAGCACAGAGCAATAATGAGCTGAAGAAATAGGAGGAATCTAAATCTATATTGGGCATCCTCTCTGCAACGTAACAAATCCAAACTATATCAAAGATGCAGAATTATTGCCCCACACATCAAACTCTTCATGATATCCAAAGAAAGAAAAATAAATAAATAAATAAAACTCTTTAGGATCACCAAGAGACATCTCCACTCCAATTTTTTTATGCATCCTACCAAGTATCGTGATGAAGATTTCTTGCAAGTAATTCCCTTTCCAACCCCATCTAATATATTTGTGCACATAAGTTACTTCTCTATATTTGGTGGTGAAAAATTCAGAAAGAAGTTGAAATTTCAACCATCTGATCATTAAATGAACAGCTAGGATTAAATTGATGAAATTAGAGACACAACTTTTTTTTTCATCCATTCAATCTTAGCTTCTATTTAATAATTAAACGATTAAGATTTTAACTTCACTCTCCATTTTTCACCACCAAATGTAGAAGATCCGTTCTCGAAAGAAGTATTACTTTTTAAGGAACATTGATGGTATGTGAAAGATCTGGCCTCATGCAACCAAGGCTTTCCAAGGAGTAAGTTGAATGAAGTGAGGATATCTATGACATGGAAGGTGGACCAAAAGGTTTGGCATTTTTCAGGCCTATTTTGACATCAACAATCAGCCTGCCTCTTGCTGGCCTTCTCGAATTAGAATAAACGGTGATGTACACGGGAGAATAAGACTGGTAGCTTACACAGGTAAAGAATCGAAGACAGGATTGAAAGAATAAACTGGACATTCAGGCACGCAATAAGAAGTTCTTTTTGTTATTTTAATTTCTTTTCATACGTTTAGTTGAATTTGTTGTTGTTGTGGTTGTTGTTGTTGTTTCAATATATGCCAATTTGGCTGAGACAGCAATTTTTGATGTTATGATCTTGCAAATTATCCTCTAGTCATTATGTTTTTCTTGGTAATGAGTTTATCTTAAAAAGAAAAAAGAAATACAAAACTATAAATTAACCAACAAGTGAAATTAAACCACGTCATACACAAACAAACAAATTAAGAAAGACATTTGAGTGTGGTCGTGGGTGGATTACATTTACTTATTTACCTTATAAATATTACATAAGTCATAAGTCATATCTACATGTTTGGATATTTTACTTGGTCCATATTAAGCTAAACACCTACTTGGTTTTAGGGCTATAAACCCAAGTAGTTCTCTGGTCTTTCAATGCCATTAATACTAAAACTCATGCATTTATCCTTCATTTCCTTAGACGTGTTATTTGAGGGGGAAAAAAGTTTGACTTGTGTTAATGGTGATTTTTTGTCTAAGCCAAATCCAACAACAAATACTTGAATAAAATCGAGAACGATATGCAGATTGCTAAGTTATGCGGTAATCTCATCAGGAAGTAGAAAATATGTCGAAAGTTTAATAACTTAAAACATATAGCTGCATGAAGAAAAGAATGTTGGAAATACGCTTTCGTAGAAAAGTTAAATAAAAATGGTAAAAACAAAGGAACATGTAGAAAGTAAGCAACAATACATAAAAAGTAAACTGTAAAAAGTTAATTGGCAGAATGTAATCAAAAGCAAGTAAATGGTAGAAAATAATCAGCAAAAAGTAAATGGCAGAAAGGTTAACAAAAGTGCGGTAAATTGCAGAAAGTAAAAGAAAGCAATAAACAACTAGAATAAAATTGCAAGAAGTGATAAAGGAAGTAAAAGCGAAGAAGTTTAAAAGATAAACTTTGAATTAAAATGACTAAAATGTTAAAGGTAAAGCATACATTAATGTTAGGATGTTTAATCAAGAGATGTCAACCCTATTTACAACAAAACACTTAATATTTATAGGTAAATGATGAAAATAACTGCCTATCTATCTAATTGCCACATAAGTGACAGTTTACATTACTCGATACAACTGCCTTAGCTACTTGATGATGGAAGTAATTGCCTATCTTGTCTTCGACATTCCACAACTTGGTCACACCGTTTAATCAGCATGTCTTCAACATTCGACAACTTAGTCTCTCGAACTTGTTTGTCGAATGGTGTGCTTCCAATGATTTTACTTCGACAAACTTATACTTAATAGTGTTATCGTGAACTATTTCAAGCTGACTTATCTATTATACTTGTTTTCCTCTATCGAATTCCTTCTTGTCAGATTGCTGGTTTCCGTCTAATTTCCATGTGCCAAATTACTAGTTTGACACTTCTATAATCGACACTATTTTGTTGCACCGTCAAAGACAATTACTTGTCGGCCAAGCAATATAACTTTTGTCAACAATTATATATTATAAAAATAATCGTCTAACAACTTGTCAAAGTCAACTACTTGACCTAAAGCATTACTAAAAACATCAAGAATGTTCTTCATTATTTTGCAATTTCCTTTTCTGATGCTTCCAAAAAACAAAAGGCATCCATGAGCAAGTTTCACACCTTTCAACCTTTCTTCCTAAACTGCATTATTAGTCAAAAACAAGTTCTGAAAATTGGGCCAGTCATTGAAGCGACGGAGGCACCAGTTTAAGGATCAATAGTCAAATCGTGATTGAACTGTAATTGAACTGATCTACTTTAAAATATTTAAAAAATAATATAATAATTAAATACAATAAATATAAATTTACTAAATCAATTAAAATTAATATTTGATGTGAAATTATACAAAACAACATTCACAACCGAAAGTTCACAACAAAAATTGACCAAATAACAATGAAATATTATTAATTAAAATAATATTAACTCATATCAAATCCATAAAATATCAAGATATTAATATCTCCACTAAAATTAGCTTATCTATATATTAATTTCTTTATTACCTGCTTATAGAATAAATAAAATCAAAAAATAAAAAATTCAAGTGAACCAGTTCAGCCAATTCATTTAGTGTTGGTTCTTACCCAATTCAATTGATTCCTAGCCGGTTCAATTACTCACCAATTTTAAGGATTATTCCGGATCTGTTCTCAACCTAACTAGTTGAACCAACCGGTCCAGTCTGATTTTTATGATAATGGCTAGAAGGGAAAGGTCCACTAGCTACCATATGAATAGATAAGGTGAAAGTGGCTCTCCTTATCAACGACCCCTATTTGGTGTAATATCAACCACCTCATTTTCTGAAGGCAACAAATTGTATTTCACCAATCTCACATACTTAAAAATTCTTTTCACCTATCCTTTTATCAGAGTAGCCCCACTTAAGAAGAACTTGTTGGAGAAAATCCCATCCAATTCAATCATAAGTTTTGTTCATATCCATTTTGAGAGTGACCTTACTTTTCTTGCCCTTCTTCATTTATAGATAATGAAATGCCTCATGAAAGATTAGGATATTATCTTGCATGAGCCTTCCTAGAATGAAGGCCCTTTAATTTTCAGATATAAAATTTAGAAGCATCCTTTTCATTCTATTAGTAATTATTTTTGCAATAATCTTGTATGCAAAATTACACAGGCTTATAGGCCAAAATTGATTGACTGTTTCAAGCATATCCACTTTGGGAACTAGTACAATACTCGTTTCATTTAATCTACCAAGCGATGCACCATTCTAAAAAAAATAAAATCATGAACTACTTTTTTTTTGGTGAAAGTGGAAATATATTAGAAAAAAGAATTATTGCTTACATGCCGATGAACAAAAGAAATAAAAAGCAGAAAACATAAGATAGCCCCGAAAACAAAAACACTCCTAATGAGTGAAATAAAGTAAGTCATGATCATATCGATCTTTTACAAAATAAGGGGCAACATTAAAGGTGTTGATAGGAAGTTTCTTGATCCTTACTTCTTTCTCCAAGAGGTCAGCACACATATTCTGAGATCTAGCGATTCTCCAGACTTTGAAGTCTTCAAAAGTTTAGAGAATGAGTCTGTAATTTTTTTAATAATAACAGCAAGGGGTGGGAGTTAGTAATATTTCCAACAACAAATCATTAATTACAGTCTATTTCGATTTCAATTTTCCTGATGTTTAACAAAGTTGCTTGGTGAAGCCCTATTTGCAAAGCCCATGCTTATGCTAATTTTTCAAAATTGTAACCAATAAAAAAGCAAATCCCTAGAACCAGCAATCGTTCTCATTTCTAGTTGTTCCACCAACAACTATAAAGTTGTCCTTCATAGAACCATCAATACTAACCTTACACCAACCAGAGCTAGGTCTTTTCCAGTAGTTTATCACATTTTGAGAGTTAGTTGAAAATTCTTAGTTCTTTTAAATTTTGGTTTTGACTGAAACTAGAATTCAGCAGCTTTAAACTTGATCTATTTTGTTGTGTTATCAAGGACCAAGTTTTTATTTGTGAAATTTTTCTATTTCTAGCTAACCAGATGGCTCTCACTGAATAAGAGAATATTGTACACTAGGGAATGAGCAAGTGAGAGGGAAGAGAGATATTGCAGTTTAAGTGAATCCAGTTAAAAAGGTCTGAGTTGAAGAAGTTTTAGGGTGGAGATAAAGCTTCCCAGAGTTGTTTAATTTGGGGACAGTCTCTGAGGATATGAATGTGAGATTTTGGAGCCGAGTTGCATAAGCTACAGGTTTTAGAAATGTGTCTTATTTTTTATTTAGACCTTTATTTGTAGGAAGACCTTTGTGAAATAATTGCTTGATGAAAAAGTTTTCTCTGGGGTAAGCTAAATTGTTCCAGATCCAAGAGTAGAAGTTAAGGTTTACAATATTGATGGGGTTAGAAGAAGGGTTGTTGTTTGAGGTTAACAATTGTTTATAGGTAGATTTAAAAGTGAAAATACCAGTTTTAGAAAACTTCCAACTTATTGTGTCTTCTTGAGGAGAGGAGAAGTTAAAAAGGGGGTAGAAGCAATCTACAAGCTAATAGAAGAGTTGAAATCCACTAGAAGGGTGTTTAGGTTTCATTTTATATCATTTTACATATCTAAAATTATGGAGTCAACTGTCCTAGTGTCCTTGTCTTTTGCAGGGGGCCAATAAAAATTGTTCTCAAAGGTTCACTAAGCCAGCAATCAAACTAGAAATTGGTTTTGTTACCTTTTCCAATAATAGTTTTGGTGCAATTTGTGAAGGTTAGGAGGGTCTGTTGGATACCTTTAAAAGTAAAGGACTTGTTTGTTTTCCTATTATTTAAGTTTGGACCATACTTATTTCTCATAATCTTATACCAGCAATTACTTGGATTACTAAAGAGTTTCCATGTAAGGCTAAGAATGTGAGTTTTGTTTTGGTGAGTGGCCTTGTGAATACTTAGCCCTCCCTTAAATTTTGGACAAGCAATTTTTTCCTAACTAATGGTATGCATTTTTTTTTGTTTCATCGAAGTGACCCCAGAAGAAGTTTCTAGAATTTTGGTCAATTTTTGAGAGAATATCTTTTAGGAGGAAGAAGGCTTTCATAATGTGACTAGAGAGGCTAGAAATTGTAGAGTTTATTAGTTGGCATCTTCCAGCTTTTGAGAGAAGATTTGACTTTCAGCCTAAGAGTTTTTATTAATCTTATCAAGAACAAAGTTGAAGTCAAATTTTTTATAGCTTGGTTTTAAAGGATTGCCATGGTATAAACCAAGATTGTTAGAGATTTTTATGCCCAAAGAGTTTTCAATTTGATTTTTCCTATTCTGGTTAACTATTTTGGAAGTCCAGATTCTTTATTTAGAGAGGTTTAAATTAAGGTCGCTAAGGGAAGAGAAACTTGAGATGACATTGTTAATAGCTTGGATGCTTTTTTGATTTGCTTTAGCGAAAAGCAAAATGTCATCAACAAAGAGGATGTGTGAGGTATAGAAGGTTTGTTTTTGAAAGAAAAAAAAGGTCTAGTTTTTTTAGGAAATTTCATTATTTATAAAGTGGGTAATCAGGTCCATACCTAGAATGAAAATGTAGGGGGAAATTGAGTCTCCCTGTCTTATTCCTTTTGAAGGAGTGAAAGACTAATCTTTTTTCCCATTAGTAATTGGAGTATAGGTGACATTCTTTAGGCAGGACATGATAAGGTTTTTTATGGTACTGGGAAAGTTGAATTTTACTAACATTGTTTCAATAAAGTCCCATGAAATGGAGTCAAAGGCCTTTTTAATATCAATTTTAATTATCATCGACCCATCTTTTATTTTGGAAAAGGTTCATGGAGTTCATTGTTTCTTGGACAAAAAATAGGTTACAGCAGCGTCTACCCGAGAGGTATACCCCCTAGAAAGGCGAGATGAGAGTTATGAAGAGTGGTTTAATTTTGTTTACTAGAATCTTTGAGAGAATTTTATAAAAAGTATTACAAAGACCTAAAGGCCTAAAGTGGCTTGTTGTATTAGCATTTTCAATTTTAGGGATGAGGCAAATAAGAATAGTTCTGCAGTCATAAGGGATAGAATTTTTAATGAAACTTTGCTGAATTGCATGAGTAAGTTAGGTTTTTACTGTGTCCCATTTTTTTCTAGTAGAAGATGGCATGCATCCCATCTTTTTTAGTGGATTGTAAGGGATTAATATTGAAGAGTTCATTTCTAATTTCATTATCATCTGGGGTGTAGGTAAGTCTAAGGTGATGAGAGTTATCAATAAAAGGAAATGGGAGGTTTGGTAAGGAGGATTAGTATAGGAGAGGGATCAGTAGAGTACGTGTTTTTAAGGAAGTTGCAAATTTCTATTTCTATTTCATTTTGGTCTTGAGTCCATGTGTTATCTAATTTCAAGAGGTTACAGATTTTATTTCTCCTTTTTTTATTAGTTGCCACTACATGATAAAAGGCTGTATTTTTATCACCTAGAGTAAGCCATTAGGTCCTAGATTTCATATGCAAAATAGATTCCTCAAAGTCTAGAAGGGAGCAGAGGTGGATTTGAAGGTCTTTTTTTTTTCTAGTGTTAGCAGTTAATTGTCTCTATTGAAATCTAGTTGTTTTTTAATTCATCCTAGTCTTTTTTTAGTTCTTTTCATTTCCTAATTAATATTTTTGAAATTTTCTTTATTCTATGAGGTCTTCTTTGAATTCAGTAATTGTTTTAATTAAGTCACAAGGGTATTTTGTCCACGCCTCTTCTGTCAAAGGGTTAAAGGAGGGATAGTGAAGCCAAAATGGCTCAAACCTGAAGGGTTTTTCTCCTACTATGTAGTGTGGATCAATGAGAAGCAAAATGGGGCAGTGGTCAGAGTGTACCCTAGGAAGATGGAAAACCTTTGTTTCAGGAAAGAGGTTAAGCCACATTTGGTTGGCATGAGCCTTATCTATTCTAGTCCTAATAATTCAATTACCTTATCTTCCATTAACCCAAGTGAATTTAGGGCCTACTAAACCTAAGTCTAATATATTAGCTTTGTTAAGAAAATTTTGAAAGGTGTTAATCTTGTTTCTGTTAGGGGATCTACCTCCAAATTTCTCTCAAGGATGGGCGTTTCATTAAAATCACCCATGATCAAACATGGTACATGTAAAGTCTCAAAAAAAAAATAGATAAATTATGCCAAATATTTTTCTAATAGCTAAGTAAAGGCTAGCATAAAGAGCAATTAACAGAAAAAATGGTTTACCTTGACAGTAAGCAGGACTTCATGGAAGGAGGAAGATATAATATCCACAAAAACTTTGTGAGGGTTCTAAAGGACCAAAATGCCTCCCGAGAAACCCATAGCATCTACTTTGAAAAATCCCTCAAAACCTAGGTTGCTAATGACAATAGAAGCTCTATCACCACTTAGTCTAGTTTCTGTTAAAATAGTTATGTTAGGGTTGTGGCTGTTTTTTAAGTCTCTAAAGACTTTCCTAAAATCGATGCTACTAGCACCTCTTACATTCCAGCAAAAAATATTCATGAGAAAAACTATGTTAAAGATATTTTCAGCAATGTGGGAAGGAGGCTGAAGGAAGGAGGAAGGGTAGAAAGCTATGTTGTGGTCAATTCCTCCTATCTCTAAGTTTGGAGAGCACATGACGTAAACATCTAGCTGGGCATGTAAGGGGTTGGGAGTAAGGATTGCATCTAGATCTTGATCCCCTTCATTTCTATGACAATCCATGAGTTTTCTATTACTATGAAGGTAGGGTTTGGAGGATCAATAATGTCCCTCATATTGTTTGATGGGTTATTTGTCGAGTTCAATGGAAACCAATTGTAGAGGTGGGCTTGATTCAAGGTTCTTGAGGGGTAGTATTATTATATTGCTCAAGCGGAGTTGCATCATGGCATTTCTCATTGAGCTACTTTGGCTTCTTTCTAGGAGGCCAGAGGTCATCAGGTGGCTCCATGCAAGAACCAATGATAAGTTGTTGAGTATTCCCCTTATCAATTTTATCCAGATAAGGGTGGTTTTGGTTCCAGCTGCAGGTTGTTCTAGTATGATAGATAAAGGTTGATAAGGTGGTGTAAATGTCTATCGTTTGGTGGTGGATTGTTATCTGTGTCTAGTTAGTGAGTGGGGGTGACGTATGGGGATTACTAGACAGTAGGACGAGAGACTCTATGAGTTCAGGTGTTCTAAGGATGGTAGTGGGGTCAGGGGGCAATCTGCTTCTGTTTGAGCTTAAGGATGGAAGGGGTAAGCACGAGGGTTGGGATGTTGGTTCTGCATCTTTATAGAAGAGATTTTTATTTGAACAATGGTCTTTAAATGGTAACAAAGAAGTTCTGTAGGTTTGCCTAAAATGGTTGGGGAATATATCTCCTTAGGATGTAAGGGTGAATGATTGTCTTTAGTTATTGTGAGTAGTTCCTTGTCATGTCTATTAATTTTCTTGTTAATAAAGGCTGAGAGGCTCGAGAGATTTGATATATTTGGCTTGCTATTTTCTTTTAGGCTAGAGCTAGCTAATTTTTTTGATATATTTTGGGTATTTTTTGGGTTATTTGAGTTTGTTTTATGTAGTTTCCCTTTTTCACTTATTTTTGTTGGATTAAATTCATAGCTTACATTCTTATAGTAGTTAGAATCAATCTGCATAAATATGGAATGATTCTCTTAGGTGTTATAAGAAGGAGTGTTAAATGTAGTCCTGTTATTTTGTAGAGTTGTTGTATTTATTGCTTTGTTTTGGTTGGTTGCTTCCACAGGAGAAAGGAAATTTATTGTATTATTTCCTTGGAGATTTTGTGATGATTGGTTGTCAAAGAGGTTTTTAAGATTGGATATTAGCAAATTTTTAGGATTTGATTTTGTGTTTATAGGCTGATTTACTATATTTTGAACATCATAGCTTCTAACAATAGGTAAAGATTTAGCATTAGGATTAATTTGTTGGGGGTAAGACCTACTATTTGATTTTCCAATACACCAGTAACCCAAATAGAATCAGAGGTCAGGGAGGGGACAATCATATCAAAAACATGTAAATTTTCATAAATGACGTGATAAACTCTGTTATTTATCCTGATCTAGTTTGTAAGATTAATATTCAAATTAATTTCAACACAATTCTTACCTAATGTGCTTGCTCCTTATTTTTTACCTAGAATACGATCATCTTTCCAATCATGTTGTGATATTGAGCATTTTATATACATTTTGGTCCCTATTTTAGTCTTATTGCATATTAATTCAATGGAAACTCTCTAATATTATTATATCTTGAATTTATTGGATGTAAATTAATTATAAAATTAATATGTTTCAAATTCATAATTTAATCCCAATTTATTCAATGTATATTTTACAGATTTAATTAGTAAAGAGTTTATTTCTAA
The DNA here is from genome assembly GCA_037074585.1 of Biancaea sappan. Lineage (NCBI taxonomy): Eukaryota > Viridiplantae > Streptophyta > Magnoliopsida > Fabales > Fabaceae > Biancaea > Biancaea sappan. The sequence goes on from CM073492.1 coordinate 42,576,292, forward strand.
CATGGCACCATTTGAAAGTTGACTTGGCATAATTTGGTGATTGGGCATTGACCAAGCTGACTAGATTATTGGGACCCACATTTCTGCACTATTTTGATTTCTTTTTCTGCACAACATGCACTTTGCATTGTCCAGCAGAAAAGGCAGCAATGTAGCAGCATACAACAGCAAAAACCAAAAGAAAGGGACAACACATGGAGATAACTTTCAATGCAATTTCTTCCCTCTCTCTCCTAGGGCTGCAGAAAAAAAATATATACACTTTAGAAGGCCTTTTTCCATTGCTGAAGAAACTTCTTCTTCCATTTTCTTTGTAATTTCATAGGTTCCCCCCTTTTTTCTCCTCTATTTTGCCTCATGGAAGGCTAGTTTTCTTCATGTAATTAGTCAAGAAGTGAACTGGTATGTATAATATGAATTCCTTATGAAATTTAATATTCTAATTCTAGTTTTATTTCATTTTCGCTCCAGTTTAGTGCCTTTGTTATTATGTTTATATGATGCTAGTTAGTATGTATGAATGTGGTGACTTGTTTAAGTGTTTAATATAAGGATTAAATTGTTATGGCCGATTGGTATAAGTAGGGTAAAATATCAGTATGCGGCTGCAGGATATGATGAGGTTAGAGCTTAATCGGGTTTCATTAGGTTATGAATTAGCGAAGATCTTTCTAACCATAGTTTTAGTGGAATCCAGTTTTGGGATGTTTCTCATAAATTCTAGTTTGAAAACCTTATGGTAGGGCTAGATCAGAAATCAAATTAGGGAAAAGAATGATGATGGTTACACCCCAAGGATCTAATTGATTGATTACATGTATTGTGTGTTGTCGTGTTCTGTTTAATTCATGTTCAGTTAGGATTAGGTTTAATTATATTTTAATTATGCAATCACCCCCCAATGTTAATTAGTAGATAATTAGGATTAATTCATGTTAAAACAACTAATTAGGCAATTCGAATTAAGGCTCCGTGAGAGAATACGACCTAGGATAATCATTATACTGCAAGTTGTCATGAATTCAATTCTAGGCGATTCGGTAATCATAGTGGCACGAACCATGTTGCTGATCTCCCGAAGAATTGATGAAGTTTGGAACTCGATTGGCAGGTAATTTATCTATACCGAGGCTATAGAGATCCTTTCTGAAGCATTTTCTTTTGCTGAGAAGTCAGGGGTCCAAGGCCTTAGGAGGATTGGGGAATCACTGAGCTTCCAAGGTCTAGCCATAAACAGCTTCCATCTATCTTCTTCTAAGAGGTTGTGGATTAGGAAGAAATTGAAACCTAGGTTTTCAATTTCAAAATCTGCCCTAATTTTCCAAAGTTTCAGAAGTCTGATTTTTAAGGTTTCAGTGTTCCTGAAGTAGGAGTTGATTTTTACTATAATGGATTCTTCCCATCTAGTATTCAGGTGAAGGTGAAAGGGTTTAGTCACAGAGAGGGTAGGGATATGAGTTAAAGATACTTGAAGAGCTTGATCTGAGTCAAAAGCTATGATAGTGGTTGTGGGTTTCAAAGGGTTTAGGGTTTCAAGGCCTTGGCTATGGGATTTATTTTCTCCGTGGTAAGTGGGTTCTGCTAAATTTTTGTAGAGCGCGCTTTTTTGAAGATTTCTATTTTTGAAATTGGAAGGATGATAAGTGTAATTTAATCAAACTTGGGGAAATTTAATACAATTTACCTGTTCTTGTAACAAGTCAATTAGCAACCCAAACAAGGTTATGTTGGGCAAGAAAATGACAGATTGGGACAGTTCATAAGGACCTTAAAGGCGGAATATAATGTTGTGGGCTCCAATCTTTGGTATCTTCATGGCAAATAGCCAATGCCTTCACTTTTGACCCATCTTTATCACACACCATGGAAACACTATATGACCTTGTGGCTTCAATCTTGTGGCAATAATACACAGCATACCTATAATACTGTTTGTGGCATATCACTGAATCATCTTCACCAAATTTCTTGACTCCATCAACTCTGTATCTTTCCCTCTCAACTTTTCCCTCCACCTTTGTTGCTAGCACCTACACACACAAAGAATAAGAATAAAAACATGATAACATATGCATATATATATATATGTGTGTGTGTGTGTGTGTGTGTGTGTGTGTATATATCAAGTGTGGTATCCCTTGGTTTCCTTTGAGGTAGGTTTTGAATTTGTAAGGGATAATTTAAAGCGGATAGATCGGTTCAAGATTGAACCAGTAGTCGAATTCCAGTTTATGATTCCTTTTGAAATGGCCAAGGGTATTTTGCAAGGAGATAGGTTTATAGCAGATGAACTAATTCAAAGTTAAACTGATGGTTAGTTTTAATATCAACCGGCCTGTCAAACTACATTTGACTGATTCTTTAAGCCTTTCATTTTCTAATCCCTTTCTAATTAGATTAGGAGATCTTGCAAGGAGACAAACTTATATATAGTAGATGGACCAGCTCAAGGTTGAACCGATGGTCAGTCTTCATATCAATCGATCTGTCAAACCTAGTTTTTGAGTAGGTTTACCTGTTCTTTAAGGCATCCAATTTCTAATTTCATTCAAATTGGATTAGGATCTAGTTTTCAGTCCAATTATGTAAACACTATCAAAATGCATAAACTTTTGTAAACTAAGCAGATTGACATGTCTTTGGCCTATTGTAACCTTAGGCCGTCAAAGTGGTAGCAAAACCCTAATTGCTCATACCTTCACACAAGTGGTGCCAAGCTTTGAAACAATGAAGAACCATGGATTCCAAGGATGTTACACAGCGTCTACGTTCTCCTTTAACGCCTGGTAGCTCACACTCTGAGATAGTCTTCTCAACTCCTTTGGCTTCTTTGTTTTCTGGTTTTACTGAAAACTGCTTCAGAATATTTGGGGCAATTTTTTCATGGCGAAAGGCAAAGAATCTGCGACATGGCGAGACAAAAAAGGAGCACCACTTTCAGAAACGAAATTCAGAGTCATCGCCTTGCCCTTGTGCACATCTTCCTCAAATAAATAGGTGGTCCCCTTCATGTTTATGAGATCCTTCCATGAGTCCGAGCTCGCTAGTGCATAGTTGCTATCATCTTTATAAGCAACGGCATCACGATTCGCCACTGGCGCATCATGAAAACTGATCTTCCCTCCTGCCAGTGTAGCTTAATTATTTGCAATAAAGTACTCAATCGGTCATAGATATTACAAGTTGATTCAATTACACTTATATTATTTGAAATTTGGCTAAGTTATATGTAATAGAGTAAATAACTTATGTACTCTCTAAAATATTATATTGTCTCACTTTAATCATTGAAAAATTAAGTGTCTTAATTCAGTTTTTGAAAATATTATATTTACATTTTTTTTAATTACTAATCAATATTTACATTATAGGACAACTGGGTTGTAAATTATTTAGGTACATACATATTAATTAATGATATCAAATCCATTGGGTTTCACATAATCAAATGGGCTTAGAATTCGTGGACGAATCATAGACATTGCTGGTGATTCAAGATCCAGGTCCCTAAGGTTGTAGGCCCGTCGACCTTACTTAAAAAATAATCCCACATTGGACAAGAAATAACGTATGTAAGGGAAAGGAAGATATTTGAGTGAAAACCCATTTGATAAGTTTAAATTAATTTAAGTTATATATTAATATAATTTATATTAATATTATATATATATATAATCTATCTAAATGACCTAGAATTAAGCTTGAGTTTCAGGCGGGCCTTTATAAGTAACAAATGTGTCTAATTAATTTTAAATTTTGAATTAATATATTAGTTGAATTTTAAATTTTGAATTTAAAATTTAATCAGATGTATATAACATTGAAAATGGGATAGACACAATTGTCAAAGACATATATATATATATATATATATATATATATATATATATATATATATTCCGATCGAGTCTAGACAGAGTTTGTAAGGGATATATAGAAAATACACAAAAGAAAATTGTTCAAAGCTTCCCTGTATATCCTAAAAGTGTTTGTAATTCTCAAAATATATAAGCATAAACTCCTTAAGATGGCATTTTTTTAGATTAAAATAGTACATATATGATTATTAAGATATTATTTCTAAATTTTAATACTTAATGATTAAAATTGTTTTTTTAACATATGAACACATATAAATAATTTATGAAAAAAAATTATATTCAAACAACATATAAATAAATTAGTAACTAAACATATTTTATGAAAAATTAATAAAATTAAAATTAAGAAATAGAATTATATATTGAATAAAAAAATTCAAATAACTAAAATAAAAATGATCCCACCACAAGTAATCAATGGACTAACAAATTTCATCTAATAAAGTGGTGGTTGGCCTGAAAATATATATCTTATTAATGTTCACTTGCATATTTATGACAGATAGAAAGCTAAAAGTGAAATGAATAACACATCTGAAAAGTTTTAAGATAGGTGACCCTATGGGGCGACCTAGTTTTGTAATTAATATCCAAGAGTGATATATGGAGCGACCCGGTTTTGTAATGTTTAGGAGTGGTTATGTAGTTCATATTTATATGACTTTTTCGGTTTTCTCATACTGTACTTAAATACTTTTGACTGAAGAAATATATTACTTTTCTATTCTTAGATGTAGATTACATTGATTGAACTATGTTAAATATGTGTGTGTTTTATAATTTTTGCTCTATTTTATCTTCTCTGACTATAGTGTAAAGAACTAGTTTTGCACAAAGTGGTGAACCTATATTTGAATCCCTTATGATAGAAGTGTCCACATCTAATGCCTAAAGTGCAGAATTGCCTCTAATGGAGAAAAATTTGTGAGAAACCAAAAAAAAAATTATTAAGTACAAACAAATGCCACTAAAAGAAAGTGATTTATCATTTCCAACACTTTAATGCATACCAAGCCACTTGGAACAAGAAGTAATAGCATTATACATACAAAACATGCACTTCCTTGCTTAAACTTAAGTTACAAATGGAGAAGCATTTATACCACACATAATTAGGGTTCACATGAACCTTTTACAACATTAACGAACTTTCAGTCTACAGTGCTACTTTATTTCTTAAATGCTCCATAGAACAAACACACAACTATCATAGTTTAACAATAACTTGACTCCTCAGTCCTCACTTAGACTTTTATTATAAGACAACTGCTGACACACCTTAACCAACATTTATCACACACTTGTCACATTAACATATTCAGTGACATTTCAACCTGAAGCATCTTCCTTCCTACGCTTCTTTGATTTGTACATTAACTAGTTAGCAAGCCAGACAAGGCTTTCCCGGGCAAGGAAATGACATATTGGGACGGCTCCAGGTTTAACATTAAGGACCTTAAAGGCAACATGTTGTGGGTTCCAATCTGCAGTATTAAAATGGCAAACAACTGATGCCTTTACTTTTGACTCTTTATCACCCACCAAAGAAACACCATAAGTCTTTGTGGCTTCAATCTTGTGGCAATAATACACAGCATACCCATAATACTGTTTGTGGCATATCACTGAATCATCTTCACCTAGTTTCTTCACTCCAACAACTCTGTATCTCTGCCTCTCACCAGCTTTTCCTTCCACCTCTGTTGCCCTCACCTACACATGCAAAGAGTACGAATAAATTATGGATGTGATACAAAAATTTAAAATATAAAAAATTGTTTTTTATTAGACTAACTAGACTATATGATAGTTCTCTGGATTAAAAACTATGATGTTGTTGGTGTGGACAATGAAACTGAAGATGTGTTTATTTTCAATCAAGATGAAGATTTGTTGAGTTTGATTGAAAATAAAAAGTTACACATTGCTTAAAATACAAAGGGAAGTGGGTGCCAAGTCTATATATACAAGGAGACTAAGGTTTCTATTTCCAATTGCACCATGTAGAAGCACTTTAAGATTTAATCTCATGTTTTCTAAATTCCTTCTTTGTTATGTTATTATAGAGTATTAAGAGGTGTAAGTTAGATATTTGTTTTGAAGAGTGCAATGTATTGGGATGTGCAATGCTTGAGAAAAATTTTTGTTATAAAAATTAATTTTCATATAATTTTTTCTCTTGACAACGTTTGTGGTCTTTTTTTTTTCTAGTTTTGGAATTTTTTCACATTATATATTTCCTGTGTTGTGTTGATTGTGTTTTACTTCATTTTATTTCTCTATTTTAATTTAAGGCAACAGAAGTACTCAAGGGAGTGATGAAATTTTTATCTCACAGACTAAACTTGGGTCAATCATAGTTTTATTTTTATATAAGCTTACTATAGGATATGCTTGAAATTAAATCACCAGTCTAAATAATGAAAGTTGGGTCTAGCGGAAAGGATTAGTTTCTCACAAAGTGATAAACTAAGGTTCGCATTTCCATTAGGAGTATTGTTTATATTTAACAGTTCCTTGAGTAAAATTACTTTTAGTGAAAAATACTTACAAAAAACAAAAAAAGTAACTAGTCTAAATGTTTATTATGCTAAATGTATGTGTGCCACTATAAATGGAACGGTTCATCTCTCTCTCTCTCTCTCTCTCTCTCTCTCTCTCTCTCTCTCTCTCTCTCTCTCTCTCTCTCTCTATATATATATATATATATATATATATATATACACACACACACACACACACACATATATATATCAAGTGAGTTATTTCCTATTCTTTGTGCGTAAGTTTTAAATCTTAAAGAAATATATTTTGCAAGGGTACAACCTTAAAAGCAAACGAATTGGTTTAAAGTTGAATCCGTGGTCGAATTGTATATCAAGTGACGTGTTGAATATCGTCTTTTTCAATCACGTTTGATCTGTTCTTTAATTAAGCCTTTCTATTTATGATTCCTTTTGAACTAGAAGACAAAGTAGATGGACTGTTCAAGGCTGAACTGGTGGTCAATCTGTACATCAACCGCCTTGTCGAAACCTACTTTTGTACCAAATTTGCCACTTCTATAAGCCCTCTAACTCTTAACTACTAATTCCTTGTGAATTGGATTAGGGTCTTTCAGTTCTCGGTTCAATCAATTGAAAGAGTGAGCTGGTTCAGTCTAGTTCCGTAAATACTACTAAAATGTTTAAAACTTTTGTGAACTGAGTTGATCTCTGTGGTAGCAAAACCCTAATTGCTCGTACCTTTACATTAGTGGTGCCAAACTCTGAAACAATGAAGTCAACCATGGATTCCAATGATGTCGCACAACGTCTACGCTCTCCTTTAATGCCTGGCTGCTCACACGCCATGATTGTCTCCTTAATCCCTTTGGCTTCTTTGGATTCTGCTTTTACGGCGAACTGCTTCAGAATTTGCTGCAGTTTTTTCGTTGCGAAAGGTAAAGAATCTGCGACATGGCGAGGCACGAAAGGAGCACCATTTTCTGCATCAAAATTCAGAGTCATCACCTTACCCTCGTGCACGTCTTCCTCAAAGAAATAGGTGGTCTCTTTCATGTTTGTGAGTTTCTTCCATGAGTCCGAGCTCACTGGTCCATAGCCTATGTTCCAGCTCCCATCGTCATTATCATCAGGGCGCGCCACAACTACATCTTGAAAGTTGATCTTGCCCCCTGTGCGCCAAAACTACAAGTTGAAGTTGCTTCAAAAACAAAATAATAAATTACACTTATTTTCCTATTTGGTTAATTAGATTGTATGTAATAGAATAAATTACTGATTTGATTATTAAAATATTATAATTATCTTAATCTTTAAAAAAAAATTTCAATTTCACCTCTCAGGTTGTCAAAATTTAAATAAATATAATTTTTTAAAAAATATATTACGACCCTTAATTTTTTAATGGTTAAATTAAAATAAATATAATTTTTTAAAAATTAAATTAGTAATTTATTCTATTTAATATTTCCCTAATCTCAAAAGTATTATTTCACTCACTAATATTTGATATATATATATATATACACACACGCATATCCATGAAGTTTACTTAAAAAATATAAGTGATTTTATTTTTAATACAATATTAAATAGATAAAAGTAACTAATTAGTTAATGTTAATTAAAAGTTCTAATAAGAGACTGTGATTTTATTCATAGCGCGGCAAAACAGAAAATTAAGTAATTTTATTATTAAAAAAAATACATATTGTAAAATAAGTTAATTTCATTGACTAAAAGTAAATTAAAGACGGAGTTTTCGAAATATATATAAGATGTCACACAATCATATAGGGGTCGTTTGGTATGCTCACGGAAGCGGGGAAGGAAAGCGTCTTTCTAACATTGTAGCATTTTTTCGTCTTTTGGTATGACATATTGTATCAGTGGGAAACGGAAGTCGGATTTCACTCTTCCTTTAAAATCAACTTTTTGGTTTCCATCGTATTGTGGATGGAAAACCAGTCATTGGAATGGAAAGCAAAATAAAATTTCTTATTTGTCCATTCATTCAAATTTCAGTTGTCTTGCTTGACTATGATATCGAAGACCATCAGACGCAGCCGTCGGCTGGTCAGGGACTGTCAGGCGCTTGGCAGCCGCCCGACGGCGACTGCCAGACGCCTGGCAGCCATGACAGTAGCCTGACAGCCATCGATCGGTTACTGACAGGCGCCTGGCAACCGTTTCTGCCAGGCCATGGCAGTCGGCCATCGACCGGCTGCCACAAAAAAACGTGGCCGGTCGACCGGCTCTGCTAAGGGTTTAAGGGTAAAATAGTAAATTACTTTTATATTTATTTTTTATTATCTTTAAAAAATATAATAATCTTATTTTTTTCCTTTTTTTTTCAATGCATATCAAACAAGTTTTTTTTCCTTTTCCTTCTCCTTTTTCCATTCTCTCTTCATTTCCATTTTCCTATTTCCTTTCCATTCCTACTCTTTCTTGGATACCAAACGGCCTCATAGTATTTTTTTAAACAAAAAGAAAAGATATTATGTATAATTTTGCTACAAACACTTAATTAGTAATTAAATTATGAAATTAACCTGGAGGTTGGATAAGATCCTTCAAAGGCTTTGGCATAACAGTATTTGGCAAAACAGACTTCCAATTCTTTTCAATATCATTGTTGTTGTAAGCATTACCTCCTCTCAATATTGCAATTGCAATCTGCAAACAAAATTGAAAGCTATTTTTATCACACTAACAAATATTAATTAAAAATAATAATTACTCGGAGTAAATATTTAATTTAACCTTTCCTAAGGCTAGTGCTAAGTAGTAAGTAGACATGTATAATCAATTTTCTATTTTAAAAATATAATATCATTTAGCTAGTATTTTTTAAAGGTATGACATATTTGTAAAGGCCAAGATCTCAGGTTGATCCTTTAACCTTGCTTGACAATTCATTTTAGTCCCTTAATTCTAGTTTTATTTGATCCATTAACTTTATCATAGGTTTCATTTAACTCCTTAATTTTATTTCGTTCTAATTTTATTCATCAACTTCACCTTAAGTTTTAATTTGGTCTCTTAAATTCTACCTTAATTTTTATTTTAGGTCCTTAATTTTTTTGTTTCATTTTAGTCCCTTAACTTTATCTTAATTTTTTTCTTAATCCTTTAATTTTATTTTGTTTCAATTATGTCCTTTAGCTTACAAAAATCATTCAAATTAACATTACCGAGATGCGTGATATAAAAAAGTTATAAAGTTATCAGAGTTAAGCAAGAAGTCACAAAAATTTTATATTAAGCATTTTAATGGCATTAATGAGAAGAAAATGTTTGAGTAATTTTTGTAACTTGAAGGACCAAATTCAGATATAATAAAGTTAGAGGGCTAAATAAAAATTTAAGATAAAGTTAAAGGACTCAATTGAAACAAAATAAAACTAAGGGACCAAAGTAAAAGTTTAGATAAACTTATGGAACCGATAAAGGTAAAGTTAGAAGGCCGACTTAGAACAAAATAAAATTAATAAACTAAAGAGAAACTTTAGATAAAATTATGGGACTAAATTAGAATAAAATTAAGAAATAAGAACTAAATTTGAAACAAAAATAAGGGATCAAAATGCTTAAAAGCCAACAAAAAGATGCATAACTTGTTTAGTCACTTAATATGGCATTCGACTGGTTTTTAGGGTCTAAGTTAACAATTATGCTAAGCATTTTAAAATACAGATTAAAAGATAAATCATTTTTAAATTCTAGGGATAATATATCAGTGAAATACATGGGAGAATGCGTAATTAATACTAGATCTGTAGGAGGTCAAAATATTTTATAATAATTCAACAAAAAAAGGAATTGAAATAATGAATGCAATAGAATGAAGAATTGGATAGAGAAATCATACAAAGAAAAGATACAAAACAGAGAACACTCCCACTTCCATGGAGGCTAAGCAAGTTGATGAGTGTTGGGTTGGCTATGGCATGGCATCTTCGCATGGCCTTTTATAGAAGAAATTTTTACTTGTGGGCTCTCCCAGATTTTTATTTATTTATTCACCTATTAACTATGGTGAATAAAGTTTTTGACAAAGCGACAAACGTATTGTGGGAACCAATTCAGGGAGGAGAAAGTAAAGTATTGTCTAGTGTGTACAAGGTACAAGCAATTAAAATGAAGGTAGGGTAATACTATAGTGTGTACAAACAGTTAAAAATAAAGGGTGCACTACATTAAATAATCAGTCGAGCTTTTCAAACTAATTATCATTATTGTCTAACTTACTCTTTCGATATGATGCGTTTACCTTCCAAATAATAATTAATTTCTAGAAGTTTAACCTTCATCCTTCGTACGTTGCTAGTCCTCATCATTCTGCTCCTGCATGTGCGAAGAATCAGTTAGGACCTCCTAAATTAATCCCAGCGTTTGGGTTATTTGTTGTAGAATAACAAATAGCCTGTGATGAGTGCCTCTATGTGAGATTGGCCTAGGTTACCTTCCATGCATCATCATAATTAACAAATGGTACAAGGGAAACATATTAGGTGGGAGGGAGCTGTGCCACTCTAAAAGTACTATATTACACCTCTTCCTAAATTCCAAAGAGACCCAGCTGGTTATGTCGTGCCATGTTGCAAGCTACGGTGACATCTCATTAATCAACATGTACAAGTAAGAGGACCGAGTCAACATGGAAAGGAAATGAGATGAAGTAAAAGATAAATGAATAGATGAAAATAATAAAGAGCTGAGATTTTTTAAAAAAAGAAAAAAGAAAAAAGAAAGAATTTTATTTATCTAACCGGAGTTATTTACATCCTCAAGAGCTAACTCCAAAATTGAACTAGGAAAGGACACGCTCCACATGGTAGCATCCTGATAGTAGAAAGTTTTTGCCAAATTATTGATGTGCAATTTGTTGGGAAAAACGGCGGTGTGCGCAGTAATTGTAGAATCAAAATAATTCCACAGACCCAGGATAATTCCCAAAACACAATAGACAAAAATAACACCAAAAATTTTTAGCGTGAAAACCCAAATTAGGAAAAAATCACGGGACCCGTAGGCCGATTAAATCTTCCACTATAGCAATAATGGGAATACAATCTTCACCCTTAGGTGGATCTCTCACTCACAAAAAATACTACAACAGTATTTCTTCAATTTGTGGACAATAACCCTCACAAATTGGACTCACTATTTTTCTTCTCAGAAACTTTCTGAAACACTCTCTCTATTTTTCTTCTCACTCTTTCTCTCTCAAAGTGAGGCTTCAGGAATTGATGAAGAGATGATTATGAGGGATGATACTGAAGGAGGTGAATGACTCTATTTATAGAGTCATTCCTCCACCAACCCTCTCTAAATTTGCATTGCCTGGACCTAACATCTCTGCCTAACTTTCTTCCGCAGCCCCTTCAATTTCAAAGGAGGTGCCTAACTTTTAAAAAAAATTGACTTTGGAGTAAATTACAAAATTTGGTTGTAACTTTAGTTAAATTGTAATTTGGCCCCTTTTTTTTAAATATTATAAGACATGGCCCCACTTATGGAGGGACCCACCTTTCAATTCTTCCCCTCCCGACCTAAGTGGGGGGTTCCACCAATCCTGCAGCTGATCGACAATATTCAAACTTGCTTCTTGGAAGAGTCTTGGTCAACATATCAGATCCATTTTCATCTGTATGGACCTTTTCAAGCTGTAGTAGCTTCTTCTCCAATGCAACTCTGATCCAGTGATATCTCATATCAATGTGCTTCGATCTTGAGTGAAAGGAGGCATTCTTTCCAAGGTGAATTGCACTTTGATTGTCACAAAATAGCTCATACTTTTCTTGGTGGAAAGTAAGTTCATTTAAGAACCTTTTCATCCATAGCAACTCCTTACTGGCTTCAGTTGCTGCGATGAATTCTGCTTCAGTGGTAGACAGTGCAACACACTTCTGTAACTTTGACTGCCATGCCACAGCTCCCCCTGCAAAAGTGATCAGGTAGCCCGAAGTAGATTTTCTCGAATCTATGTCGCCGGCCATATCTGCATCTGTGTATCCAACTAACACAGGTTTGGTATCTCCAAAACATAAGAATATTTTGGAAGTACCCCAAAGATACCTGAATATCCACTTTACTGCAGCCCAATGTTCCTTTCCAGCTTTTGAAAGGAATGTACTCACTACTCCAACTGCATGAGCAATATCCGGCCGTGTGCACACCATGGCATACATTAAGCTTCCAACTGCTGAAGCATATGGAACCTTGTCCATCTCTTCCTTTTCTTCATCTGTAAAAGGGCACTGCTTAGAACTTAGCTTAAAGTGATTAGCAAGAGGACAACTAACCGCTTTAGCTTTGTCCATGTTGAACCTTTGAAGTACTTTCTCAATATACTTCTCTTGTGACAACCATAATTTCTTGGCGCTTCTGTCTCTAGTTATCTTCATGCCAAGAATGTGTTTTGCTGGCCCTAAGTCTTTCATAGCAAAAGACTTGCTCAACTGCTTCTTCAAGTCATCAATTCTGGAAATATTTTGGCCAACAATCAACATGTCATCCACATAGAGCAATAAAATAATGAAATCATCATCAGAGAATTTATGCACGAATACACAGTGATCTGAAGTAGTCTTCTTGTAACCATGCTCCTCCATAACAGACTCAAACTTCTTATACCACTGTCTTGGTGCTTGCTTCAAGCCGTACAGGCTTTTCTTTAGCTTGCAAACATAGTCCTCTTTTTCTTTTTGCTTGAAACCCTCTGGCTGCTCCATGTATATTTCTTCCTCCAAATTACCATGAAGGAATGCAGTTTTGACATCCATTTGCTCAACCTCAAGGTCAAGACTTGCTGCTAACCCTAGCACTGCTCGAATGGATGTCATTTTCACCACTGGTGAAAATATCTCATCAAAGTCAATCCCTTTTCTTTGGCTGAATCCCTTGATGACCAATCTGGCTTTGAATCTTGGATGGGAACTGTTCTCTTCATGCTTAATTCTAAACACCCATTTGTTCTTCAAAGCCCTCTTGCCTTTTGGCAGCTTCACCAGTTCAAAAGTTTTATTCTCATGCAATGATTTCATCTCATCTTGCATGGCCTTAATCCACTTCTTCTTGTGTTCATCATCCATTGCTTCTTTGAAGCTTTCTGGTTCTCCCCCGTCAGTTAATAACACATACTGATTTGCAGGGTATCTAGTAGAGGGTTGTCGAACTCTAGTAGATCTTCTCAATTCTGGAGAACCCATTGGAACTGGTGGTTGATCATGAACACCATCATCATCATCAGAATCTTCTGATGGAATGTCAACGGGAGCATCTGGATCACCTATCTCAGGCTGATCATTATGTATTTTATCTCCAACTTGTCTTGGCACCAGTGTTGGAGGAATAACTTCCGAATCAGTTGAATCACCATTGGCTTTAGAAATATCTTCAATGGTCTGATTCTCAATGAATACAGCATCACGACTACAGACTAGTTTCTTCTCCACTGGATCATAAAATCTGTAGCCAAACTGATCTTGACCATATCCAATGAACACGCATTGTCGTGTTTTACTCTCAAGTTTGGACCTTTCATCCTTTGGAATATGTACAAAGGCTTTGCATCCAAACACTCGCAGATGGTTGTAGGAAACATCTTTTCCCGACCATACCTTTTCTAGAACATCTAGCTTTAAAGGGACACAAGGTGAGCGATTCAGCACATGTACTGCTACTAGTAAAGCCTCACCCCAAAATTTCTTTGGTAACTTTGCATGAGAGAGTAAACATCTGACTCTCTCCATCAAAGTTCTGTTCATCCTTTTAGCCAGGTCATTCAGCTGCGGTGTTTTTGGAGGCGTTGTCTGATGCCGAATACCATGCTCTTTATAGTAGGCATTAAAAGGCCCAATGTATTCTCCATCGTTGTCTGTCCGGATGCATTTTAGCTTCTTCCCAATTTCTCTTTCAACTGAGGCATGAAACTCTTTAAAGACATTCAGCACTTGATCCTTTGTCTTTAAAGTGTATGCCCATATCTTCCTTGAATGGTCATCAATGAAAGTCACAAAGTATTGAGCACCACCAAGTGACTTTAACATTGGTCCACATAAATCTGAGTGTACCAAATCCAGTACATTCGCCATTCTTGAAGGAGGGTGGTTTTTGAATGTAGCTCTATTCTGCTTTCCTGCCAAACAATCATCACACTTCTTTAAGTGAACTTGATCCAAACCAGGTAGATCATTTTTTCTAGTTAAATAGATCATGCTCTTCTCGCTCATGTGACCGAGACGTTTGTACCATAGCTCAACTGTACTATCACTCTCTATTGTATTCACAACATCCTTAGAGAGCTTTGCTTGCATAATGTACAGTTTGGAGTCTTTGTTCCCTCTGGCCACCACCAATGATCCTTTGGTGAGCTTCCATTGGCCATTAAAGAAGGTATTGCAAAAACCTTCATCATCTAGCTTGCTTGTTGAGATCAGATTTAGGCGCATATCTGGAATATGCCTTACATCCTTCAAAACTAATTGCGTATCATTCTCCGTCTTTAAACAAACATCTCCCTTACCTGCAATTATTGAAAGATTATTATTTCCCATTCTTACAACACCAAAATTGCCCGGTGTGTAAGATGAGAAAAATTCCTTCCGAGATATAGCATGAATGGTGGCACCACTGTCAATCACCCAGCTTGTCTCATGGGTTGTAAGATTGACTACATCATCATCATAGACAATGTTGAACTCCTCAGCAACATCTGCTTGCTCATCATCACTACTGTTGTTTTTCTTCTGTCCTCTGCCTTTGTTCTTTTCTTGATCCTTCTTGAACTTGCGACAGTGTATTTTGATATGACCCTTCTTTTTACAGTAATGGCATTCAACATTGGCATATCTGTTGGATTTGCCTCTGCTCCTTCCTTTAGGTTTTTTATCCCTAGACTGGTTTCTCCCCCTGAAGTCTGAAACCAAAACATCTGGTTGTGATGAAGAAGATGAGCTTTGAGATCTTCTTCTCATTTCTTCATTTAAGATACTGCTTTTAACAGACTCCATATTAACTACACCATCAGGTGCAGTGTTGGTGATGGAAATCTTCAGAGTCTCCCACGACTCTGGTAGAGAGCCCAATACCAGCAGAGCAAATATTTCATCGTCCAGATTTATGCCCATTCTGGACAGTTGATCTACGACCCCTTGCATCTCATTTAGATGATCTGCTACATAAGTCTCTTCCCTATATTTCAACTGTGTCAATTTGGTCAAATAAAATAATTTATTGTTACCAGTTTTTGACGCATAAAGTTGTTCAAGCTTATTCCATAGCGTTCGGGCATGAGTCTCATTGCAGATGTGGTTGTACACGTTGTCTTCAACATATTGTCAGATGAAACCGCATACCTGCTCATGCTCAAACCCCCATTCCTCATCTGTCTTGCCTTCAGGTTTATTTGATGTAAACACTGGTAAATGCATTTTCATCACAAATAGGAGATCCTTCATCTTGCTTCTCCACATGTGATAATTTGTGCCATTTAGGTTGATCATTTTGATGTTTCTTGTCTCCATTGAGATCAGTAGTCAACAGATTTAGCTGATCCCAAAACTTTTCTGGAAGTGAATAGTACTTCGTACGTATGAACAGTACTTCTGTATGTATGAACAGTGCTTTCGTATGTATGAACAGTGCCTACGTATATATGAACAGTACTTTGTAGATGTGAATAGTATTTTTGTATGTATGAATAGTACTAGTATGTATGAATAGTACCAATATGTATAAAAATACTAATATGTATGAACAGTACCTGTATACATGAATAGTACTCGTACGTCTTCGTACAGTATTTGTGAATATTACTCGTACAGTATTCTTCAACGATACTCCAACCAAAAAGCTTTGATACCACTTGTTGGGAAAAACGGCGGTGTGCGCAGTAATTGTAGAATCAAAATAATTCCACTGACCCAGAATAATTCCCAAAACACAATAGACAAAAATAACATCAAAAATTTTTAGCGTGAAAACCCAAATTAGGAAAAAATCAAGGGACCCGTAGGCCGCTTAAATCTTCCACTATGGCAATAATGGGAATACAATCTTCATCATTAGGTAGACCTCTCACTCACAAAAAATACTACAACAGTATTTCTTCAATTTGTGGACAATAACCCTCACAAATTGGACTCACTATTTTTCTTCTCAGAAACTTTCTGAGACACTCTCTCTATTTTTCTTCTCACTCTTTCTCTCTCAAAGTGAGGCTTCAGGAATTGATGAAGAGATGATTATGAGGGATGATACTGAAGGAGGTGAATGACTCTATTTATAGAGTCATTCCTCCACCAACCCTCTCTAAATTTGCGTTGCCTGCACCTAACATCTCTACCTAACTTTCTTCCGCAGCCCCTTCAATTTCAAAGGAGGTGCCTAACTTTTAAAAAAAAATTGACTTTGGAGTAAATTACAAAATTTGGTTGCAACTTTAGTTAAATTGTAATTTGGTCCCTTTTTTTAAAATATTATAAGACATGGGCTCCACTTATGGAGCGACCCACCTTTCACAATTTTCAGTTGGGTCACATATAAGTAGTAAAGTAGTAAATAAAGTATCGTCTCCACAGAATTCGACTATTGACAATTAGCAATTTTACTAACTTGAGTTCCATTTAGACGAATTATCAATTTGATTGAAGACAGTTCTAAAAGAATTTAAATAACCAAATAACGAACAAAATTTAGTAATGAAAACTAAGAAGACTCAATGACAGTAAAACATATTTAACTAGTAAATGAGAAAAGCAGGGGATTGACAATACTTGATTTTTAATCCGATTAATTGATAAAAAATTAATATTTGAGTTACTGAAGGATGATTCATTTTAATTTCAAATCCTTTTATTGTTGGTTGATTTTTCAAAATTAATTGAATCCAATTTCTTGGAAAATCAATCCAACCTAATTTAAATAATTGTCTAATTCCTTAGTTCAATCATTTATTTAGGCGATTAAGCTCAAAAAAATCAAAACAACCACAAAAACAAGATTATCTATTCCTAGATTAATCTAATTTATGGAATAAATTACAGTGGCAAACTTATATCACATTATCCCTCGTACCGATATAAATCCCAATTTCATTGAACGGTGGCAAATCATTCAAGAGACAATAAAAATAGTAAAAACTATTCCAACAATCAAATTTGCATTAAACTGAATTATTCTATTAGTAAAATGTCATTCGAAACAAGTTACATCAATCCCCTAACTCTAGGAGTTTAGTTACACATGGAAGAAATGATGAAAACAGGAAAAATAGAAGTCATAAAAAGAGTTCAGAAGAAAAACTGAGAAGATTTGAGCTCTGATCGTCCCCAATCGCATTACTGAGTTCTCCCACGTCTTTCTAGCCGTCTCCCTGTCTATTCTCATCAAAAGAACCAAGATAATAGGTCAGAACAGAAAACAAAGCTTAAATACTACTGATGCAAGAATCCAACACTAATTTTTTTATTAATGCAACCATCAAGACCCTGGAGCTATGAAATCTGGAATCCAGTATGAGGAAGCAAAGACAAAGCTATCCAGTAACTATTATAGGGGAACATCATAGATTGCCAAGAATCAAAAAGGCAGACAATGATGGATCAAGTTTCTGATTCTGGAAACCCAAGTGGTACCTACTAGAACCTATGAGGAACCTGGTAACTTGGTACACATTTAATACTATCAGACAAACCCAACATGAATTAAGTCGCAAATCAAGGAACGAATCTGCTGTTAACTCAAGTCAAACTCAGAAGATTTTTTAAGGATAAAATCATGTGCAAAAATCAGTGAGCAAATCCATGAAATCGGTCAAATTAAATGGAGATCGTGCCAATCAAGGAAATCCATGTGGAACATGATATTCTTGAACACATTTAATGTTGGATCATGACAAAGTGGGAAAGAATCTTGTGCACTCATCAAAGAAAAACTGAGCATAATTCAAGGCACCAATTAAGGAACATATAAGAACAATTCTTGCCATTGAATGAAATGATTTTACTACGCATTAATCAGGGAAATCCATATACATGGAAGGGAATAAATTCACAAAAGGAAAGATCCTTCGTTAGAAATGAAATGCAATTAAGATGTAGCTGTTTCTTTCCATATCTAGCACGAGGTACCAATTAAGGAAGCAAGTGCCAATTTTGCCCAAAATTAGTTCTTGCATTCAAAGAGAATCATTCATGTCTAACGGCTATCTTCCTGAAGACTATAAAAGGTGAAAGCATCAACAATCTCTGTAAGAGAAAGGACTGACAAAGAGAAGTCTATACTGAGCATAATTCTTGTATAACTCTTTGTACATTTTGTGAGAGAGAGTATTATATTTTTTATATCCTCTAAGTAAGATGTCTCTCAGTCTTGAGTTTTGTGTGAACTGAAAAATCATCTGTATTTTTCTTCTTGTCCCTAAAGGGATTGGTAATAGGTACTTGATAGATTATCTGTCTATGTACAGTAAAAGCTGCTGAGCTGCGCCTTCTTAAAGAGAAGGTTTCTTGGTGTACATTTGCTAGAGACGTGTGAAGGCCTAGTGGTGTTGAACGTTTTCTCGAGAAGTGTGAAGACCTAGTGGCTGAGATGTAATAGCAGTGTCCTGCTGACCTAGACACTAAAGGTTGCTACTATGTAGCATAAAAGTTAGAGGCTGACACTACAAGAATGAATTAAAATACCAATTGTAAATTTCCTATTGATTTTTACTGAATCAATTTCTCACTGCTTTTCCGACTGAATTAGTGTAGGAAGATATACTTTTCCACCGCATCATGCTTTCTTACTGAAGTATTGACGAAAATTTAGTAGAAATATTTTTTCTATTGCATACCTATTGCTATTCAGTCAATAAGACTACTGTGGGTATAATATATGCAGGATCCATGTGGAGACTATAGGTATAATATATGTATGTAATCTTTAAAAATATGAATTAAAAATAAAGAAACTTTATATATATATATATATATATATATAAGAATAAATGATATATATAATTATATATATATATAATTATATATATGAGTTCATAGTATAACATTTTAAACAAAGAAAAAAGTGATTAAAAATAATTTATAATTAAAAGTACACCATAAAATTGTATTAAAAATTTGAACTAATTAAATAACATAATCCGATATACAAAAAATTCATAAAAAACTAGTAATGTGCCTAGTATAAATTGACATCTAAAGATGTCGAGCCACAATATGTGTTCGACATCCAAGTTGTCGAGGACATTACAATGTCGCTCGAGTCCCAATTTTTTAATTATAATTTTTTTAAAGATAATTAGTTAAATTTAAATATACTTAATATAAATAAACAAATAAATAAAATATTTTGTAAAACAATATATATATATATTTATAAACATAAAGTTGAAAGTATATATATGTATGATGTATATATATATATATATGACACATATAAGAGAAATATATATATATATATATACTAATCTTATATATCTATATATGAATATATACTATTTTTATATATTATATGAATACATACTTATAAGTTTCAAAAAAATATATTTTATACATGTGATTTAAAAAAATTTTCCCTTATGCCACTAAATATAAATTTTATTGTCTTTTAAAAATATAATTAAAATATTATATATATATATATATATATATATATAATATTATATTTGTTATTTTTTATTATATATAATAATATAATGTGTATATATATATATACATAAACACATAAGTGGCTCGACACTCACAGTATCAAGCCATTGAGCCACCCTTTTTTTAATTAATATTTATACTTTATCTATTTTTTTTATTTTTAGTATTATAATATTAAAGCATCAATTCACGGGGTGCATGTTTTTGTCAAAAATTATAAATTTAAGTATAATATTATGAAATTTTATACTTTGGCCCTAAATTTTAATTTTTTTTTTCTTATTTTTTATTATTTTAACGTTTATGTATTTTGACCCTTTAACTTAAGAGTTCTAAATTCGCCCTTGTATATATATATATATATATATCATATATTTGATGGCATGGCACTGGCAATGTCAAGCCACCAAATGTGTAAAATAATGTGTATATATATACACATATAGGTGGCTTGATACTTTATTGAGCCACTGAGTTACTTTTTTTTAATTAATATCTAAATTTTGTCTATTTTTTTATTTTTAGTATTATAATATTAGAGCACATTGGTTCCTTTCTTGTTCTAGTGTAACTAAGAAAAAGAAAAATAAAATCTTCATGCTCTGTTTTTGAAGAACTGAGAATAGAGAACTATCAAATATGAAAAAAAATTTTAATACACAAAAAATCTACATAAATATAAAAATTCTAAGTTTTTTTAAAAAATGACAAATAAAAAAAAGTCTGGCTCGACACTTGGAATGTCAAGTCACTAAATGGTTTGAAGTGTCGAGCCACTATGTATATATATATATATATATATATATATATTTATATAGATATTATATATAAACTTAAATTTTAATTTTATGTATATATATATTAACTTTAATTTTAATATATTTAGGTATACATATAAATATATACTTATAAGTTTCAAAAAAATTATTATAAATGTGACTTAAGAAAATTTGCCCTTATGCCATTAAATAAAAATTTTATTTTGTCTATATATTTTATAAAATAATTTTTAAAAAATATAATTAAAATATATATTATATTTATTATTATATATTATATATATTACAATATATAGTGTGTATATATCATATATATATATATATATATACACACACACATAGTGTCGAATCACTTTTAGTTGCTTAATACTCTTAGTGTTGAGGCACTGAACTACCTTTTTTTTTTAATATTTATACTTTCTCTAATTTTTTAATTTTAGTATTATAAAATTGAATCACTTTTGGTTCCCTTCGTGTTTGAGTGTGGCAAAGAGAGAGAAAAAAAATCTTCATGCATTCTTTTTGAAGAATCAAGAACAGAGAATTATTTTCACATGAAAAACTATGAGAGATACTTTCGAAACTTTCTGGGCTTTGAGGTAGAGGATCATGCAACCGAGTTTGTGATATTTTGATCAAGATTTAGATATAAACCATGGAGGACAGACCAAAAACGCTAAAACAGAGTACACACGTTAGTTTTTTGGTAATGAATTTAAAATCATGAATCTTGATTTTCTAATTCATTTTCTTCCTAGTTTTTGTGCTAAAATGATATGTTGAATTATAATATGACTAAAAGTAAAGTTGTGTTTGATTTGGAGGATCCAATATGAGAAAAAACTATGATAGTATATTGCAAAGACTAAACTGTAAAAATTAAATGTTTGTAGCAGTTGATTTAATTTTAAAAGAAAATATATTCTTAATCTAGGAACTAGATGAAGTGAAATATGAGTTTAAGTTATGAAAATGACAAAAGAAAATTTTAAGCTACGCAATTAAGTGCATAAACAAAATTTTTTTTTGATAAATGATGAAATTAAAACAAAATCTGATTTAAAATTAAAATTTATGCATTGAATAAAGAGGGACTAAAGTGAAGTTTAATTTAAAACTTATATACTAAGTTAAAAACTAATTTATTTTGATTAAAGTTTTGTTTACATGATTATTTGATTAAATTAAGCTATTAGTTTAACGCACACATTTAGTTGATTAATCTAGATATAATATATATATATATATATATATATATATATATATATATATATATATATATATATATATATATATATATATATATATATATATATATATATATATTGTATACATGAATATGTTTAAGTTAATTAGAGGAAGTACTCTTATGTATATGATTATTTATTTAATTATAAATAAATATATATTTGATTATTTGATTAAGCTGTATATATATATAATCAAAATTAGTTGTGTATATATGTATATGTATATATGTAAATATTTATGTTTATTTGAGGAAGTTAATTATGGATGAATATGTTTATTTAATTAGATTAAGTTATACATAAATATATATTTTATATATATATATATATATAGGTTTATTTAAATTATATATATATATATATATATATATATATATATATGTATGTATATTTTATTTAATAAACTAAAATTTATATACATGTATATATGTTTATTAAATAAACAAATTATATATGTATATATATTAGTTGACTAAATTAGCAAAGTTTACAATGAAATCATAATATGAAGATTTAATTAAGAAGTAAGAGAATTTATTATCTTTCTCTTAGCCCACTACTACATTAAATTCAAAAATTCTAATTTTTATTTTCAACTTATTAAATATATACATAAAACTATTATAACTATAAGATCATAAATTGAGAATAATTAATATAACCATAAAATCCTAAAATTTTAAACTCATATAAATACTTATACTTTATAACTCTTAACTTTAGTAATGCACTATTATTTCTATGAAATTATCATGATTGCGGTTGGCGAACAAAACAAATTAAAAAATATATCTTATTATGTGAAATATTTCACTTTAAAAATATTAACATTATTAAAAAGAGTTACCAAAGTTAAAAAAACAATTGACTTTTTGCAATTTTCAGTTTTAGTTTAAACAATCATAACTTTCTTATTTAAACTCTATTTTAAGCAAATGATATGTCGTTCTAAAGATCTTTGAGTCTAATTTAATTGAGAAAATTTTTATTATAATTTTTTTTTACTATTTAGGAGATATGACCACAATAATTACCAAAAGTCATAAGTAGTAATTAAACTTTTGAATGTTACCCATCGACTTGTAATTTATTTCAAGTTTAATTTAAATATCACCATAAGTATAATTTAAACTTTATTTTCAGCAAATTTAACTTTACATATACAATAATTGAAATACTAATCAATCATTGATTATTCATAATGTCTAGTTCTATGAATTTTCTTGTTTATGTATATACTCAATGAGTGGTTGTTTTCAATTATTTTATTTTGAAAGAAGAATGAGCATATTGATACCTAATGAATATAATTATTAAAACTTATTTAGGAATTATGAATGTAGCTTACTCTATCTATTATTCTAGTTTTGTTATATTAAAATATATAGTCAAACTAGAGAGTACTCGAAGAAGGTGATAAACTTGGAAAATAAGGAAAATATATACGTAAATCGAGTTTAGGCAAACTCTCAAGTTCACACACACACACAAATATAATATATATATATATATATATATATATATATATATATATATATATATATATGGTTCAAAATTATTTTTATGTAATTTAAAATATAACAAGTTTTTTAATAATTTTAATTTTAAAATATTTCAAATAACAATGTGTGTCTTTTTAATTCTTTTTTATTATCGTTTAATTAATGCACCACTGACCTAACTATTTTAAGTATTGATGATTAATAATTTTAAAATATTTTGCATTTAAATTACTCTTGAATTTTTTTCTTTAGTTTACTTTATAATCTAAAAAAATTAAGACAAATATTTTAAATTATAATATATATTTATATATAAAGTGTGGCTCGACACACATCCAATTATTATTTAAAATTTTAATCAAAATCTTTATCTGTTCATTCCTAATAAAAAAAATATTATAATTATCTTTTAACTTGTCACGACCCGAATTTCGGGTACGTGACCGGCACGGTAACACGAATCCTGCGTCACTGTAAGCCTAACAGACATCTCTATTTCTACCCCTTTTATGTTATTTATGAAAAATACTTAACGTACATTAATAAAGACAAATCAGAGTTTAAAAAAAAAAAGAAGAAATATATATATATATATATGTATGTATATATATATGTGTGTATATATGTATATATATATATATATATGTACATAATTATATACATATACATATATAATAAAATGTAGATTAATATTTAGGAAATAACATTTAAATATGAATAAATATTAACTAAGGTAAGTATTAATTAAATTAAATTTTTATTTGCAATGAATACTATTTAAAATAAATATATAAAGAAAACAAATATTACTTAAAATAAATATTATATTATAGTGTGAATAATCTAAATAATTTGTTGTATTTACTTAAGTAGGCATATATACATATATGTTTATATATGAACATATAAATATATATATATATATATATATATATATATATATATACATATAAGGCCAAAATTAGAAAATATTAATTAAGAAAAATCAAAGGTTAATTAAATTAAACAGTAATTTATAATTGAAAATTTAATGAAATAAATATAATAAATATCAAATATTCGTTAAAATGATTATTAGTTTATGGTATAATTTATTTTAACTGTATCTCATATACACATAAGAAGAGAGGAAAACTTACCCGGATTCCTTGCAATCTCCCAAATTACAATTTTAATATTTAAATAAAATAATCAAATTTCCTTCATTCAAAAAGTCACATCAGCTCAAATGAATGCATAATTGTAATCTCCAACTCCTACTATAATCCATATCATAAATCCTCAATACAAATTTCTGAATTTAAATCAAATTAACTAAAGTAATTTCACCGCCGAAACCCCTAGATGTCTTAGTTGACCACAGAGCTTTCTAACTAAATAAAATAAATACCAACGACTCGAGACTTATCCAACAATGGAATAGTCCAACGGCGAACCTAATCCATTTGCGGAAATTTCCCTTCCGCTACTTGATCTGAAAAAAAAAATTTAAACCAACGAGTGTGAGATAATAATCTCCGTGAGCGAACCAATCTCCGCCCTAATAAAATCCGCTATGCAAAAGTAATAAAATAAAAGTATAGGCACAATTCATAAAATCACAAGGGAAGTACACATCAGAAAGTCGCAATTAAATCAGACAATTCAGACCAACGGAACTAGTACTCGTCAATGGCAAAATATCCGGGAGCGCCCGTAGGCTCGCTCAACCAATTTCCTCAATTTCATTAACCCGCAATGACGCACAATCTCATCAGCAACGGTTAGGGTGCCTCACGGATTAAATCCGGGCTCATCTCCCTACCGAAGGAATCGTTGTCTCTACTCTTAGAGGTCAAGTCATCCTATCACCCGGATTTCCCGCTTGACATGAGAGAGGGTACTATCCCGCCCAAACACAAACAATATTCATCCAATATAATAAAATACAACATTATAAATCATCAAGTATAAAAATCTAAATAATCTCAATTGTCTCAAATTTCAACCATCTCATAAATCACATGTGCATCCTCTTCCAAACAAAATAATAATAATAATAATAATAATAATAATAATAATAATAATAATAATAATAATAATAATAATAATTATCATCATTGATCATATCCCCACCACGGTCATTACCTATCGTTATACCCTATTATTTTAACACTTAAGATAATATTAAAGAAGGATTAGTTCACTCACCTATATTCCAACGAATTCTACCGATCAAACCAATTAAGACCCCCTTGATGTGGAAAAGAATTTGTGTACTATAATTTTGTAATTTTTGAAAAGAAAAAAAAAAGAAATTTAGATTCGAATTTATGTTTCTTGTTAGTTAAATTTTTAGAATTTAAGGTTTTAGAATTTACAAGATATAATGTATATATATGTATATATATATATATGTTTACATATATATATATATATGTTTACAATTTCGAAACTTACCTTAATTGAATGAAGAAGTGGCGCCTGGAGATTATGTTGATGTGTGTATGAAGCTTTTTTGGAAGTGTTTGATGATGGATATGGTGTGTGATGACCAAGTGGTGTGAATGTGTGTGTGTGCGCGCCGGGAGAGTGCAGGAAGGTGAGGTATTGAATATGTGTGTGTGTGAGGTGTATGAATGGTGAGGTGGAGGTGAGAGATAGATACTTTATGAGTGTGGTGGCTAATAGAGAGATATGAATTAGGAATTCTAGGTTTAGATGGATTTAGATAGGTATTTGAATTCAAAAGATTTGTTATTCAAATCATAAATTAAATTAACAAAGTAAAATATTATATTCGGTTTAGATTAGGCTTCTTTGAATTACAATTATTTATTACTTATCTAATGTGTTTTATTAATTTCCTACTTATCCTATCGCAACAAATTTATTCTGATTATCATTATTGTTTTCATTGTTATACTTACTATATATCACTTATCATCATATAAACCATTATCTAATTTCTATATATATTCTTCAGATTTAATTATTGGGTTTTATTATCTTAAATTAATATTTAGATTAGATTTGGTTGATTTAGCTAATTACCTTATTTCCTTTATTTAAATTTTTGCATTATCTTTTAGTTGATACCTACAATCAAAACATCATATAACATATATATATATATATATATATATATATATATATATATATATTCAATTTCCACAACTGCGTCCACTGTTCGTAATCTATTTATTTCAATTTCTTTTTATTTCTTTAATTCACTTAATAAGTTAAACATACTATTTATTTCAAAAATTCATAACTTAAAATCTAGCAATTATTTTTCACTTCTTATTTCACATCAAGTTTCCTATAATCTTCTCCTTCTATTCCTATCATTTGTACACATTTTCACTACACCCCGCAAGATTCCAAAATCTTTCACTTTAGTCCCTAAAATTTTCACTTTAGTCCTTACATGATCTAGCATCTCACATTGCTAGTCTATAGTACAAAACCTTATTCTAAGGTATTACCATGTCACAATACAACATTACAAACACATTACACCTCATTTGCAGAACCATATTTGTGAAATAGTAATAATTTATTTTATTTTTTAAAAAAAATAAATAAATAAATAAATAGCGGGTATTACATAACTAATAACAATTTTATTTGCATATAAAAAATTAGATAGAATAGCTTTTATCTAGATAAGGCGCTAATTGTTAAAAATTTGAGACGTCAATTTGATAAAAGTTTCAAGCGTAATTGTTGAAAATTATAGATGTCAATTTGTAAAAAGTTTGAAGCGGAAATTGGTAAAAAATTTAGGTGCGCACTTTAATTTTTAATAATTTTAATACTTTAATTCAAAAGAATTCAGAAATACTTATAATTTATCCCCTTAACCGTAGTAATTCAAAATTATTCATCACCATTACTTCTAAAATAAAAATAAAAAATATATACATGATTGCATGAACTCTTTTACATTAAAAGCATTAAATTAGTACATTATAGCTTTAACTATTTCATAGAATTATTAATGAAGAGTAACTTTGAAATAACTTGTATTGAGATTAGTATTAATATCTTTTTTCTTTAGTTCACTTTATAATCTAAAATAATCATATTAGCTTTAAAATTTAATTGTTAAAAATTTACATAGCAACAAAAAAAATTTTAATGCATAAAAAGTCTACATAAATATAAAAATTCTGATTTTTTTAAAAAATCACATATCAACAAATAATATATATGTTATTCTATATATATAAAATAACATATATTTATATATATATATATATATATATATATATAAACATAAAGTTGCTGGAAGGAACTTGTATATATATATATATATATATATATATATATATATATATATATATATCTCTGTGTGTGTATGATGCATATATATAGGACATATATAAAGTTGCCGGAAGGAACTTGTATATATATATATATATCTGTGTGTGTGTATGATGCATATATATAGGACATATATAAGAGAAATATATATATATATATATATATATGCTAATCTTATATATCTATATATGAATATATACTATTTCTATATATATCAATATATACTAAAATAATTTCTGAAAAATATAATTCAAATATGTTTTTAAGTAATTTAAATTATAAGTAATTTTAATTTCTAATAATTTTAATTTTAATTCTTTTGATGTTAAAAATTTTAAATTACAAGATGTGTCTTCATTAATTAATTTTTATTCGACAAAATCATATATAAATATATTAAAAGATTAAATTGGTGACGTTTTAATTTTTAAAAAATAGTCATAAACAAATACAAAAAATTAAATATTAAAAGGTAATTGTTAATACAAAACTAAATATTTATTAAAAGGTAAATTTAAAAAATATATATTAAACAAACTGCATATATATATATATATACACTTATAAATTTCAAAAAAAAAATATTGTATCTGTAATTTATGAAAATTTGCCTTTATGCCATTAAATATAAATTTTATTTTGTCTATATATTTTTTAAAATAATTTTTGAAAAATATAATTCAAATATATATTATATTTATTATTATATATTATATATATTACAATATATTATATAATATTATATTATATATATTATATTTTATAGATATATATATATATATATATATGTCATAATATTATAATATAATATATGATACATTGATGGCAAATGTGTGTATATATATATATATTATATTATAAATTATTATATATATTATATTAAAATATAAAATATTATATATGTTATTATATATTATATATATAATAATATTGTGTGTATATATCATATATTTATATATACACACACACATAAGTGGCTTGACACTTAGTGTCCAGCCACTAAGCCATTTTTTTATTAATATTTATACTTTATTGATTTTTTTATTTTTAGTATTATAATATTGGAGCATACTTGGTTCCCTTTCTGTTTTGAGTGTAACTAAGAGAGAGATAAATAAAATCTTCCTACTCTGTTTCTGAAGAATCGAGAAGAGAGAACCATGACATATGAAAAGTTTTTTTAATACATAAAATGTCTACATAAATATAAAAATTCTATTTTTTAAAAAAAAGACAGATAAAAAAATAAGATCTAACTCGACACTCTACATTCTAAGTGTTATATATATATATATATATATATATATATATATATATATATATATATATATATATATATATATATATATATATCATTTATTTTTTACAAAATAGTCATCGTGGTATTGAGGTATAAATTGCACCAATTTATTTATCTCAACTGTTTGCAAATTTTTTGGTGCGACTTCTCTCATCTCGCGGTAATCTAAATTTGGAGCCAAATTTTTGTGCGCAACTTCAAAATTTTCATTTCCACGAATTATCTTTATTTAACAATTCTTTCTTCTTATCTAATTCACTTTCTTTTCTTTTTCAATCTTCATGTTCCATTCGTCCTAATTTCTACTTTGTCTTCTCTTCTTCTACTTTAGCATTTTTTTTCTTTCTTTTGGCTTTAACAATTTGTTTTCTTTCCATATTGCAGTGTATGGCATGACAGTATTAAATTTCAATTTCAATTTTGTCGATATACAAGTAAAAACTCAGCATACTCTTCTATCAAATTAATTCTCTTCTTAGTATCTTTTTTTTTTAATTTTTTAATATTCTTCAATTCTGACTTACCAATAATACAGAACGACGGTTATTATAATTTCTTCTTCAACTTAATGACCCAGGTAATCAAAATTTTCTTATCCAACTTCATTATCTCCATCTTTCTTCTCTTTCTTTTTCAAGGCTACGAGTTGTATTTGATTCTTTATAGAAAGATGAACCCTTATAATTTCTATTTCTTTTCCTGTAATGCTGCTAAGAAGATAGAAGACATACAAGATGAAGAGCAAGTATTACAAGATGAAGACGAAGATTAAATTATTTTGTATGAAAATTTGTAAATTTATTTTTTTATTTTTAATGTAAAATATACAATTCAGAAAATATGTAAATTTATATTTCTTTAGTAATAAAAAGTTTACACAAATCATGAATTTCATTGTTTTCTTTTTCTTTTCATTCCTAACAACCAAATAAAATTTCCTTTCAATAAATAAAAATTTTACATTAATTCAAATTCATTTCAAAAATCACTAATTTTTAATAGCATAGGACAAAATTTTAAAAAAAAAGCATGATAAGATTTAAAAAAATGTCGAACCACATAAGCGTCGAGCCACATGTGGCTCAATTTTCTAAACATCGAACCACAGTGGCTCGACATTGTGGCTTGACCTATATATATATATATATATATATAATATATCAGAAACGTCACATGGGATAAGTGGCAGATGAGAAGTGGAGTGGTACTATAATTTTTCGACTGAAAATCAGTAACAAAATAGTAGTAAGATTTATTTTTCAGTAGGAAATCAGTCGAAAATCAATTAGTAACTGTTGATTTATCGACTGAAAATCAATAACAAAATAGTAGTAAGATTGAATTAAATTTTAAGGCTATTAATTTCCTACTTTGTGCACTAAATGCAGAAGAGTTTAAAACTCTTAAAGTGCTATTCTACAAAAGAAATATGGGATAAACTTCATATCACCCATGAAGGAATAAGCAAGGTCAAGAAGACAAGAACATACAGTCTTAAAGAAAAGTTTGACAACTTCAAGATGAAGGACGATGAGACCATAGAAGAGATATTCTAAAGGCTCATGAATATCACACATGAGCTTGATCTCATGGGAGTAATCTATAGTCATGAAAAGATTGTTAGAAAAGTCCTAAAGAATCTAACAGGACCCTGGAAAATTAAAGCCACAGCCATTAAAGAATTTGGAAAGAGCGCAATAATGACAATAAATGAACTTCGTGGCAAGCTCATAGCCTATGAGAATACCTATCTTTGAAGAGAGACAGAAGAACTACTAAAAGAAATACTTGGCATGTAAGTGCAAAGTGTCCAAAGATAACTAAGAACAAAAGAGAACGAAGAAAAATGGTAGTCGATGCATCATGGAGCGATGATGATCTACTCGAAAGTGACTTAGACCTTGAGGACCCTAAGAGAAAGAGCTGACAAAGAGAAGTCTATACTGAGCATAATTCTTGTATAACTCTTTGTACATTTTGTTAG
The DNA here is from genome assembly GCA_037074585.1 of Biancaea sappan. Classification (NCBI taxonomy): domain Eukaryota; kingdom Viridiplantae; phylum Streptophyta; class Magnoliopsida; order Fabales; family Fabaceae; genus Biancaea; species Biancaea sappan. Next base: position 42,607,458 of record CM073492.1, read on the forward strand.
AGAAAGTATTATATTGTTTATATCCTCTAAGTGAGCTTCTCTCAGGCTTGAGTTCTGTGTAAATTGAAAAATCATCTATATTTTTGTTTTTGTCCCTGAGGGGACTGATAGTAAGTACCTGCTAGGGTATCTGTCTGCGTGGAGTAAAAGTTGTTGAGCTGTGCCTTCTTGAAGAGAAGGCTTCTTGATGTAAGTTTGTTAGGGACGTGCGAAAGCCTAATGGTGTTGAATGTTTGCTCGAGACATGTGAAGACCAAGTGGCTAAAGTGTAAAGTCAGGATCCTACTGACCTAGACTAAAGGTTGCTACAAGGTAGCATAAAAGTTGGTGGCTAAGCCTTAGTTTGGTTACTTTATATTTAGCGATCTTGTTTCCCTAATAAATACTCATAACTATGTGTTGTGAGAAATAGATGTAGGTGAACTTTTGTGATTTTTCCAAACCACTATAAATCACGGTATCTTCTCTCTTCCCTTCTCTCTACATTATTATTCTTGTTATTTGTTGAAAAAGTTTCTTAACAGAACCCTGCTAATATAAGTTGACCCTAATAAGTTTTCAAGAATAAAGTTTTTATTTTATGAAAAATTGTATATACTTTATTCACCCCCTTTAAAGTATACACTTGGACTAACAAATATGTATCCCAAAACACATAGCAGTAGATGCCAGTGCTAAGTGCTGCAAAGCCAGTGCTAAGCTTTAGGTCACCAGAAACTTAAATCTTGCTTGTTCTGCAAAGTTGAGTATGGGGAGCTTGAAGCTGAGTGTTGGAAGGCTGACATTCATGTGAAAATGCTTCATTCCAAGGCTTGAACTCCCAACTTCAACCTCTTGAAGCTCTAAACCTACAAAAGCAACCAACTAAAAATCAAAAACCAAGAAAAAAAAAGCCAAAACATAGGAAAAACTAGACAATTAATACTACTCTAAGATACTAAAAAGAAAGATAAAATAATCATTCATACAAGCAAAATCAAGCCAAGAACTAACTAAAATGAATAAATTTAGAGTCATCACACCCTCAAACTTAGCATTTTGCTCATCCTCGACCAAAAGAAAACTGAAAACATAACTAAAAGCAAAGAAAATTGAAGACACAAAAATTAAAATAAAGAACATCAAACTACCAAAACCAAGCATGACTTCCAAAGGCCTCAAACCACATTCAAATTAGCTCAAGTTTTAACTTGCTAACAGAACTCAATCCACCCTTTCAAGGAAAGTCAGAAAACATAATCATTTCACCCAATATGTAATACCCCAGGTATTACGTGGTGGTTAAAAGTACGTATTTTTGTAAGGGTGAAATTTTTTCTCGATTTTAATGGGTGCTAGAGAAGGGACAAGGTCCCAAAGTCTTAATGAGTATTTAACTTATGCATGTGGCCAAATGAAATGACACCGGATAAGGAAATGCAAGGCTACAAGTGGAGAGCACTCTACTAGGGACCTAAGTGAAAAGAAAGGAAAAAGTCAAGTCACGCTTGAAAAGAGGTTAATATGAGAATCCTTGAGGAAATTTAGGCTTATGAGGTAGGGTCAGGGAGCCAGTGCCATGGGGACGATGAAAGTGAAACCATAGTGGGATTCGAGGTACCGAGAGGGACCAACGTGAAAGAATATAAGATTTTTGTATTTTAACAATAATGAAGTGGGGTGGGAATTTTGATGTGTATATGTGTATTTTACTGACATATAGTTAGGTGCCCTACTGATGATCCCACACACTCCTTTAAATACACACATAACATCAATCATCTTTCATTTTCTCTTATTCCCACGACTGTTCTCCCCTCCAACATCCAAAATTCTTCTCCTCCACCTTCGGCTAGCTCTTGCTTGAAGGAGACTCATGTTAGCTAGGAGAGATTGGCAAGTGAGACCCTTCTCTTTCTCTTCCTCTCCTTCCTCCTCCTTCCTTTTTTGTTGAAGAGTAAACCCTAAGTGATGTGAGAAAATCCTTTGGTAAATCTTTGTGGCTGATGGGGTAGTTTAAGCCTTACTTTGTGATGTAATTTTTGAATCTAATTAGAGGTTTATTCTTTTGAAAGTATGATTCAAAAGTTGAGGGAGAACTCAAACAATATTTGGAAAGGAACTTGAATGTTTTTCTTATGATGAAATACTTATGGACGCTTGGTTGTCAAATTGATGTGTATTGGAGTAGTTCTAAAGTGTTTTAAGATCACTAAATCCACCATAAATGAACCCTTGAAGCTTAGGAAGCAAGAGGAATAGCTTTGGAAGGAAATTTGGTGGGTTTTCAAGCTTGGCCGCAACTGCTTAGCCACAGGCGCCAGCTTGGGCGTCCAAGGTGCCCAAGGCTAGGCAAGTTCAAAGGCCATGTATGGGTAACGCCAAGGTGGGCGCCCAAGGCCCCACCACCTCAAAATCTCCCCCTTGTTGTGATTTTGATGTCTCCTCTCATTTTTCTTTGGTCACTAGTCTCGAGTAAGGTCTCAGAACCTTTTTCCCCTTCTTCAAGACTTACAAGTCCACTCCAAATTAAGGGATTTGGTAAGACAAAGCTCAAGCTAAGGTGAGGAACCTTCTAATCTATTTTACTTGTTCTTATGCATATGAAGATATAATCCTACACATATATACACATCACCACCCCTGAAAGTAGGAGTCTTATGCAACCGGATCCTTATGATTAATTTGGGAATACTATGACTCTCAAATCCTAGTTGGAAGAAAGTAACTTCGGATATGCCCGTAGTTGTAATTCCTCAATATAAGTAATCTTCTTGTCTTACCTCCTTAAGTGTAAGATAGCTTGGCTTTGAGTTGTGCAAGGTGAATGAATTGTATGTGTTGGTTTCTTATGAGCATAAGTAAAAGGTGGGCCGATTAAGGATGTATATGCACGAGATATTTTTAATTTAAATGTTGGGAAAAGTGTAGGAGTGACTTCTTTAAATTTATCTCTATGATCGTTGTCATTGCTTAGAATGTGGGATAATGATGAAATTGGCTAGTGAAATTAATGATATAGTGGGAAGTCAAAGCTTAGAAGTTTATTCAAGTCCTTGTTGAGAGATTTTTATGGCTTTGTATTTGCATTCATGTAAGCTACAGCAATGGTAGACAATTGCATTTACCTCAACCAATGACGATGTCAAGTGTATGAGATTATAAGTTAAATTTATTTTTGGTTGTGATAATTGAAGCATGCAATATAAATGCTATGTATAAATTATTATTTGTTGATCTCAAATTCGAATTTGTGTGTGATGGTGTATGTGGATGGCTTGGATATGTTGTGTCTTAAATTGTGCTCCATGACACCACAAGGCCACTTAGAAGTGGCGGATTTCATTGGGTGAAAAAGACGGCTTGGCTTTCATTGTCTTTGGCCTCACGTTGCCATAAACACAAAAGGGGGGTTTGAGGGAGACCTTATGCTTTTGTAGTCATTGAGTTGCTTCGAATTGATTAGCCTACCGATCAAGTGGTTTATCTCTTGTGATGACATTATGGTATGATGTTTCTTATTGTGATATTTCTATGCTTGGGTTGCATCACTACACGAGTATCATATGCATGTGTAATAGATTATTTCATTCATGATTATTTTAATTGGCATTGACAATATGTGAAAGATGCATCCATGATCATGATGTGAGGGTGGGATGTGGAGATTTATTGTAGGATAAGGATTGACGTTGGTTACTGTTGAGACCTCATGATATCATGTGCACGATGAGTAGGATAAGGGGGAGTCTTTGTGCCACTAATAATCATTGAGTGCAAGGGCGACCAATGTGAACAAATCACATTCTCATGCACTTCATGAAAATTCACTATTTACTCTTGTTCTCATATATGTAAATTTCACGAATTTTAATGTGCGTTTATCATAAAGAATGGTATAAACATTGCTATAAACTTAATTGAGCATGTGAGCAACCTACAATATCTCTAAGGTGTTTTTGCCTTGAAACAAATTGATGAAGAGTCTTTCCCAAGTAATATGAGTCTTCATTAATAAATATGGTGCACGTCATATGTATGTTTACTTTACTGTTGACAGAATATAAGTGTGTGTGTGTGTGTATATATATATTATGCTTTCACATGTTCACCCTAAATTATCCGTAGTGTTGTTCTTACATAGTGGTAGGGTAGCTCTTCCTCACTAAGTATTCAACTAACTCCCCTATAGTTTCAGGTACCGTCAGAGGCTGTAAAGTTTGTCCGACTCCACCGTCACCTTCTTGCTCAAGGCATTGCTTTTGCGAGCGAAGAATATCCATTGTAGGAGTAACGATTACTTCTTGCACGACCCCCTGGTATCAGGTCAGTGCCCATGTTTATGTTCGGTTCATGTTCTATCTAGAAAGCTTTGTAGTCATATAGGTCACCTAGGTTTTAGAGGATGTTAATGAAAAATTGTTGTTAATTAAAATGTGTATTTTCTTCTTGAAATATTTGTTTTCTTAAATGCTGAATGTTTTCGATGATATAAGAAGTATGTTCTATGACTATGAAACTTTCATTAGTAATATGAAGTTAGATATGTATCTTGAGCCACGTATTATCATGAGTACTTAATAATTTCATTGCATGTAATTAACTAAGTTTCAGTGAAATGTTATGATCTATGTCAATTAGGCTAAGCCTAGGCTTCCGGGCTCAAGGGGTATATCCATAGGCGTGCGCCAGTCGCATGCCCGGTTTGGGTCATGATATAATAAGCACAAATTAGCATGTTGCTAGCCACCTAAATAAAAGTTATCAGTCCAAGAAAGCATATGAAATCCCAAGATTCAACCTCCTCTTTACACAGGTTAAGCAACTTGATCAGAAATCACTAGGACTTCTTCAAACAACAAGGTATTATAGATGATTGCAAGCTAGGCATAAAAATTTATGAACTCAAGCATCCCAAGACTTGAATAAAATAAAAGCTTCAGCACAACCTTTATTTTAGCATTTTTTTTCTTTTTTTACATCACTGTTAAAGACATTAGGGAATGAATGACTGACCGTGCACCTAACCCACACATCAGCAACTCAACCCTCGACACCAACAATGAAGGGAAAAGAGTGAAGTGTGTGGTGGAATTCATGATCGTGTGCCTAATATAAAACTGTCAAAGTGGGCCAATCCGGCCTATTTGAGCCAATAAACAGAACAAGTTGACAGTAGAGAACAAGAAAAGGAAAGGGACTAAAATTTACATGATGAATTATTGAATTGAGGATTAGAATAAGATGTTACGTTCTATTAAAAAAATGTTTGTAGCCCGAGAATATATATGAAAAAGAATAAAGGCAGAATATTCAAAAAAAATAAAGGTAACTAATTATGCTAACTTTCATTCAAGTTTAGTTAATTTACACTTAGCACTTTTCTAATTCTGAATATTACATTTTGTTCCCTTCTAATTTAATTTTTGTCATTAAAATTAATTTTTTACACAATATATAATCTTTCTAGTAATTAATAAAAATAGGTAACAACTTTTATTGTCATAATAAAAATAAAGTTGCAGTTTTATATCAAATATTAACATTAATTTAATTATTTTTATTATAATGTAAAAAATAAAATTACAGTGTTATGATATACAAAAAACCTAATTAATATGACAGAAAATAAATCAAAGGAAGGTTTTGTAACATATATCAAAATTAAATTTAAAGGGAATTGAATATTGATAAATCACTAAAAACACTAATTCAAACAAGTAAAAGTGAGCATTTTTTCCTTCTCCTTGCCCTATTTTTCTATCCCTTAGTATTTGTTAGCCTTGTTTTTAGTCTTTTTTTTTATGATGTAGATTTCTTAATCCTTTTATCCAAAATCACCATTTCTTTTTCTTTTTGAGTAAGTTGGGTGATTTCTTTTTTTAGGTAAGTTTTTTTGGACTAAAGCAAGATTAGAGGAGAAAAGTTCTTCACTGCCTAGACTCTGGTGCCAGGGCACTAGGTTCTTGACTCTCGGATAGCTAGGCTGGCCCCCAAACTCTCTGCTACCCTCTGTCTATGGCACCCAGCAATTAATCTACACGTGACAGTAGCTATTTAAAGAGAAAATGCATCTTTTGGCTGGGAGAAGAAAAAAGCTCTGGTAAGCAAATTGAGAAGAAGGGAAACTTCTTTTCTACTAAGTTTGAAGCTTCTTTCTTATTTTCCTTTCACTTGTCTCATGTATATTGTGTTTCCATGATGTTTTTCCGTCCTTTGTTCATGTGTAACTAAACTTCTAGGGTTTAGGGGATTGTTGGAACTTGACATTTTATGAGGTGTTGTTGTTGAATGTTTCAATGTAAATGCAATTCCTATTTTTGGAGTAGATTTTATTGTTTTTAATGATCTTGAATGCTTAGCTACCATTCAATGAAACTAGGTTTTATATTTATGCTAAGAATAGCTTGATATAAACACGCATTTATAAATTTCATTGTAAATCAGATTAATCTAGGAATAGATAATTATATTTACGTGATCTTAACAAGTTCCTAATCTTAAACTACAAACCAAATGATTTAACTAAGGAATTAGCTAATTATTTGAGTCAGGAAGATATCTCTCTATAAGGAATTGGGTTCAAATAATTTTCTGAACTTAATCACCATTAAAAAGAATTTGTAATTAGCTTGAAGCATTTTCTAACAACTCAAGGATTAATTTGTCTAGGAATTAGTCGGATTAGAAGTTAAGTGAAGTCAATCCCCTATACATGTTGTTTTATAGTGTAATTCCCCTTTAACTTAGTTAATTCTTTTCGCTATTTAATTTATTTTGCTTTAAGACAAGTTTAATCTTAATTCACCAACCTTTTAATTGTATCCAAATATAACTTGATTTAGTGAAATTAGTAGTTGTTAAAAGTCAATCCTTGAGCACGATATTCTTACTCTCACTTTAGTACTAGTTGTGGTCTGATACACTTGTCAGGAAAAATTCCATCAAATGTAATATTTGAAATTGAAAAAAATACAAAGTGCAGTTTAACCAAACCTTTTAAAAAAATTACTGTAATTTACCCAAAAAATTTAATATTATTTTGGGAACAGATATGGCCATGTTAGTGCAGTGAGGTCGCTTTCCTTACTCTTCAGTCTTCCCCCCTTGTTGCCATAGCCGCCGATAGCCTTTACTTCTTAGAAACCATTCACTCATAAAGTATGTAATATTTAGTGGATTATCATTTTCACCCTTAAAATATTATAATTATTTTAATTTAATTTTTAAATGATTAAATTTTTTTGATTTAATCTCTTAAAAACTGTGTTTGTTTTAATTTAGTCTCTTTGTTTATCAAAATAATTTTTGACAATGAAAATTTAGTAATAGTATGTAGATTTTGTAATTTAGCAGTGAAAATGTTAAAATTAGAACAAATGCTGTCTTTCAAGGTATATGATGAAACATTTGATATTTTTATAAAGACCAAATTAAATTGTAATCTTTTAAACACTAAATTAGTAATTTACTCTAAAGTATATTCAAAGTTGAGTATTTTCACCTTTACATATTTATACATAATAAATTACACTTCTCTTTGCTAATCTAAGTTTTGACAACTATATAATCATTTTCTCAAATATAAGTATGAAATATATTATACTTAAGCTCAATTTATCTATATATATATATATATATATATAGATATATAAATCTAAATGCAAATATAACAAACAATATTACCTTTGCAACACTAAATTTCAAAGTCATTAAATTTTAAGCATTCACCTAAAATTTTCTAAACTCTAACCCTAAAAATCTAAATTATAAAACCCTATATTTCCAAAACCTTAAAATTCCAAACTTCAAAATTATAAACCTAGATCCTAATATCCTAAACTGAAAAGCTAAATCCAAAAATCTTAAAACATTGAACCCTAAGACACTAAATGTTAGATTCCTAAAACAATTGAATTGTTTTAATCTTTAGCGGTGTGCACGAGTTGAGTTGATTTGGGGTAGGCGATTTTGACAACCCAAACTAATTAAGGATAGACATGTTAGGTCAGTCCAAATTCAAGAAATTTTATTAATTAACTTAAACCAAATCAATTCGTTGTCAAATGGGTTAAGTTGATTCAGGTTTGCAGGTCCAACATCCTCTTTTTTAAGGGAAAAAAACCTTTTTTAGGGTCATAAATTAAATTAGTCAAACATTTTGAGGATGATTAGAGGACATATAAATACAAATTAAATAGTCTTCATCCATATATAATCACTTAGTGGCATAACTTGTGAGACAATAACTATTGAAACATAAAACAACGTAAAGCTGAAATTTGTAACAAAAAAAAATTGAAGAAAAACTTTCAACCATTACTCATTTCAAGTTTAATTTTACATTCGCTTTCACATTTGTCATCTTTTACAACATACATTGTTCCAATATTTCATTTTGCCCTTTCAATTTCATCACCCCCTCATATTGGACACTTGGAGCGTTAGCAAATATAAATATTTAACTCAAATATTTAGAGAACCATTGGTATACAGAATATTATTTGAGAGCAACAGAAACTAGAGAGCAACAAAAAAAAAAAAGGATTAGCCAACTTTTCTAGCAAACGACACTTCACAATCTAAGATGCCATGCTCTACTTGGCCAAACATGACCATTCGATTATGTGGGCTTCGATTATGTGGGCTCTACCTGCCAATGTCAATCGACCAATCTTGCTTGGCTAAGAAGAAGAGTCGGCTCCAATACAAGACCTAGGCTAGTGAGGATGGGGGTGAATCCACCCAACCAATAGGGCACATCCCTTTACAAGCAAAGAGGCAACCAAATCAGCAGCCTCATTTCCAGATCTGTGAACCCAAAGAGGAACAATAGCACATTCTTTTGTTGGAGCAGAGGAGACCACTCTCCACAAAAAGTTTCTCACCTTCGGGATAGTCTTGATCTTCCAAATAAGTAGACACTTTATCTTGAAATTACACCATTTCTTTTAGCCCTCCAAACAATCTCATCTCTCCTCCTCAAATTCCACAACACTGAATAATTTTAATTGCTTCTACTTCCTCTATACTTACCAGACGATTCAGCATGGCAACATTCCACTTGTCCCCTATTGAGGAGATTGAGGAACAAGTTAATCGTGGCACTCATGTCATCACAACCTCTCTCTCATCCAACAAACTTAACCATGCCTAGAAAGCTCTCCCTCACCAGCCTCCAAGAAATTAGAGTGAGGGAAGTACCTTTGATAATCTTTGCCCACAACTCATCTTTTTCCTTAGACGTTTGACTTGTCAAAGTCAACTACTTGACCCAAGGCATTACAGTAAACATCAAGAATGCTCTTCATTATTCTAAAGGCGGAATGTTGTGGGCTGCAATCTTTGGTATCTTCATGGCAAATAGCCAATGCCTTCACTTTTGACCCATCTTTATCACCCACCATGGAAACACCATAGGAACTTGGTGGCTTCAATCTTGTGGCAATAATACACAGCATACCCATAATACTGTTTGTGGCATATTATTGAACCGTCTGCACCTAGTTTCTTCACCCCAACAACTCTCTATCTCTTCCTCAGCTTTTCCTTCCGCCTCTGTTACCCGCACCTACACATGCCTTAAGTAGAATTACCTCTCTCTCTCTCTCTCTCTCTCTCTCTCTCTCTCTATATATATATATATATATATATCAAGTGAGGTATTACTAATCTTTTGGTGTAAGTTTTAAATCTTAAAGAAATATATTTTTTAAGGGGGACAACCTTAAAAGCAAATGAATCGGTTTAAGGTTGAATCTGTTGAACACAACACTCTTAGGCACTAAATATATTAAGACAACTTTGAAGAAAAATTACAACACTCAATATTGAAAGCTCACTCTTTCTCACACTGACCACAAGACTACACTTTAAAGAACTCTTTGAAGTGTACTACTACTTCTTCTACTACTTGATGATTTATAATGAAGGGGGGAGGGGTATTTATAGTACTTGCAAACAAATCTAGACCGTACGAATAAATTATCTCAAAATTCTAATAACCACACATCTTCACCAACCAAACCTAACTTCTTCACCAACCAAACCTAACCTTCTTCACCAACCTACTTCACCAACTTAACACTCTTGGATTTGGATTCAATTTGATTGGTCTTCTTGGGCTACATATGAATTTTGAGATGGTGTTGATAATCTAACACTCCCCCTCAACACCAGCTCCCATTCTTTGCAATATGTCAAGCTGTTGACGAAACATTTGGAGCTTGCCTATACTTAGACTTTTTGTGAATAAATCTGCAACTTGATCATTTGTTTTGATCTGTCTCATCTCAAGTCTGGTTTTGCTTAAGTGCATCAATCTCTTCTTTCATAGCGATCATCCACTCAGGACTCTGCGATGCCTCTTCAAACTTCTCAGGTTCTACTATGGTTAATTCTTTGACTATGGCTGCATTGGCGTATTTGGGATTTGGCCTTCGTATTCTTGTTGACCTTCGAAGTTGAGATTGTGGAGTTAATTCTTCAATTTCATTAGGCCCACCTTCTTTATTTGATTGTTCATACATTCCAGTTTGCCAAGGATTCTGGGTCACTCTCTGTTCAACACCATTGCCATTTAGATTTCCTAGTTCATCTGAACTTTGTTGAAGTTGAATAGTATGTTCCTCCATCTTTTGTTGTAGCTTGTCTCCAAATTCTCTGGAGTCTGGCAATGCCTCATTCTCTAAGGACCACCAAGAAGATGCTTCATCAAACACCACATCTCGTGAAGTGTAGCATCTTCCACTCATTGGATCACAACATTTCCATCCCTTTCTATGGCTGTCGTATCCCACAAAGATACATCTAACAGCTTTTTTGTCAAACTTGCTTCGTAAATGATCAGGAACAAATACATAGCATACACAGCCAAATACTCGAAAGTAATTAACTGTAGGTTCCTTATTCCACAGTTTCTCAAAGGGTGAAATAAATTCTAACCTCGGTTGAGGAAGTCTGTTGATTACAAAGGCTGCAGTCCTCATTGCTTCAGCCCAAAATCTTCCTGGTACATTCTTTGCATGTAGCATGCTTCGACAAACTTCTGCAAGATTTCGATTCTTTCTCTCAGCTACACCATTTTGTTGTGGTGTGTTGGCATAAGTGTATTGATGTCGTATTTGACATTCCCTTAAGTATTGAGAGAACTCTTTTGAGCTATATTCTCCCCCGTTATCTGTGCGCAAGCAACGAATCTTCTTTCCTACTTCTCCTTCGGCTAACTCTCTAAACTCTTTAAACTTTGAGAAGGTGTCAGATTTTTCTTTCATAAAGAAAACCCACACATGCCTTGAGAAGTCATCAATGAATGTCACCATATACCGCATACCACCAATTGATGGCTGTTTAACTGGTCCAAACACATCAGAATGAATTAACTCTAATGGCTCTTTTGCTTTAAACTTAGATTCCTCGTATGGCAACTGGTGTGCTTTACCATACTGGCACCCTGCACATATTGTGTCTGTTCGCACATCAAGTTGAGGAAGCCCTTTAAGCATTGATTTCTTCACCATCACACTTAGCTTGGAATAGCTAACGTGACCTAACCGCATGTGCCATAGATCTGATGTTTCATTTTTCCTTGTCCTATCTACATATGCAGATTATGCTGACATCACGTAGACTGACTCCAATCGTCGTCCCTCCATTGTTGGTGTTTCTAAGATTTTGAGGTCACGATACACCTTCACATCTTGGGGACCGAACAAGACATAGTGGCCTGATGATGTTAATTGAGCCACAGACAATAAGTTTTTCTTCATTCCAGGAACATGGTATACATCTTGAAGTGGCACCTGGCTAGAGTTATGTCTGGGTGTAACTATCGTCTTACCAATGTGAGCTATTGGTAACCTTGAGTTATCGGCTGTTACTACCACACGTCCTCCCTTGTACTCAGACAAGTTTTGCAACTTTTGTTTATCACCCGTCATATGATTTGAGCAGCCTGAATCTATGCTCCAGTCATTCTTGTAGTTAATATGTTCTGGAGTTGTAACCGTGAGAGCTAATTCTTCTTCCTCCATAGCAAATAACGCTTCGGCATCCCAACCATCTTCACTATACTCCGTAGAGTTAGAAGTAGCTGTATTACTTTCAACAGGCTTTTTCTTGGACCAACAATCTTTTGCCATGTGGCCCTTCTTCCCGCAGTTGTAACACTCGCCATTGAACTTTATACTATTACCGCGACTCTTTGAATCTCCTCCTAGACGAAAGCCTCCCTTTCCTTGGTTCACCTTGTCACCATCCTTATTAGATCCACCACCATTGTACCGCTTAGAAGTCTCTTTGCTTTTACTGTTATAGAGTGCTTCCTCCTCACTCTTCAGTGAGACTCCTCCCATTTGCTTAGCCATAGCTTCCTGACTTGCAAGCAAATTTTCAAACTCAACAAGTGATGGTTGTATCGGCCATCCCTGTATAGCGGCAATAAACCCTCGATATTCGGGTCTTAAACCGTGGATAATTATTCTCTTTATCCTGGTTTCCCCAATAGGAGCTGTTGGATCTAATTCTGAAATTTCGCGGCATATCGACTTCACTTTGTGAAAATATTGGGCAATTGTCATGTCGCGTTGCACCATTGATAGTAGCTCATTCTCAAGAAGTTGTAGTCTTGTATCATTCTTCTTTGAAAAAAGTGTAACAAAAGTGTCCCATGCTTCCTTTGGTGTTTTAGCATCCCGGATGTGCTCCAACATTTCTTCTTCAATTGTGGTCTTTAAAGCAAACATCGCTTTTCCTGCTTTAATTTTCCACTTTCGCAAGGTGCCATTGGCATCTTCTGCCACCGGTTGTGTAACTTCACCACCACCGACGACCTCCCAAAGATCTTGACCTTGTAGGTAAGACTCCATACATGTTGCCCACATGTTGTAGTTTTTTGTTGTTGAGCTTCTTGATTCCTCCAACTATTTGAAGGTCACCCATCGTGCCAGCAAGATTTCGACTATACCGAACAAGCTTGACTTACAAACTTGCAGAGTACCAAACTCCTCACGACTCAAAATCTCTCACAAAAAAAAATCTCAAGAAATCTTTTCTTGTTATGGAAGTTCAGTCAAAGCTGCAACCATAGAGCATACTCAGATTTTCAAGAGATCCCACAACCTCGCTCACAACCAACCTAGGCTCTGATACCAATTGTTGAACACAACACTCTTGGGCACTAAATATATTAAGACAACTTTGAAGAAAAATTACAACACTCAATATTGAAAGCTCACTCTTTCTCACACTGACCACAAGACTACACTTTAAAGAACTCTTTGAAGTGTACTACTACTTCTTCTACTACTTGATGATTTATAATGAAGGGGGGAGGGGTATTTATAGTACTTGCAAACAAATCTAGACCGTACGAATAAATTATCTCAAAATTCTAATAACCACACATCTTCACCAACCAAACCTAACTTCTTCACCAACCAAACCTAACCTTCTTCACCAACCTACTTCACCAACTTAACACTCTTGGATTTGGATTCAATTTGATTGGGCTTCTTGGGCTACATATGAATTTTGAGATGGTGTTGATAATCTAACAGAATCCGCAGTTAATTTACATATTAAGTGACATATCAAATATCATCTTTTTCAATCTGGATTGATCGGCTCTTTAAACCTTTCTATTTATGATTCCTTTTGAATTAGATAAGGATATTTAGCTAGGAGATAGACTTAATGTAGAAGTAGATGGACTGTTCAAGGGGTGGTCAATCTCTACATCAACCATGCACCTTGTCCAAACCTACTTTTTGACCAAATTTGCCACTTTATAAACCTTCTAACTATTAATTGCTTGTGAATTGGATTAGGGTCATCGGTTTTCGGTTCAATTCGAATGAGCTGGTTGAGCCCAATTTAGTAAATACTACTAAAATGTTTAAAACTTTTGTGAACCGAGTTGATCCCAGTGGTAGCAAAACCCTAATTACTCGTACCTTTACGTTAGAGGTGCCAAACTCTGAAACAGTGAAGTCAACCATGGATTCCAATGATGTCACACAACGTCTACGCTCTCCTTTAATGCCTGGAGGTTGCTCACACGCTATGATTGTCTCCTTAATCCCTTCGGCTTCTTTGGATTCTGGTTTTACCGTGAACTGCTTCAGAATTTGCTGCAGTTTTTCCATCGCGAAATGTAAAGAATCTGCGACATGGCGAGGCAAGAAAGGAGCACCATTTTCAGCAACAAAATTCAGTCATCGCCTGAGTCGGAGCTTGATAGTCCATAGTTCTTGCTCCAGTTGATAACGTAATCGTGGTGCGCCACAACTGCATCGTGAAAGTTGATCTTGCCCCCTGTACCTTATTTGCAATAAAGCAATAAATGGGTCGTAGATATTACAATTGTTGAAGTTGCTTCAAAACAAAATAATAAATTACACTTATTTTCTTGAAATTTGGTCAATTAGATTATATATAAAAGAATAAATTACTAATTTCATCTTAAAAAATATAATAATATTAATTTAATCCTTAAAAATTATATTTTCTTTTCAAGTTCATCCCTTGGTTCATCAAAATTCTTACAAATGTAATTTTTTAAAGAATATAGAGACACTTAATCTTTTAATAATTAAATTAAGATAATTATAATTTTTAAATCAGTAATTTATTCTATCTAGTAATATTCCTTTCATCTCAAAAATATTTTTTCTAATACACACACACACACACACACACACACACACACACACACACACACACACACACACACACACACACACACACATATGAAGTTTACTTAAAACATATAAGTGATTTTATTTTTAATACAATATGGAATAGATAAATATAACTAATTAGTTAATGTTAATTAAGTTATAATATAAGAGACTCTGATTTTATTCATAGCATGCAAAACAGAAAATTAAGTAATTTTATTATTAGAAAGAATAAATATTGTAAAATAAGTTAATTTCATTAAAAAAAAGTAAATTAAAGATGGAGTTTTCCATATATATATATATATATATATAGAATGTCACACAATGATATAGTATTTTAAAAAAAAAGATATTATGTATAATTTTGCTAAAAACACTTAATTAGTAATTAAATTATGAAATTAACCTGGAGGTTGGATAAGATCCTTCAAACACTTTGGCATAATAGTATTTGGCACAACAGACTTCCAATACTTTTCAATATCATTGTTGCTGTAAGCATTACCTCCTCTCAATATTGTAATCTGCAAACAAAATTGAAAGCTTTGTCATTTGTCAAAAAAAATAATTACATGTGAGGCATATTTAACGAAAAAAATATTAGAGAGGTAGGTGAAATTTAATATAAACATTAAAAATATAAATTATAATTTTGTCTTAAAAAATATATCAAAATTAAAAATACAGTTTAGAGTCTAAATCACCAACTCCAAAAATTAAAATTTATGTATTCTTAACTAATAGCTTCCGGCTATTAACTTTTTCCCCATGAAAATCAGCTCATTTAACCTTGGAAAACGTGCATACCAGAAAAAGGTGTATTGGAGTATGTCGATAACTTAGATTTCGGAAGATGTGCTTGACTAATTAAGCTTCCGCAAAAGCTGGATAACTGCGTATTTCTACTAAATATATAAATACGAACGTAGCAAGAATAGAAAACGAGTTGAAAACAAACATGAAGAGCAGATCATTTGCTTCACTTTTACCTTTGGCTTCACTCGTAATATGCTCCGCTTTCAACTTCGTGCCTTGTCACTCTTATTATAACGAGAGCATCGATGCGCTTCCGTTGGGAGAGAAAGTAATTACATACCTTCACTTCTATTACTTCGACATTCACAAAGGCCAAAACCCTAGCGCAGTGGCGGTGGCACGTGCCAATGGCAGCACAACTCCACATGCTGCGCCGTTCGGTACGGTGTACGCCATCGACAACTCTCTGAGGGAAGGCCCTGAACAGGCCTCCAAGGACATTGGAAACGCACGTGGTCTCTATGTGTCGGCTGGTCGGGGTGACATACTGACTTTTGTGATGTATGTGGATTATGAGTTTACGAGTGGGAAGTTTAAGGGAAGCTCCTTCTGTGTCGTGTCAAGGAATCCGGTGACGGAACCGGTGAGGGAGATGGCGGTGGTCGGAGGGAGAGGGAAGTTTAGGATGGCTAGAGGGTTTGCTGAGGTTAGGACTTATAAGACCACCAACGTTACAGCCGGGAATGGGGTTGTTGAGTATCGTGTCACTTTGTTTCATCGACGTCATCGTCATATTGATCATGGGTTTTAGTTTTCTCTTTTGATCCTCGTGTTTGAGTTGAGACACATAATGTACTGCAATAAGTATTGGTAATGTGATTTCAATATATGCCAATTTGGCTATGATCCTACAAATTATCCTCCAGTCATTATGTTTTTCTTGGTAACGAGTTTATCTGAAAAAGAAAAAAAAAATACAAAACTAAAGGTTAACCAACAAGTGAAACTAAACCACGTAATATATTAATAAACACAGAAGAACGTTGGAGTGCGGTCGTGGGTGGATTACATTTATTACTTATTTAGCTTATAAAAAATTCATGGAAGATCAAGCACATAAATTGCAATAATTGCATTGTTGATTTCTGACTTTCAAGCACGCTCATAATTCATATCCACATGTTTGGATATTTTACTTGGTTCAATCATACATTCTATTGATAGAGAGCTGGGTTGGATAATCGTGGTGTACATGGGGATAGCAACAAGGGGAATTTTCTTTTTAGCACAATACCAATTCATAGAACTTCTTAGATATATTACATAATTATATAAATAAAATAAAATTATCATGGCAATTTTTATGCATAAGATTGAGAGATTATAATTATAATTATTAATTAACAACAAATGTGTACCTGTTGATGAATCTAAAGAAGTCATATATTCAACTTCCGATACTCATTCATGAACAAAAAAGTGTTATTACATACAATTTTTTTTTTGGAGTGGTTAGAACAGAAGATAAGCGTATAACACTTAAGTCATTGGATCGCAATACTTACACGCCAAGTCGAGATTTCATAGCAGTATTTGAATCAGCAAACTAGCACTTCAACATTGGCACATAACGTTGAGACATTGACGTCATCTGTAAAATGAGTTTTAGCTCCTCTATGAGTCATGAATCTACTATAATTAAAGTTTTTCATCCTAATTGCCTATAAAGAGTTCTAAATATCTTAGACGTAGGAATTAGATAATAAAAATTCCTATTCTATATTCGACAGAAGTACTCGAGAATTAGAAAATATTGAATGAAGTTCATAATTCAAAATAAAAAAGCGAAATTAAACCTCAATATTTTAAATTTATAAATTTTTAGTTTTAATTTCAACTTTCAAACCAGTAATTTCATATTCCATTATTCTTTTTTAAGTTTTAAAATTAAAGTTTTTTTACTTCAATATAATTAAGCATGCTTATAATTATCAAATTATTTATTAAAGCATAATTTTTTAAGATTAATAATTTATTCGCTATTTTATTGTTTGAAATTGCTAGTGTACTTGCTAATTATTTGTGTGTGGTTTTGAATTTAAATTGTATATATTTGTTGCACACTAGTCACACATATTACACGTATACACGTGATTGGCCAAACATAAGTTTTGTCAATCAATCAGGTGCCACTAGTGATGCTTAAATCCAATTTAATTCAACTTCAATTGAATTGATCTAACCAAAACCTATTAAATCATTGAATTGATTTCGCCAAATTAAATCAATTTGATTGGGTTGACTGTTGGTTAACTATGTTAACCATCCAATCCAAACCAAACCTTAACTGAATATATATTAATATATTGCATATTCCATAATATATTATATATATATTTTATAAGTACTATATATATAATTGAAAAAATTACATAGAACTCCCATAAACTTAGTAATTTTTACAATTTATCCCCATCAATTTCCAAACCTAGCAAAAAACCCCTTTTGTTAAGTTCACTTTTTAAGTTGGTTGTTAGTTAATGGTCCGGTCAATTTTTTCATGCTCATTTAGCATAAATGTGTCACATTAATACTAATATCATAAGGGTATATTTGTCTTTTTAACTCAAAAAATTTATCAAATAAATAAATTGAAAAAAAAACAAAAATTACATTCAAAAATGATGAAAACTGAATCAAAATCATTGTTTTAAATTTGACTGGGTACGAAAAAAAACTGATTAAACCATTGACTAACGGTTAACTTGACAGTCAACCTAACAAAGAGTCTTTTACGAACATTTGAAAGTTGTCAAGAGTCTTTTGTTAGGTTTGAAAGTTCATATATAGGGGTAAATTGTAATGACCCCAAAGTTCATCGGGATTATTTGAATCATGATGTTGGACAAGAAACTAACTAGGGGTTCTATTCAAAATCACTTCTAAAACTGGTGAGTGTCCCATCAGTCTAGAATCACTTGAACTAAGCAAGAACCAATAATAAATGAACCAATTGAAGTAGTCCATGTGCATAGTTTTTTTGTTTACTATTTTTTTAAAAATTTTACTTATTCTATAATTAGGTAATGAAGAAATTAATATTACAAACTAATCAATTTTAGTAGAGATGTCAATATATTGGCATTTTATAAATTTGAAATGAATGAGTATTATATTGATTGATAATATTTTTTTGTTAGTTGGTTTATTTATGTATATTTTTTTAAATACTTTTAAAGCACCATTAGTTCAATCATAATCTGACTATAGTCTGATCATTAATTCTTAAACCGATACCTACACTAATTCAATAATCAATCCAATGTTCGAAACCTTAAAATTACTGAATTTATAAAATAAACTATTACATATAAAAATTATT
This sequence comes from Biancaea sappan, assembly GCA_037074585.1. Classification (NCBI taxonomy): domain Eukaryota; kingdom Viridiplantae; phylum Streptophyta; class Magnoliopsida; order Fabales; family Fabaceae; genus Biancaea; species Biancaea sappan. The sequence goes on from CM073492.1 coordinate 42,626,256, forward strand.
TTACATATGTATATTATATTGTATAATTTAATATAAATATACATATATAATATATTATTATATTTTTTATATATATAGGGGACTAGGCCAACTTGCCGCCGAGTCCCCATATATTAAAGAAAAACAATTGAAGCTCGATTTCATTGATGAGAATCTTGATTGGCTAGAGGTTCTAGTGCCCTGGGGGCTGTCTAAATTTTTTTTGAAAAAAAAAAAATAACGACTACATCCAACTGACTAAAACCCCTAAGTACGTTGGAGGAGATCTCATTTCAATGAGAATCCGTGCTGGAGGCCATTTAAAAATTTTCTTGAAAAAAAAAATTAATAGCTTTTTTTTTCGTGGCAATTGGATTTGTTAAATCCAACAGGCTAGAAACCCCTCTTCCCCAGTGCACTAGAAAGGATCCCATTTCAATGAGAATCACCAGAGACCGTCTAAAAATTTTCTTTAAAAAATAAATTTAACACCTTTTTTTCATACCCGTTGGATTTGTTAAATCCAACAAACTGGAACTCTCCAGTGCACTGAAGGAAGTCTCATTTCGTCTAATTATCTAACTATTTGGTAAATAAATAAATAAATAAGTTAAAAATTATTTATACCTATATATATATATATGTATGTTTATAAATTAATATTAAAACAAGTAAATTCAATTTATATGTAAATTTAACACTTTTAATTAATTTAATTTATTTCAACATATATTTCTACATGTAAAACTAATTAACCCTATATATATATATATATATATATGTCAACACTACATACACAGAAAAGATAATTAACTTTTAAAATCCCTTTTAGATAATTTTAAAAAAATAATATAGGGCTAAATTTAATAATAAAAAAAAAGACCAATCATTCAGCTCAATAGGTCACTGGGTATTCGCCCGACCAAATATAAAATTGTCCAATGGCGTGACCCGACCCAAGTTGGTGCCCGGCTCATGTCCCAGATAGTTCCAACCAGAGTGGGCCAGGAGACAAAACACTAGTTGTGTTTAGTGCTAGTGGTGGTGGGCGTTGGAGAGGATGAGATGGATTGGAGGGCGTCGCTTGAACTATTTACAGCAGAAGCAAACCAAGATACACAAATCAATGGCATTCCTCAATTTAGCTTCAATCACCTTTCTTACGCTCCTCTTCCAAGCGAGAAGGAAACACAGTTCCCAAAAAAAAAAAGGGAAAACACTTAAAAGAGTTCTTTCCGGTCGCAAGACAAAAATGAATCTAACGATTCACACGTCAACAAGAGGTCATTGTTCGCACGCAAAGGCGAAGAAATTTAAGTTTCTCTATTTGTTAACAATAAAAAATTTAACAGTAAGTTTGACAATTTAATAACAAGAAAAGACTAAATTAAGACAAATACAATCTATTAAGAACTAAACTAAGATAAGTACAATTGTTTAGGGGTCAAATAAGTAATTTCGTCAAAATTTTAACGTAGACCCCGACGTATGTGCACTAAACCAAACCAGTGACAACACAAGTAGACATGACAGAAATGGATCCCACAATCCCACCGGATGTCCACCTTCCACTCAGAATGCAATTCTTCCAGTATGACCATTTGTTTTGGAACAAACGTCACAATTGAAAATAAAAAAAGAAATAACTCTTGGGGTAAAAATTATAACATGACTGAAGGATTAGACTCAAATAGTTTTGATGCTGACTCCAGAGAATCTAAATTGGGCTTAGTATATGCCCCTTAGGTTTAATTAAAAATCTCTCACCTTTAAACCCTACATGCCATACCTAGTTAACCCTTGAGGATTAACTTGGGCTAAATGGATACCTTGAGTTCTCATGTTGGCTTCACTCCATATGAAAGGTGCTACCACAGAGTCCAAGCCCAGCACCTTCATTTTGGCCCCACCTGGAGATCCTTCTAGGGTTAAACCTCCAATACTCTCATGTGATGTTAGGTGACTTTCAGATGAACAATTAGCCCTTTGGCTCTGGAAACTAGGTGCTAGTTCTGGGACATGTGACCCAGCCACTTCAGATGGTAAGGAAGACAGGCCATGGAGATCAGTCAAGGAACTTCTTGATGCTTTGCATCCTGGTCGTTGCAATTTTTTGCTGTCAGTATCATCGATAACTGACGCACCAATAAATTGATCGGCTAGCATCTTACAAGCCCTCTCAAGCATGGCCATATATCTCTGTTCTGCGTCCTGTCGAATCTGCAAGTGCTTCTCTGCCTACAGGATAATAATTCTTTGAAATAGTAAGCGTTAGAGTAAATCTGTAAAACCTGTTCGTGAGAACTTCTAGTAAAATGGTCAATAAAGCATTTCAAGCGAATAAAAATCAGGCAAAAGTTTTTTTTTTTCCCCTAAACTTTAACTCAAAGATTCAATTTTATCCCAGAACTTTATTGTTTTAATTTTATCCCATATTTTTCAATTAGTTTTAATTTTATTCATGAGCACAATGATGTATAAATTATTAACAGCAGACAATGATATGACTACCTTTATTACACACGTCAACGCCAACTTGTTTAATTAAACATTCACATCAGATATACAATTGCAATAACAAAATCATCTAGCTATTGCATGTCCACATTATTAGGTAAAGTGAATAATAGAGGACAATTTTGCCATTACAAATGTATATTTGACGTGAATATGCCTAACTGAACAAGTCGGGGATGACATGTGCAATAGAGGTAACCACATCTGCGTTTATCTTTAATAATTTAGATGGTTTTGGGTCCAAAGACAAAATTGACACAAAATATAATTCTTGGACAAATTTGAAACTTGGATAAAAGTTTAGAGACAAAAATAATATTTTTGCCTTAAAAATTATAAAATTCACTTGTTTGACCATAAGGCAAGGATAGAGAGACTATGATTTGTCCACTATAAGAGGGCGTACTATGTAGAATTAAAATTAGAATTTTTTTATTCCAATAATACAAATATTACACACACCTTATATAACAAACACCTCACCACCACTTTGCTATTCTCTCTCTCTCCACAATGCTACACACACTCACTACATTTTATTCACGCCACACACACTATAACCATCTCAATTGGATTGCTTCTTCACTCATATCTCACACACCTCATGATCTCACTCACTCATATAACATTGCTGCCACAATCCATATCCATATATAGGTGATTAATGTCGGCTAATGCAAGCTCGAAGATTTTTCTTTCTTTCACTGCCTCATATTGCCGCCATTTACTTATCCAAATTAATTTATCTCTAGTATTTTCCAGATCAGGAAAGAGTGAAAAGTCGGTGATATTTAACATACTAGATGCTACAATAAAATTATGAGTCTTCACTTAATAATTTAAGTTTGAGTTTAAGTGGATCCTGACACAACTCCGCTAAGAAAAAGCAACAGAAGTCCACTGATCGACATGAAATTATGGATATTATATTAACCAACTCTACCCCAAATAATTATTTTGGTCTAAGATTCATGAAACCAAATTAGTTATACGCCACGAAAACAAAATTTACCTCAACTAGCAAATGCAGTTTACTTTGTACCTCCATGTGTGCTCTTAATGCCTCCTTGACTTCAAGACCCCTGGACTCACAACATTAAGAGCCTCAATTCAGTAAATTCAGAACCATTCAGATATCCAGGCAGCCATAAACGTTTTTCAAGAAAGCATGAAAATTGAATCTTACTCGTTTGCATCAGAAACTGGCAACTTCGGAGAAGAGTTACCAGTACCAGGGCTTTCAAGGAGATATGAAGCTGAGATTCCTTCACACAACATAATTTTCAACAAGTCAGATGGATTATACATTATAACCACAATAACTTATAAACAACTCCTCAGCAAAGTGTACAAGAAAGGCAACAGTTGCTAACATTAACATATGATTTTGGTTTTGATTAATACCAGGCAAAGTTTCCAAATTCACCCTTTATTTGAGGTAAGGAATGTTGGAAACGAGAGACAGAATTGGAATAATTAATATTGAAAAAAAAAAAAAAAACCAGATAGGAGGCAGATTAAGGAAAAGTGCAGTGTGATGCACGACAAACATACCATCTTTGCATCCCTCGTCAAATTCTTTCCCCGATTGCTTACCAAGTCTATATTTCTGCAGTGGACAAGTAACATTCTATAACCAAAAAAGGAAAAGAAAAGAAAAGTTCCACTTCTGCAGCTAAGTCTATAATAAAGTAGAGCGTTATGATATTAATATGAAAAGAAACCTGAAGATGACTCTTTAAATGATAAAGTGTCAAACCCTTCACATTCATGGTCCGCATGATTGCTTTTGGTGTAGCTTCTGCAGATAATTTTTTCTCTTTCAGAAAAAACAATGCAAAAATAAATAGGATATGAAGTTCTTCTCAACATACTAGACAGATCAAATGGAAATAATAATGCAACAAAATTACAATGATAGATTAAAGCCCCAACCCCTAATCATGCCTAACATGGAGACCCCGAGAAAAGATCGATAAAACAACTTTACTGAATAATAAAGACAAAAACAAATACTTCTCCATGAAAAGTAAGCAATAAACTCCAATGGTCCAACCAAATACAGCGACAGCCTTTCTTTCATTGCTCTTGTGATAGACCCTAGATCTAACCAATAGAAACTGCTCCAAGGTACGAACACAAAACTTGATTAAACAAAAACTCCAAAAGGCCTTCTCAAACTAATATTCATAAATATTGTGGACACATGCCTACTTTTTGATTTCGATAGCTTGGTAAGTTCAAACGAATTAGTTTGCCTTCTAAGCAAATAAGAATATTAAATCATTCAAATATCCTATGAAATAGAGAAGATGATGCAACAGTTAAAAACAAATCCCCCCCCCCCCCGGCGCCCCAAAAAGAAAACCTTCTCAAAAGAAAAAAAAAAAAAAATCCCCCCCCGGCGCCCCAAAAAGAAAACCTTCTCAAAAGAAAAGTATCCCTCTGCTGCTAACATTGTAAAATAGCTCTAAATAAAACTAAAATTCAGAAGAGAAGACTACATTTAGGCTACTGAGCACGAAGCATATACATGCATGTGTTATAGAGACACACACCATTAACTACCTACAGATAAAGACACGCCATGACTTATAACTCAAAGGCCACATGAGTGATAACAAATAACCAAAAAAGGAAAAAAGGACCTACCATAAATCAATTGATCATTGATGAAAGAAGAAAATTTTATTCAAGAGAGGAATCCCAAGACAGCCTGAAAAAATGACCAGAGAAAGAAATTCGGGAAAAATACACATCAACTAAATAAAACTTGCAAAGTTGCTACCAATCCCAAGGCATATTCATTAAATAAGCCTCCTGGAAAGAGCCATTTGTTTTAAATCACAATGAAGCTAAGAAAACAGATAAGTCCAAGAGGAGATAAAATGGTTTAATTCTCAGTTTAAAAGTTCTGGTGTTAAATCCAACCAATAAAAGCTTTCAGAACACCATCCACCAGAAAAAAGAGCAATTCTGCGAAGCCTTTTTTTCCTATTTTTTCCATCACTTTACCCAAGCCACAATAAAGATTGCCAAAGATTTTCTCCAAAACAGGCGAACAAATCCAATTCTTTTTACAAAAGAAGTTTTTCTGCAACTGCCATGCTCACAGTATAAAATGAAGTGACCATTAGTTTGTCAATTCTCTAAACATATCACAAACTGTCAAGAAGCAAAACCAAATGTTACCTAAGAGCCTGTAACAGGTAATATTTGTTTAACCTATTGCTTACCTTTGTAGGAAAAAAGAATTACGGATGAGAATTGAAGATAATAAAGGAGGACAAGGAATCCTCCCAAACCCTGGCTCAGTCATTAATTTGGAAGAGCTTGCCAATCCCTTAGCAATCATTTTTACTCATTTCAGTGGTGAGAGTTCTTAAATGTAACAGATACATTCTAAAGAAAACCTCTTGGTGCTAATTAATAGAAATTCAGGCAAATATAGAAAAAGTGGTTCAATGGACTATTAGAATCAGAAAAATATTAACTCTGCACATAGTCCAGCCATATCTGATCAGAATCAACAATTCCCAATCTGAATATCTGACAAAATTTCGATACAGTTCAGTTCAGAAAGAACAAGTCCTGTTCTTGTGTCATTTGAATTACAAGTGCCGGAGGCACCAAATCAGGGTATAACCCCTATTCCTTAGCAAGCTAATAAGTCAAACAGCTGTTTCACACTTTCACTCTTTCTCCCATCTAATAAGTACATCATAAATCCATAACCAATATACATAGTCCACCCAGAAAAAGGGTAGAATCTATATCATAAGATTTGAATGAAATTGTCAAAAAAACAGCTGTTTCACACTTTCACTCTTTCTCCCATCCAATAAGTACATCATAAATCCATAACCAATATACATAGTCCACCCAGAAAAAGGGTAGAATCTATATCATAAGATTTGAATGAAATTGTCAAAAAACTAAACAGCAGAGGAAAGGCCAAAACTTAGGAGATTAAGAATGAAAGACTTACTATTAGCTCCCCCAAGCTGAGCAACAGCATCAACAAATCGTTCGTGAAGGTCAGCAGTCCACCGAAGTCGAGGCTTGGGATCAGCAGTCAATACAAGACATGGGTCTCCCAAGTGACTCTGTTTTGAATCTTCCTGTTGCCCAACTGTCTCTTCGTGGAAAGGATGTATCGATCCCGAAAACATCTTTCCTCCTCTTCTTCTTCTTATTCTTCTCCTACCCAGAACCCAATACGAAAACTGGTTATTGCAAAAAAAAGAAGGAGAGGCAGATCCCGACTACTATTCATTTCCAAAATCAGGAAGAAGAAGAAATCGAAAGCCACACTTGGGTAAATGAACAGCAAGGTGAATTTCACAGCGTCGGGAAGAGTGAAGATGATCAGAAAACCGTAGAAACGAACCTGAATTTGGCAATGTCACGTTTTTCTGGTTTGTTTGTCCCTTGTCTGCTTTCACTCCCAGAATTTTTCTGGTTTCCTCCTCTCTATCTTGTTTTGCCGCTACCAAAATGTTGAGAAATGCGTTGCTGTCGGAAGAGAAATTTTCAGGAAAAAAAGTCAGCTAAGTCAATTAATAATTAAAATAATAAACATATTTTTATCCCAAAGTAACAAGTCTCCGAACCAGCTACACGATTGTCTTTACCAATGTTTTCAAAATCGGACCGGTCATTGAACCGGTGGAGCCACTGGTTCAAGGTTCAATGGTCGGACCGTGGTCGAACCGGTGATAATTAAAAAATATTAAAAATATATATAATTTAAAATATTAAAAATATATATAATTTAAAATATTAAAATACTTAATATAATTGATAATTCATAACAATAAGTGAGAGAAATAAGAAAATTAATCCATAAATTGATAATTCATCACAACTCATAATATTCACAATTTCAAACTAAGTAAAATAGCCTTGTAAAAGAGTGAGTAAGTCTCACATTGCTTAGAACAAGAAAGGAAAAAAGTTTCATATACTAATATATGTTAATGGGCTTATAAGAGGCTAAGGGAAGTGGTGGGTTCATGCGCTCACAATTTCAGGCCAATGTAGTACAAATTGTCCAATCTACCCCCCATGTGCGTGTGATAAAGTGGACTCGGCTAGTTTTTGTTTTTCTTTTTGTTTTCTCTCCTTTGATTTTCTTTTTTATTTGCTTATGTAAGTGGAGGCATATTTGGCAATTGCAAAATTAACTAGGGTTATCATGTGTTTTTTTTGTTCACTTTCCCTCTACATTTTTCCCCCTCCATTTAAAAAAAAAATTTTTTTTGACCAGAAAAAAAAATTTTTTTTTGACCAGAAAAAAAAAAAAAAAAACTTGAACCGGTTCAACCTTCAAACCGGCCGGTTCCGGCCGGTTCAGCCGGTTCAGCACCGGTTCGGCCGGTTCAACACCGGTCGAACCACTGACTGGTTCAATGGCCAAACCGGACCGGTGACCCCTCCGGTTACCGGTCCGACCGGTCCGACCGGCCGGTCCGGTCCGGTTTGGTAAACATTGGTCTTTACTATATATATATATATATATATATATATATATATATATATATATATATATATATATTATAGACACACACACGTATATATATACGAGTAAATTATTTTTTTAAGATATAGTTAAATTATACCTGCATTTTTTATTTAAAAATATAAAATTTGGTCCTTAAAAGTAAAAGGTATGTTCTTTCAGTATTTAGATTTTAAAATTTAATTGTCATACAATTAAGTTCTTATAAATTATAGACTCAAAATAAATTAATTTTTTTAAAAAATTAAACTATATATTTATTTATCTTTAATATAATTTTTTAGAAATTAAATAGTCAAATCATATATTTTTCACGGCTTAAATTGTTAATGTTAGTTAATAGTCCTTTAAGGTTGCAGAATAAGGGAGAATTTATATTTCTTTAGTAATTCTTGTTACCTTAAAATTTATGTACAGGTTATTTAGCTATATAATATATATAAATATTTAATATTAATATATCTATAATTTAAATTAATTTATACTTGTCATGAGATGTTTTATTTAAATGCCTTTAAATACATTTTTCCTTGTCCAATGTGAGTTTTTTTATTTACAAACTATACAATAGTTATAGTCTTTTTTTTTTAAAGTTAACTTTCTATATAATAAGCATTCCTTTTTTAAAAATCATTATAAAGTTTTTATTCTCATATTTGGAATAAAATTACAATATTTTGCTATAAAAAATTATTTGACACAGAAAATAAATTAAAAATTTTGCAATATGTATCTAAATATCAAGAAAGTCTAATATAATGTTTAAAATAAAAATAATTAAATATAATTTAACCAAATTTCTTTTTTAAAAAAAATTACTTTCCTTGAAAATGATTGATTTGCTCAACCTTATACATCATCAATAATGATGATATCTATCTATCCATATTGCTATATCTTCTTCTTCTTTTATTTTTATTTTTATTTTTATTTTTATTTTTATTATTATTATTATTATTATTATAACTTTGATCCTCATAGTTTTATCAAAATTATAAATTAATCTTTATAATTTATTTTGTTGTAAATTAATCCCTATAATTTTTCAAATATTAAAAATAGTCTCAATCATTAATAAAAGTTAATGTTCCATTAATTTTGGTCTATGTAACAGATAAGATGGTAAGATACGGCTTGTGTCACCATAACACACGAGCTCTTTATTCTTCTTGTTCATTCTTTGATACGCTTCATCCCTATTCTCAAATATTAACATGGCCAATTTATATATTGTCAATTGAATATTAATATTTCATATATAATTTTCAAAATACCCAAAATGGCTTTATGCTTTCTCACTTTGTAGTATCTTGAGAATTTCACTTGAAACAATAATATTTAATTAATGGCTATGTAGATTGGTCATATTAATATTTAGATGATGATATATCAACTCTATTATATAAACTAATAGTTCTAACATAAAATTACCATATTAGTAAGACTTTAAAATATAGATGACCAATATAAAACTTCTGAAACATAAAGGATCAAACTAAAATGTAAAATAAATATTAAGGATCAAAATATCATTTTTGGCCCTGTTTGGGTAAATAGCTTATTTAAGTGCTTATAGAATAGTGCTTATCATATAAGTGCTTATATATAAGCTATTTTTATAATTAAAGAATTTACGAGAGCAAACTTCACATAAGCTATTTTCAGCTTATTTTTATAAGCTATTCAGAATAGCTTATGAAAATAAGCTAAAAACAGCTTATTTTCTGCCATAAGCTATTTCTATAAACTCTTCCAAACGTGTACATAAGCGCTTATGTCATAAAATAAGTTAGCTAAGTTCAAAATAAGCTCTTCCAAACGGATCCTTTGTCTAATTTTACTGGTAGACGATAATTTAAAGGATATTTTTTGTGGAATTTCACATGAAGCAGATTAAGTGGGGCCATGTAAGCAGATATTGTGCTCACAGCATGTGCTATCCATCATTTTTCAAAGACGTAAGTTGTCCCCAAACCCTAGTTATATGCCTCCTTTTATTTTCATCGACTTATTCCAACATTACCATATATTTTCTTCATGTACACACATAAACTTGACCTCTTGATGTGAAATCTAATTTCATTTTTCTACTTTTATGTGAAAATTACATGATTGACAAAAGGTCCTTTTTAATAAATTGCGATAATTATTGTGAAGTTCGATTAATTTGCACTTTATAATATAGATCCTTTTTATTTAGAAAAATAAAATATATACTCAGTTCTTCTAATATGATACTGTAATTTATTTCATATGACAGTAAAGACAGTTAAATAGATATAAAGATCTAACATGAGATTATGCAGTTAATTTTGTTTTTAATATGAAATTAAACGTTGTTTATTAAATTTGGTTTTGAAAAAAGTGTATATTGTGCAAGATGTTAACTTTGTGAACAAAAAATAAATAAATTGGAGGACAACCAAATATAATTTCCCGAACAAGAGAGCATTAGATGTTAGCCATATTTTTAAAAATATAATAATATAATTTATTATTTATTTCTAAAAAATAATTTTTTCCGAAATGACAACCCAAGTAATTAACAATAAAAAAAGGTCAGAATGATCAGCTTAATTAATTCAAATTAACTTTTATTACTCATTTCTTAATAATAAATTAAAACAAATTCACATATCAATTAAAAGATCATAATAACCTTGAAATCACAAATTTTATAATTAAACTTTGAATTTACTATATAACTGGGTCAAACCGACATGCATTATTCATCATGGTGAATCAAATTAGATGCCTTTTTCAATAGCAGACACACTAGCAATATCATCACACTCAGTGGCGGAGCCACTTGTGTAATACCCGTTAATTTCAGAATATAATTCGCTTAAGAGTATTTTAGAATTCTACAACGTTACTTTAGTTATTGATTTTGGTCATTTTTAATTTTCATATTTAATTGTTCTCTTTGAATATTATTTATGAAAATTGAGTTAAATGACTGGACTAAATATTTGCACAATGAGGGATATATTCTAAGAATGGTGAAATTCATGGAAAAGTGGTTTCAGAATGGTCAATTAATCCATTTATTGTAAATTGACTGGATGGGTTTGGATGTTGGGTTATGGATACCCATGGGTTATTGAATAACCCATTAGAAATATTTAATATAAAGTTTCAATAGTAACCCTCACTTTTTCACTCAGCCGAAGGAAGCAGAAAAGATTTCTCTCTCAGTTCTTCATTTTCTTCTCAAATCCTTTCCTTGATCTTCAGAAGTTCGACTATTTGTTCGGTTCAAAAGCTTTGTAAGGATCAAAGGTAAGCTTTAATCCGATTATTTTCCTTAAATTTCAGTTTATGTAGAAGATCAGAGGAGGTTTTGTTCTTGAAGATTTTAATGATAATTCATGAATCTCAGTTGTTTTAGAAGTTATATTTGAGTTATAATCGGTTAAAAGAGTTGAAATTCCGGTTTTGAAACAAGAAAGGAAAGGATGAAATTGTTAGAAATTCTGCAAAACCGAGTTACTGTAGCGACCAGAAATTTCGGAAAAAAATCTGGAAAATTTTCTTCGGGTACTGTAGCAGTTACTGTAGTGTCGGCAGTCAACGGTACTGTAGCAGTCAACGTTACTGTAGCGAACCGGCACTGTAGCGAACCGTTACTGTAGCGAACTGACACTGTAGCAAACCGTTACTGTAGCAAACCGTACTGTAGCAACCCGTTACTGTAGCAGTCAGAAAATTTTACGTATTTTCGTGATTTTGTTTCCTTTCTTATGATTCCTTGTAATATATTTTACTAGGAAATTTTCCTACACAAATTCTAGTGTGGAACAAGGTAAACTTGGACAAAAATCAAGGTGAGTGAATAACCTTGCTCAGCTAATTTGATATTACTAGTCAAAGTACAATATAAGTCCCATTTACAATATTATTTGGATAATAAGCAATTAATTTTTCATATGGGAGTATATGATGATCAGTAGAAATAAGAGTATGAAGAAATTATTTATCTCATGACAATTGTACTATGTGATGAATTCTAACTATTTTATTAATGAGTAAAGATCTACGGGATCTAATACACGAGTGTGAAAGGGTTAAAGTCTCATACTACTCGGTGTATATCTAAGAAATCTTATACACGAGTTTGAAAGGGTTAAAGTCCCATACTACTCAGTGCATATCTATGAAACATATACACGAGTTGAAAGGGTTAAAGTCCCATACTACTTGGCGTATACCTATGAGATCTTATTCACGAGTTTGAAAGGGTTAGAGTCCCATACTACTCGGTGTATATCTATGAAATCTTATTCATGAGTTTGAAAGGGTTAGAGTCTCATACTACTCGATGTATAAGATAATTAATTATATGAGTAAATGTGGTATTTGTACTTTTGATATTTTATATAGTACAGTTATTTACTTACTGAGTTTTTAAATAAACTCACACTCCCTATGATTATTTTTTTCAGATACAGAAAATAAAGAACAAGAGTATCCGTTTGAAGATTAGAAGCCCCTTGGGTTTATTCTCTATTTCTGTCTGGTGGGACACCAGTACTTATTAATGTGGATATTAGAAAAGCTCTGTATTTTCTATAGGTCTCCTAGGCTTGCGATGAGATAGAAATATCAGACTATGTATGTCTATATTTGCTTATCAGATGAATATAATTCTGTAGTGTGGAATGAATGATTAAGGTTGAATGTAAAACCTTACAGAATATATGCATATAACGTATGTTTGAGAATTATATCAAATGAGTAGTATCTTTTCACATGCTCAATTTTTGAGATGTGACAACTTGTCTCTCAGGAGGTGCACCTGCACCCCCTGAAATTACAATAATACCATTAAAATTTTTTTTTAAAATTTTGACCCCCCCTTTTTTTGTTTCTGACCCTCATTCATCCTAACTACTCCCTCACGCGTGACGTGCCCCTCCACTCCAGTCTCCAGAGACCGAGACCACCAGACAGCGCCAGCCAGCAGCCACGCGCCCACGCCTTCGACTTCGACTCTTCGAGGCTTCGACCAGTACATCTCCACCAGCCACTGCCCACGCCGGTAAGCCCCACCGGCCTTCGAGCTCGACTCTGTGACGCGCCCCTCCACTCCAGTCTCCAGAGACCGAGACCACCAGACCGCGCCAGCCAGCAGCCACGCGCCCACGCCTTCGACTTCGAGGCTTCGACCAGTACGTCTCCACCAGCCACTGCCCACGCCGGTAAGCCCCACCGGCCTTCGAGCTCGACGCCTCGACCACCAGGCACCAGTCCACCTTGGCTCGCTCTCCTCTCTCTCGAGTCTCAGTCGACGACGGTGCTAAGACTGCAGGACCCGTACCTCCGCGTTCTCCCTCTCAAGTTCGTCACCGGCCACCAACCACCGCCACCAGCCTTCGACCACCACCAGTCCACCACTGACCGCCACTCCAACCAAGTAAGCTTCTTCCTTCCCACTTCGGCACTTCCCAGTGAAGAAATTGGAAACCCTTGTGTCAAATTTGGGGGTTTTTATAAATTGATATAATTTTATTAAATTAGATATTTGATTATGCAATTAGGATGATGATTAATATATTTGTGAAGTTAATTTTGTAAAAATTTTTCTTGATGATAATTAATTTTTGATTCTAAAGGACCTCTTTGTAAAATTTGGGGGTTTTTGTACATAGATATAAATGTATCAAATTAGGTGATTGATTATACATTTAGGATGATGACTAACATATTTGTGAAGTTAATTTTATGAAATTTTTTCTTGATGATAATTAATTTTTCATTCTGAAGGACCTCTATGTAAAATTTAGGGTTTTTGTACATAAGTCTAATTCTATCAAATTTGTTAATTGATTATGCTTTTAGGATTTAGAAGAGGAGAGAATTTTGTAATGGAAAGATTTTTCAAGAGGAAATCACCATCAAATGAGCAACAAATTGAAATTAATTTAGATGAGTTGCCATCAGATCCAGGAAAGCGAATGAAAATTTCATCGTATCATCCTAATGATCGAGATAAGATACGAAGAGCATATTTACAAAGAGGACCATGCCAACCTACTCATCATAATTTTCCCCAAAGAAAAATTGAAAATTCTTTAAGGAGATTTTGTCCCTCTTGGTTTAGTGAATTTGGCAACTGGTTAGAGTATAGTATAGAAAAAGATGCTGCATTTTGCTTATGTTGTTATCTTTTTAGGCCCGATTTTGGAAAGCAATCAGGTGGTGATACATTTATGACAGAGGGATTCACGAAATGGAATAAGAAAGAAAAACTCTCATCTGATGTTGGAGGTCCTAATAGTTTTCATAACATTGCTTGGAAGATGAGTCAAGATTTGATGAATCAAAATCAACATATTGAAGTTGCAATATCTAAGCAATCTGAACAAGTTCGTGACTTATATCGAAGGCGTTTAACAGCGTCAATTGATTGCATTCGCTTTCTATTAAAGCAAGGATTAGCTTTTCGTGGTCATGATGAATCAAGCAATTCTATTAATCAAGGTAATTTCCTTGAACTTCTTAAATTTCTTTCTGGACACAATGAATCAGTAAATTCTATTGTCTTAGAAAATGCTCCGGAAAATCATCAATTAATTGCTCCAGAAATCCAAAAAGATATTGTTAATGCTGCTGCATTGGAAACCACTGCTACTATTGTGTCTGATCTTAGAGATGAATTCTTTGCTATTCTTGTTGATGAAGCCCGTGACATATCAAATAAGGAGCAAATGGCTGTTGCTTTGCGTTATGTTAACAAAAATGGTAATATTGTTGAGCGTTTTCTTGGTATTGTTCATGTTAAAGACACTACAGCTTTATCATTGAAAATGCAATTGATGCATTGTTTAGCAAACATGGGCTTAGTACATCAAGAATTCGTGGGCAAGGTTATGATGGTGCTAGCAACATGAAAGGAGAATTTTGTGGTCTCAAAAGTTTGATCTTAAGGGAGAATCCATCTGCATTTTATGTACATTGTTTTGCTCATCAGTTACAACTTACGTTAGTTGCTATTGCCAAAAATCATATTGAAGTTGCCTCTCTTTTTAATTTAGTGTCCACATTATTAAATGTTGTTGGGGGATCTTGCAAATGACATGACATGCTTCGTGAAAAACAAATTGTGAATGTTAGAGAGGCATTGGGAAAAGGAGAAATTCTAAGTGGGCAAGGTTTGAATCAAGAAACTAGTCTTAAACGAGCTGTTGATACTCGTTGGAGTTCGCATTATGCAACTTTGATCAATTTGATATTGATGTATTCTGCTGTAATTGATGTTATTGAAATTATAAAAGAAGATGGATCAAATGCAGATCAAAGAGCCGAAGCCAATGGTCTTTTATATTTGTTAGAGGATTTTGATTTTGCATTCACATTGCATTTGATGAAAATTGTCTTGGGTATTTCGAATGAATTGTCACAAGCATTACAAAGGAAAGATCAAGACATCATCAATGCTATGAACTTGGTTAACATCACAAAGCAACGATTACAAACTATGAGGGATAATGGATGGGAGTCTTTATTGCAAGAAGTAACTTTATTTTGCAATATGCATGCTATTAACATCCCTAATATGGAGGATATGTTTTTGTCTAAGGGAAGATCACGACGTGGAGGCAAAACTCAAGCTATCACAATAGAGCATCATTATCGTGTTGAATTATTTTATACTGTTGTGGACATGCAGCTTCAGGAACTTAATGATCGTTTCAGTGAGACAAATACTCGGTTGCTTCTTTGCATGGCTTGTTTGAATCCAGCCAATTTGTTCTCTGCTTTTGATAAGTCAAAGTTGATTGAATTTGCAAAGTTTTATCTATCTGAATTTTCTTCAACTGATTTAGTAATGCTTGATAATCAACTTGAGACTTATATCATTGATATGCGTATGAATGTTGAATTTGCATCTTTGAAAGGAATCAGTGATCTTTCAGAGAAATTGGTTGAAACTGGAAGACATATTATTTATCCATTAGTTTTTCTTCTTCTGAAGTTAGCAATGATTTTGCCTGTTGCCACGGCAACTGTAGAAAGAGCCTTTTCTGCTATGAAGATTGTGAAGAATAGATTACGTAATCGAATGGGAGATGCGTGGATGAATGATTGTCTAGTGACTTATATTGAGAGAGATGTCTTTAATAATATTGACAATGAGCGAATTATTCAACGATTTCAGAATATGAAATCACGTAGAGGACAATTATAAAGTATGTAATTTATTTCATTAGATATATTAAAATTTTACGCTTTTAACATTTATGTCTTTATTTTTATATGTATGGCTTTTAATTATTATTAATTTTTTTAAAAATATTTTGCCCCCCCTGACCCGGGGGTCCTGGATACGCCACTGATCACACTCATGCATGCATCTTTAAAGATTAGAACTTGTGGATCAATTTTTTGGAAGACAAAAAAAAAAAGAAGAAGAAGAAGAAGAAACAACTCGTAGATAAAGGAAAAAAAATTAGAACACTCACAACTTGCAACAAAAATTATGCCAATTGAAGACTTGCTTACATTCTTCACCAAAATGATCCTACATAACAATTCATCAATTACTTTAGATTTCATTTTATGCGCTGAGATTAAAATTTTTTTTTACTTTACGAGGTATTTTTTATCTTCAATCATAATTATTTAGATCAAAATGAACGGTTACGATAAAAAATACACTATATATGTAGTTTCTACAAATGAACCAAATTTATTCCTCACATCCCATACCAATCTACCAAACTACAAAATTGTGTCATAATCTCTATATAGACTAGAACTCATTTCACCTTATATTTTGTAGAAACAAAAAAAAGACTAATAAAAATTTAGTTATTGAAAAATACATGCATCAATTGTTTAGTCTTCAAAAATTTAATATGTACAATTTTGGCCTTAAATTTTATAAACTTATTGCACATCGTGAGTGAGTTAATTCTTCAAAGATAATTAATTATGTATTTTTGTCTTATAAAAAGACTAATTTATATTGAATCTGTACAAATTCATAGAAACTAACTAACCCATTCGGCATTTAAATTTAAAAAACTAAACAAAAAAAATGAATATATCTTAGGGACTACTTTAAATATTTACTTAAAAAAAGAGTCCGTAGTAGAGAATGATCTGAAGCAGACATCAATGAAGTCATATACGACATAATATAAAAGTAAACAAGTTCTCGAAAATAATAAATTCGTTGCACATAAGTCCTAATTGCATGGACCAAATGTGCAATGAATGTGTTATTTTCAAAGACCGACTCTTGTAACCCTAATTTGTTGGTACTAAACCTACAGGGAGTCAACAATAGAGGGACCAAATTGTTACTTAAGAGATTTAGAAAGCATGAATGGTGGGGTTTGAATGGAGTGAAGGGGTGGAGGAGGGTGGCGCCACTGAGGGAGGGGTCCTCCAGCCATTAAGAGAGTGTGAAGCAGAGGCCCTGCCTCCATTACTGCCTTCAAAAGCTTCCCTTTCTCTGGCAATCCCTTCTTCTTCTTCTTCTTCTTCCTCTCTGTCTCTGCTGATGAGGAATCTGAACAATCTGAACAGCGTTGCTTCTGTGATTCATCTTCATGGATCTGCAGAGTCTGGTGATTCTGTTGAAGAACAAGTTCTTGCTTTTCCAGCATTAACTTATGGCATTGTGCTTGGGATTCATCTCTTTCCTTGATCACTTTGTTCAGAAGATCATTGAGATGAATCAGAGCACATTCTCTTCTTGTGATTTCTTCTTTCGCTGTTATAATTGTTGATTCCAGCTCCATTGTCGTTTGCAGAACAGAATATTTCAAGTCCTCTAATGTCTGCAACTTCAAGAAAGATATGTATCACATTACTAACTGTATAACACACAAATGGAGGTGATGAAATCCATGTCAAGTTTTTGATGTCTATTTATATTATTTAGTCTCTACCATTAAGGTTTTGTTTCTTTTTCTAATAAAAAGAAAACAGGGCAACTTTATGTTAAAAAGTTCGGTACTCATACATTCTTTATTATAACACGCAAAAAAAAAAACAAAAAAACAAAAAACCATACACATAAAACAAGTAAAAAAGAAGGAGATTTTAATCTATAGCATATATATATATATATATATATGTATATGGCATTTACCTCTTGCTGGCAGTAGAATTCCCAGTTAAGAGGGTTGCATAAGCATTCATCTTCCATTTGTTTTGCAGTGCTCTGATCACTCAGAGAGGGAATGTGAGAGAGAGAGGGAAAATGTGTGTTTGGATGGTAGGAAATATAGAGTACTCTACATCCTCTGATCTGATGCCTAGTTTCACTTTTTATCGTTGTCTTAATTGGTTGGCTTTTTCTTTCATTGGACAATTAGGAAGTTGAAAAATAAAAAGGGCAAGAAAAAGGACAAAACTTAAAAGCAGAAAGGACAAATGGTAAGTGCATTTTATTTATGTACCCAGAAAATAGTGGATTAGAATTCGGTGGGAATTAGAAAAAGGGAATGTGAAAATTAATTTTAGTCAAAAAATTTGGCTTCTTCATTTTCTTCTTTTTGTTATTCTTCTTCACATTGTGTCTTTTTATGTTAGCCAAAAGTATTATTTATCTCGCTTAACATTGGCTAATATTTTGTTATAATTTAAAACTTTATTTTTTGTGATGTATAACTTATATATTTTTAATTGTTTTCAATTATGTTAACTAACCTAATTAACTAACCTAATGTCGTCCATATATTGAACGTCAGATATTGATATGATACTCTATCTTGTACATGTTAGCGCCAATATTCTACAATGGATAAATTATGTTAGATACTAACTTAAAATGACTAAAATATAATGTAATTTTCTCCAAACAAAAAATATATATGCATTTGAAAATTATATTTTATTTTCGTTATTTTAAGTTAATATCTGACATAACACATTTAGAGTAAATAATTTAGGTTCAGGGATATAATCAAAACTATTTAAAAATAAATACATTATAATTGACCAAAAATAAAATTCTAAATTATAGTTGAAACATGGGTCAAATGTAAAGTTATAAAGAATATTTTTGCCTTTTAGATTATTGGCAAATGGCGCCTACACATTCCTTCCAGTTGGTGTATTTAATCCAAGTAAATTAGTCAGTGTAAAATTATAGAGATAATGGAAATAAAAATAGAATAATTAATATATGCATTTTCAACTTAGTTAGATTTTATGTTTGATTTAGAAGTTTGTTTTTGGTAGTCACGTAATATTGAAGAATTTAGTAATATTTTTATTCACATTTATCATATCATATATTATATTTTTACAAAATTTATATAATACAATTTTAAATTATAATTAAGTTAAATCACAAATTTTAGAAAGAATTAATTTATTTATCAAAATATATTTTGAGATAATACTGAACTACTTAGTAATATAGAAGTGTAATAAATATTTTTCTCAATTCAGATGTGATTAGAAGGAAATTGTAATTAATAGATTATAACAGGTCATTTGTGATCTTTTTAGATAAAATTAAAGAAAACATAATAATTTAAGGCAAAAATAATTGTAAGTAATTGCAATTTCTCTCCAAAAACTCTAACTCAAGGGATTGCAAAAGGAGGAATAACATCTCATAACAATCATGATTTAATTATTTTCTGTTTTTAAAGATCGCACAACACATTTAATGTCGAGCAAAACCCGAAATACTCTTAATTAATCTAATTGTATTTCTAATAAAAAAAAAGGCATGCTCAAGGAATTAAAATAAAAGAAAAAAAAAGGCAAGCTTTCAAGTCTCGTGTAATATTTTACGAGTAACTGGAACATTTTCCATTTTCTACTCGACATTAATGTTTTCATTGAATATTTCAAACAAATAAAATCTATGATCTTAACATTAATTTGGCAGTAAAGAGCATACAAGAACAATAAAAATGATAAAAGAAAATTACAAAGAAAACAGAACTGAAGGATTAATATAATGACTTTATAATCAGAGTTGAATTAATGTTAATTAATTATTCTGCTTTTCAGTTTGGAATACGACATTACAAATTGCAGAATTTGAAACAGAATTTGTTACAATTTTTTTTAAAATTTCGTCTCTAATTTTTTATTTTTAAAAATTAAAATTAAAATTAAATAAAAATTTTGAGAGAGAATATTTTTTCTTCTCTAATAATTTAAATTTATTTAAAATTAAAATTTGAGACAAATTTTAAAACGAAATTTGAGAATAATTTTTCTGTCTCAAATCTAAGAGAAAATTTTCGTCTCAGATCTGAGGCAAAATTTTTAGTTCTCAAATTTTAGATAGAATTATTTTTTTCAATCTTAACAAATTAGCAACAGCAATTTTAGAGATGGAAAACTTTTCTTTTCAAATCCATCTATGGTAGAATTATTACATATCTGAGAAAATTTTCTGTCTCAAATTTTTAATTTTTTTTTGTAGTGAAAACTGTTTTTGGTGAGACAAGTATAAAGTGTAGGTTGAGGAATTAATAATTAAAGCCTCAAATCTTAATTCCCTTTTTTCTTTTGTGTGTACGTGCTGCGTTTTTCTTTTTTGACTATAAAGGTATGATCTTTTGTCATGGATTTATATTGGTCTCTTAGTGATCGTCTTTTCACTCAAAAGTATCATAATTGCCGAGTTGTATATCCTCGTCTCTGAAAATTACAGATATCAACGTCAATTAATTATGAACCCATTCATTTCCTTATTCACCATTTGATCCTTATCAATCTTCTTTTTACTATCTAAATTTGATTTTAGGGTCATCTAACTAAATAAAAAACCAATCCCTAGTTGAGATATATATGAAATTCAAATGCTAGTCCTCATTTAAGAAAATTACTTGGTTAATTAATTATGAAGAGATATATACTTTTTTTAATGAAATTCACATTTGATCTATGATCATTAATTTAATCCGCTTTTTTAAAAAAATTGTATTTACCTAGGTAAGAAGAGCGGTAATATATATATATATATATATATATGATTTTTCTATCAAAAGTTTGAGTTTTTAGGACCCAAAATTTCATTGATAGGGATAGTAAAATGAATTAATGGTTTGTTTGGTTTGCAATACAGAGTAGGAATGAAAAAGAACTAAGGAATAGAATGGAAAGGAAAATGCAAAAGAGAAAAGAAAAAGAAAAAAATTGTATGGTTCGCAATAGAAAAATGAATAGGAAAGAGAAAAAATATGTTGGTATGTATTTTTTAATTGATAGATTCTAACATAATACCTGTAACTATCTTTTTGGGGAAAAAATCATCCAATCTCTCTCTCTCTCTCTCTCTCTCTCTCTCTCTCTCTCTCTCTCTCTCTCTCTCTCTCTCTCTCTCTCTCTCTCTCTCTCTCCCCCCCTATCGCACTTTTTCTACCGTCGCATCTTCTCTGTCTTCGCAGACATAGACCATGCTGATAGGCTCCTTAACAAGCTGAAGTGTTGCAACGGCTTCTGGATCCATCAAACACTTTTCCTTCTCGTCGCAATAGACCAGTTGAATTGGTCTCGCTGGCCAGGAACCAACAATGCTGTCGTAGAAGCCGTCGGAGACATGGGTGAGGCATTAGTGGAATCGTCTTTTCCCCAGTTGAAAATTCTAAACATGTTGGGCACTTTCTCATTGTTTTGTGCCCTTTTTCTATGTCTTCAAATTTCGTTCTATGCTTTTTTGAAATTTAATTGATACTTTTCTGCTGGGTCATCTCATCGACGATGGAGAAGACGAGTGCTTGTGGTGGTTGGGAGAAAGTTGTAGGCGGTTCTGCTTTCCCTGCGATGTGGCATGAGATTTGTGACGGAGACAATAAGCAATGAAAGAAAGGAAGAGAAGCAGCACGAGCAAGATGGTAATTTGGTCATGGAAAACTAGTTTTCCATAGGTAGAGAGAAGGAAAGTCAAGAAGGAAAATAAGCTACTTTTTTTTCCCAATGGAATGCTTTCTTTCCCTTATATGCTACCAACCAAATATATGAGATATTATTGTGCATGGGAAAGCGTGTTCCTTTCCAGCTCTTGAAGTGAACCAAATTCATTAAGCCAACTCACCCCAACCCATGCGAATGGGATAGAATTGATCAATATTTAATAGTCCATTTAGAAAAATAACTTTTAGCTTGACTTATAAATATCTATAGGCTTAGACGGGCTGACCCTGTTGGGCTTTTTTAATAATAATAATAATAATAATTTTTTGAAAGTCTAGTTTAATATTTTATAAATTTTGTGCAATTTTTAAAGTTTTATAGCCCTAATACTTAAATTTTGTCATGTAAAGTAAATAAAAACACATTTTCAAAATAGAAAAATTGGCTCATTTTAGAGTTTAGTATACTTTTGTTGTAGTTTTAATAACTAATTTTTATTATTCAAAACAATAAAAAAATATTTTTACAAAAGAAAATTGGCCCATGAGTTTACCCAACTCAACCCATGGTTTTATTGGACTATGCTAGACTAAGATTTTCAACTCATATGGGTACGTTTGGGTAAATAACTTAATTAAACGCTTATCATATAAGTACCTATATATAAGTTATTTTTGCACTTGAAGATCTTATGAGGACAAACTTCACATAAGCTCTGTATAAGTTGTTTCTATAAGCTATCATAGAGAGTTTATAAAAATAAGCTGAAAATAGCTTATGAGCATACTATAAGTTATTTTTACAAGTTCTTCCAAATACTTGTATAAGCACTTATGTCATAAAATAAGTCAAAATAAACTTTTCCAAACGTACTCATTATAGGTGGCTTGGCCTAGCCCAATTCATGTCTTCCTTTGGCCCTACAATGCTTGGATGGGCTAAACAAGCCTATTTGACACCCTTACTCATTGATTCGTTTATAATGATCCAGTTGTCACATGCCATAGTTGGATTATTAAATGTATTTTTTTAATGTAAATGGAACAATGAGAACTCAAGTTAAGAAATTTGAGCTTTCTATAACAAAACTTTAAATACATATATAAGACAAAATATGATATAAATATTGCAAAATTTTAAAAAATATAATGTTTAGATATAATTTAAAGTATTAGGCTATGTTTAATATATAATACCATCAAATACATATCAAATATGACCCAATTTTATTTTAAGTACAAGATAATCTCTTTATCCTCAAATCTCAAGAGGTTGTCAACAATATTGCATGTTCTCTGAAAACTAAAAATATACAAGAGTTAAACTAGTCATTCCATTTCTAAAACCGGATGCACCATGATTTATAGATTGAGTAAAAATTAAACCAAAGACCCATTACCATAAGTCAAATTTTAATGCCGATCTCATCTGATCTTACATTGTGAAGATTCTTACCAATGAAAAAAATAATTTTTGGTGTGACGGCTTTTATAGGTTAAAAAAAAATTCCGTAGTGACCTTTTCAATCGTTCTTAAACCCACTCATTCATAATACATGATTCAATTAGCATATATGTTGGGCTACTAAAACTTTCAACAATAGAGATATCAATATTTATCTATCTAATTGCATCAATGTGTAATATTAAAATATGTTAAGTCATCATTTGAATAAGTCAAAATTAAAAGTGATTTAGTTGAGAATAAAGTTTAATTGTAATACCCATGAAAAATAAAATATAAATGCGTGTTTACAAACTACTATTACTATTTCAGTATATAGTATTATTCACTCATATAATACTATTTACGTATATAGTACTGTTCATCTATACAATCAAAATGTCAAGTACTAGATGTGGTTTGATCATAAGAGAAAATTAGAAAGAAATTAGTAGGAGAAAATAACATTTTATATGAGAGAATTCCCTGAGAGACTAAATTAAAAGGAAACTAAATTAGCAAATTGATTATACTAGTAGGTGAGACTAGTAAGTGAGACTAGTAGATGAGACTAGTAAGTGAAACTAGTAGATGAGACTAGTAAGTGAAATTGGTAGATGAGACTAATAAGTGAAACTAGTAGATGAGACTAGTAAGTGAAATTGGTAGGTGAGACGGGGTAGATGAAATAGTACCCTTAAATTTTCCTATAAATAGACCCTTCCATTTCACTTTCAAAATAACACCTTCAACTTCTCTTCTTCTCTCCTTAAGATTTCTTGGTCCGACGCTAGACCTCTGAGATTTTGAGCTTTTCCTTTTTGCTTAGGTAAGGATATTATGCACTTTCTATGTCTTTCAAATTCCAGAAGTTATTTTCTTAAGTATGCTCTATAGTTGCGGCTTTGGCCGATCTTCCACATCAGAAAAACTGTCCTTAGTTGTTATTTTGATTCTCTGATTACCGAAATAGAATGTAAACTGTGAAGAATACATGTCTAGGAAAGTTCTGGCTAAGGAAAGACTTGGTTTTTAAGTGTGTCCAGTATAACCCTCCACTCTTTCCTGGGAACTTACCTGGTGTACTCTTTACAGATTGTATTCTCTATTTCTGGTATGAATAGTACCCATACGTATAAATAGTAACCATATAATAGTAACTGTATGAATAGTAACCATACGTGTCACGACCCTCAAAATGGTACGTGACCGGCACAACTAAGAGATACTCTCTAGTTGTAAGCCTATGCTTTTAGCTTCATATAATAATCATTCTAAAATATGAGAGTAATAATATAACAAAGACTTATCTTAGTTAAATACTCCGATTTTACTTAATAAGCTACAATCTTACAAAACATACAGTAAACTTAAAGTACTGTAATAACATAATTATGTACAATAACCACTTCCTCCTAGATGTCCTATTTGACTGCAGAGCTTTCTAGAATTTAAAACTGAAGAAACAGCTTTAATTCAAATAAACACCAACCCTTGAAGCAAAGAGGGTTAGGATATTGAACTTGCGCTACTCCTCAGACGGATGTTTTTCGTTAATCTCAGGATCTGAAAAAAAATATATTCACCACAATATGAGATAATAATCTCAATGAATAGATAACGTTACAAGGATAGAAACTTAATTACAGATAATCATCAAGTGATTAACAATACACAAGTATATGTATAAAATGCATAAGTAAAATCATATCATACTTATAATCGACAAACAGCCATAGAATATGACCATAATCATATTCGGCACATAGCTATCTCCACATTTGGCATACAGTCATAGCATATGACCATAATCATATTTGGCACACAGCCATATTCATATTCGGCACACAGCCATCTTCACATTCGGCACATAGCCATAACATATGACCATAATCATATTCGGCACACAGCCATATTCACATTCGGCACACAGCCATAGCATATGACCATAATCATATTCGGCACATAGCCATATTAATTGAAATATTCAGTCAAAGGTAATAGTAGATATACTCTGAATATGTAAATTACTTCGACTATTCATATAATTAAATAAGTATCCAAGTAGGTTAGCTACTCACCTGAAATCCAAGTTACTATATCTTCTTTAAATCTACACAATTACATTTAATAGATTCAATTAATATAATTCTTTAATACATATAATCACGTATACGTACGTGTACTTTTCAAAAATACATATAAAAATGTACACGTATATGTACTATTTAAAAATACATATAAATACTATTTATATATAGTTACTATTCATATATACAATTACTATTCATACGTACGGTTACTATTCATACATACAGGTACTATTCATACCAGAAATAGAGAATATAATCTGTAAAAGAGTACACCAGGTAAGTTCGCAGGAAAGAGTGGAGAGTCCCAATGGACACACTTAACAACCATGTCTTTTCTTAGCCAGAACTTTCCTAGACATGTATTCTTCACAGTTTACATTCTATTTCAGTAATTAGAGAATCAAAACAACATATAGGTAGCTAAGGACAATTTTTCTGATGTGGAAGATCGGCCAAAGCCGCAACCACAGAGCATACTTAAGAAAATAACTTTTAAAAATCTTAATGGCACAGAAAAGGGGCATAGTATTCTTACCTTGGATCTAGGCTAAGGAAGAAAGACCTAGAATCTCAGAGCCCTAACGCCGGAGCAAGAGAAGTTTTGAGGAAAGGAGAGAAGAGAAACTGAAAGTGTGAGTTTTAAATTGAAATGGAAGGGCCTATTTATAGGAGAAATTATGGTACTATTTATTACTATTCCATCTACCATTCTCCTATACTATTTCATCTACCAGTTTCACTTACCAGTTTTCATCTACCATTCTCCTATACTATTTCATCTACCAGTTTCACTTACCAGTTTTCATCTACCATTCTCCTATACTATTTCATCTACCAGTCTCACTTACCAGTTTTCATTCTAGATTCCACTTTTGAACTGTATATTTACTTAATGGGATTAATTCCATATCATATCATCCATTATATCCCACAATTTATAGAATTTATAATTAAAAATTTATATTTTCAACAATATGCACAAACGAGTATACAAAAATTAAACTGATAGGGAATTTATTTTCTTCAAAATAAATTTATCGAAATTCTTAAATACTTATAACTTAAAAAAAAATAATGGGTATTACAATACGTATGAACAGTATCTGTACGAAAACAATCTTGAATTCACCTGTGTACTATTGTCCGTAACGACTTAAAGAAGTGATACTCGTACGGAATCTAGGTGAGTGAAACGACCCCGTTTTAATAGAGTTTTAGCATTACTGGTGATAAAAAGTATGTCGTAGGACACTCCCAAGATTCATAGGGGGAAATTGGATTCAGAATGACGAATCTAATGAGATAATTAATCCAGAAGTATGGATAAGACGAAGCAAATATCTCCTGATGATGTGGAGTTTGAATTTTTTCAAAAATCGTTTAATTGTTATCTTGATTTGTGATTTATAAATCTATAATATAGTTATATACTATACCTGTTATATGGATGAATATTATATTGTGTTTCTGATTATGATATGAAATGATGATTGTGATTGAGCGGGACAGTACCCCCTCTCACGGCAAGGCGGAAAACCCGGTTGAAAGGGTGTCTTGACCAATGAGTGTGGAGACAACGATTCCCTCAGTAGGGATATAGCCCGGATTGGTGATAAATCCGTGAGGCGCCCTAGCTAAGAGGATGAAGTTGTGCGTCATGGCGGAAATATACAGAATTGGTGAGCTGGCCTGTGTGCGCTCTCCGGGATATATTGCCAATGATGAGTACTAGTAACGTTTGTTGAATTGGATGAATTTTTGTCTTCTTGTAGATAATTCCTAACTATGTCTATTGGTTGAGTTTGAGCCTTCGGATATGCTTGCATGACTGGTGATGTATTTGAATTTTATTAACGCGAGGCCGATTTGCTTACTGAGTTTAAAAGCTCACACTCTCTGTACAAATTTTTTTTTTCAGATCAGGTTGCCACCGAAGAATATCCGCTAGAGGAGTAGATCACCTTGTACCTTCCCGCTATCGGATAGGCCCTTCTTTTGTTATAGAATATGTTGCTCTGTAACCGTTTAGGACATCTAGGTCAGGGGTTTGGTATTTGATTTGTATTTCAGTATGATAATATATTTTGTATTGAGTATCTATTATTTAAGAAAATTTGATGTATTTTCTTTGTATTTATTAAGGAATGGTATTTTGAGAATATAGAGATAATGACTAATAATTTTACTTGTGGGAAGAATTTATCAAAAGGCTTACAGTGATGGGATATTCATTATTGTGCCGGTCATGTGCCTAGAAAACGGGTCGTGACATTAATATTTGTCATGAAATATATCAGTGCAAATACTAGAGTGTAATTTCTAATTTGATGAGGGGTAAAATTTGAAAATGCATAAAACTTGTGTAATAAATGTAATTTGTTAGTTATTTATAAGAAGTTATGGCCCCCAAAATTATTCTCCTCTTCCTCATTAGAGTGACTCTAAGAAAAAAATTTAAGATAAAAACTACAATTGAAAGATCAAAATCCCGCTAAAAATTTATCACCTATTGAACGTTACTCTATGAATTCATCATATACACTTCTGCTTTCATCTCTTATCATAAGTTAACATGGATTATGAATTAATTTAAATTTGGATTTGAGAAACATGTTATTAAAAACCCTTTTATAATTAACAAATATCAATAATAACCTTAAACTTGTAGTTAAGACATTTTGGTGACTGACTCTAGAGGGAGTGTGGGGTTAAAGAGATAATCGTGTGGGCCCATGTTGGAGATGTTACGCCCTGCATTCAGCAAAGCTTGAAGCTTTCAAATTAAAAGAGAAGGAAGGAATACCAGCTTGTGATGGAACCAGATTCTTTGCTGGTGCTAGACACTTTAGCTTTTCGATCACATTTAATTCAACAATAATAAATCTTGCGTTGGCACCCAATTTAAAGCATCCAATTAATTCAGTCGTTGAACATAATCAACGGTTCAGAATGCCCAACATCGTGCTAGCCAAGCACACTCCGCTCATGATTGGACCCTTATCTCTTATGCCATGCTGGAAGATCCGATGCCCTTGCTCTTCGAGTTGATGTTACTAAAAATTTTAACTGTAACACTTTTGAACTAAAATAGAATACCTGCTCTTCGATAAGTGAAGAGCAGGGAATTCGCATCCCATGCTACATGCACATTTTAGTAAAGCTCACTACTGTTTTTGTGAAGAAAATTTTGCCATTATTTTATTGTAAAACTTGTACTCGACACAATATATTTTTTTTCAATTAAATTCAAGTAAATCATGTTTAAATTAGAGGAAATTATTGATTTAGTCCCCAAAAAATTATAATTTCTCAATTTAGTCCTTGAAAAATCAAGTATCTCAATTTAGTCATTGAAAAATTGTGTTTGCCTCAATTTTATCTATATATATATATATCAAAATCACTTTTAGTAATAAAAACATTTAACATTTAACAGTAGTAGATTTTGAGATTTAACAATAAAAATGATCAAATTGATATACATGCAATATTTTAATAATGCGAGTCAAAGGCAACAAATCAGAAAAGCTTATAAGGAAATATACACAAAGGATCTCGTTCATCGCCTTGAGAATGAGCTCAATGGTGACTTCAAGGTACAATACCAAAATGATATATCCCTTTGTCCCAACCATCCAATTGTATTTCCAATAAAAAAAAATAGCATGCTCAAGGAATTAAAAAAAAAAAAGACAAGCTTTCAAGTCTCATATATTATACGAGTAATTGGAACATTTTCCATTTTCTACTCGACATTAATGTTTTCATTGAATATTTCAAACAAATAAAATCTATGATCTTAACATTAATTTGGCAGTAAAGAGCATCTAAGAAAAATAAAAATGATAAAAGAAAATTAGAAAGAAAACAGAACTGAAGGATTAATATAATGACTTTATAATCAGAGTTGAATTAATGTTAATTAAGCATTTTGCTTTTTAGTTTGGAATAAGACATTACAAATTGAAAAACTTGAAACAAATTTTTTTCTGTTTCAATTTCGTTACAATTTTGTTTCAAATTTTGTCTTTAATTTTTTATTTTAAAAAATTAAAATTAAAATTTGATATAAATTTTGAGAGAGAATTTTTTTTCTTCTCTAATATTTTAAATTAAAATTTGAGACAAATTTTGAGATAAAATTTGAAAATAAATTTTTCTGTCTCAAATATGACAGGAAAATTCCGTCTCAAATTTAAGACAGAATTTTTTATCTCTAATTTTGTCTTAAATTTGAGATAGAATTATTTTTTTCGATCTCAACAAATCAGCAACATCAATTTTAGAGATGAAAATTTTTTCGTTTTAGATCCATCTATTGTAGAATTATTACAGATTTAAGACGAAATTTTTCAATCTCAATTTTTTTTTTATAGTGAGAACTGCTTTTGGTGAGACAAGAATAAAGTGTAGGTTCAGGAATTAATAATTAAAGTCTCAAATCTTAATTCACTTTTTTCTTTTGTGTGTACGTGCTGGGTTTTTCTTTTTTGACTATAAAGATATGATCTTTTTTTGTCATGGATTTATATTGGTCTCTTAGTGATCCTCTTTTCACTCAAAAGTATCATAATTGCCCAGTTGTATATCCTCTTGTCTCTGAAAATTACAGATATCAACGTCAATTAATTATGAACCCATACATTTCCTTATTCATCATTTGATCCTTATCAATCCGCTTTTCACAATCTAAATTTGATTTTAGGGTCATCTAACTAAATAAAAAACCAATCCTAGTTGAGATATATATGAAATTCAACTGCTAGTCCTCATTTAAGAAAATTACTTGATTAATTAATTATGAAGAGATATATACTTTTTTTTAATGAAATTCACATTTGATCTATGACCATTAATTTAATCCGCTTTTTTTAAAAAATTGTATTTACCTAGGTAAGAAGAGCGGTAATATATATATATATATATATATATGATTTTTTTTATCAAAAGTTTGAGTTTTTAGGACCCAAAATTTCATTGATAGGGATAGAAAAATGAGCCAACGGCCTACTTGGTTCGTAATACAAAATAAGAATGAAAGGAAAATGAGGAATAGAATGGAAAAGAAAATGCAAAAGAAAAAAAGAAAAGGAAAAAAAGTTCTATGGTTCACAATAGAAAAATGAATAGGAAAGAGAAAAAAAATATTTTGGTATATATTTTTTAATTGATAAATTTTAACATAATACACATAACTATCTTTTTGGAAAAAAATATCCAATCTCTCTCTCTCTCTCTCTCTCTCTCTCTCTCGTCACATCTTCTCTGTCTTCGTAGATAAAGACCATGCCGATAGACTCCTTAACAAGCTGAAGTGTTGCAACGGCTTCCAGATCCATCAGAACCTTTCCCTTCTTGTCACAATAAACCAGCTGAATTGGCCTCGCCGGCCAATAACTGGTAGGGCTGTCGTAGAAGCCATTGGAGACGTGGGCAAGGCATCAGCGGAATCGTCTTTTCCCCAGTTGAAAATTCTGAACATGTTGGGCACTTTCTCGTTGTTTCGTGCCCCTTTTCTGTGTCTTCAGCTTTTTTTTCTATGTCGTTTCGGAATTTAATTGATACTTTTCTGCTGGGTCATCTCATCGACGATGGAGAATATGAGTGCTTATGGTGGTTGGGAGAAAGTTGTAGGCGGTTCTACTTTTCCTGCGATGTGGCATGAGATTTGTGATGGAAACAACAAGCAATGAAAGAAAGGAAGAGAAGCAACATGGGCAAGATGGTAATTTGGTCATGGAAAACCGGTTTTCCATAGGTAGAGAGAAAGAAAGCTAAGAAGGAAAATAAGCTACTTTTTTTTCCAATGGAATGCTTTCTTTCCCTTATATTATGCTAACCAAACATATGAGATATTATTGTGCATGGGAAAACGTGTTCCTTTCCGGCTTATGAAGTGAACCAAATTCATTAAGCCAACTCATCTCAACCCTACAAATGGGATAGAGTTGGCCAATATTTAATAGTCCATTTAGAAAAATAACTTTTAACTTGACCCATCAACGTCTATAAGGCTTAGACAGGTTGACCCTATTGGGCTTTTCTTTAATAATAATAATAATAATTTTTTAAAAGTCTAGTTTAATATTTTATAAATTTTGTGCAATTTTTAAATTTTTATAGCCCTAATACTTAAATTTTGTCATGTAAAGTAAATAAAAACACATTTTCAAAATAGAAGAATTGGCTCATTTTAAAGTTTAATATACTTTTGTTGTAGTTTTAATAACTAATTTTTATTATTCAAAACAATAAAAAAATATTTTTACAAAAGAAAATTGGCCCATGAGTTTACCCAACTCAACCCATGGTCTTATTGGACTATGTTAGGCTAAGATTTTCAACTCATATGAGTACGTTTGGATAAACAGTTTAATTAAGCGCTTATTATATAGGCCCTTATATATAAGTTATTTTTATAATTGAAGAGTTTATGAGCGCAAACTTCATATAAGCTTTGTATAAGTTGTTTCTATAAGCTATCATATAGAGCTTATGAGAATAAGTTGAAAACAGCTTATAAGCATACCATAAATTATTTTTACAAGTTCTCCCAAATACGTGTATAAGCACTTATACCATAAGATACATCAAAATAAACTCAAAATAAATTTTTCCAAAGATACTCATTATAGGTGGTTTGGCCTACCCCAATTCATGTCTTCCTTTGGCCCTACAATGTTTGGACTAGCATGGGTAAGGCAAGCCCATTTGACACCCTTACTGTTAACCCTAATGCTATATGCCATAAGTTTTGATGATGACAAATGTATTTGAATAGTAGCATTGATATATATATAAAGATTAATTATCATATATATGCTACAAGTACTTAAGCATGATTATGTTATTTAATATGTATGTTGCATATATTCAATCATGCTATTAAACTAACCATTGGGTTTGCAAGTAAGATATATTTTATAGGTTGGTTCAAAACAAGAAGAGTGAGCATTGTATTGAAGAACAAGGAAAAGCAATATCATGCTTCACTTAAGGAAAACAACATGTAAAAATGAAGCTCCAAGAAATGAAGAATTAGAAGATTTGAAGTCTTGAAAGCTTGGATGCATCAAGATAGCCTATGTGTTTACATTAGGTATATTTTATATAGGCTAGTATACTTGTGCAACTCAATGATTTAGATTTGCATACATTGGCTCAATTATTTTGAACAAAAAGATAGTGAGATATGAAATTTTACAAAAGTTAGTTTTTGACCTTTGGTCACTCTTTATATCATATCTCATAAACGAAAAATCATTTTTTTAAGTATCTTAATCTCATTTGATAGTAGACTCAAAGATATTTCCAAAGGTATATTATTTATTGAAAACGGAGTCCAAATGAGAAATATATGACTATTTAAAATATAGTTTGAAAAACTGAAAGTTGATTATTCTGTTATGACCTATAGTCAGTATTTTGATTATATCTTTTAAAAGAAAAATAATTTTTGAGTAAAACTTAGTTCATTTGAAACTAGACTCCAAGAGCTTTCCAACGGTATATTATTTGTTTAAAACGGAGTTCAAATGAGGGAGTTATGAATTTTTAAAGAAAACTCAAAATCTGGACTGCACTATAAGTGCTGTAACGGCTATATAACGGCTAGTTTTGTAAAATCTTATATATATGACCTTAGATACACGATTTTGAGTAAGAACAAAGTCCTACAATGTGATATTAACTTCTTCTATCATCTTTGAGAGAAAGGAAAGCATTCTTGAGCCAAATCTTGCATATTCTCTATCATTATAGTTATTAGAGCTTCATTTGTATTCATCTACTCTTTAAAGAGAGTTTCTTTGTATTGTTGATTTTGATCAACACATATATTATTCTGAGTTGAGGTTCGCAAGTACCGGTATTGGAAGAACTTGCTTTGGGTTGAAGAGGAGCCCGGATTCATAAATTCTCCATTGTGGTTTCACAAATACCCGGATCGAATTTGCGTGGTTGTAGTGGTTTGCAAGTACCCGGATTAAACTTGCAATTATAGTGGAAATACTCAAGTGGTCTCTTGAGCACTGGATGTAGGCTTGGATTAGCCGAACCAGTATAAATCTCTGAGTTTGCTTTCTCTATCCCTTACTCTTTAATTTGTGCATATTGATATCTATTATTTAATTCCTTGATCTTTATAATTATTTATCTTGACAGCACATTGATTTTCTGTATTGTATTTATTATCTTAAGCATTGTACTTTTACAGAAAATCATTTTAACTTCCAATTAATTCTTGTGAAAAATTTATAAAACTCAATTCACCCCCCCTCTTGGGTTCCAACCATTACTTTCACTTACTCATTGATCCGTTTATAATGATCCAGTTGTCACATGCCATAGTTGGATTATTAAATGTATTTTTTTAATGTAAATGGAACAATGAGAACTCAAGAAATTTGAGCTTTCTATAACAAAACTTTAAATACATATATAAGACAAAATATGATATAAATATTGCAACATTTAAAAAAAATATAATATTTAGATAAGTATTATGCTATGCTTAATACATAATACCATCAAATACATATAAAATATCACCCAATTTTATTTTAAGATAATCTCTTTATCCTCAAATCTCAAGAGGTTGTCAACATTATTGAATGTTCTTTGATAACTAAAAATATACAAGAGTTAAACTAGTTATTCCAATTCTAAAACCGGATGCACCATGATTGATAGATTGAGTAAAAATTAAACCAAAGACCCTTTACCATAAGTCAAATTTTAATGCCGATCTTATCTGATCTTACATTGTTAAGATTCTTACCAATGAAAAAAATAATTTTTGTTGTGACGGCTTTTATAGGTTAAAAAAAAAAAAATTCAGTTGTGACCTTTTCAATCGTTCTTAAACCCACTCATTCATAATACATGATTCAATTAGCATATATGTTGGGCTACTAAAACTTTCAACAATAGAAATATCAAGATTTATCTATCTAATTGCACCAATGTGTAATATTAAAATATATTGAGTAATCATTTGAATAAGTCAAAATTAAAAGTGATTTAGTTGAGAATAAAATTTAATATTTATCATGAAATATATCAGTGTAAATACTAAAGTGTAATTTTTAATTTGATGAAGGATAAAATTTGAAAATGCATAAAACTTGTGTAATAAATGTAATTTGCTATTTACTTATAAGAAGTTATGGTCTCTAATAATAATACGATAAGTTCAATTATTCTCTTTTTTCTCGTTAGAGTGACTCTAAGGAAAAAATTTAAAACAAAAATTTCAATTGAAAAATCAAAATCCCGTTAAAACTTTATCACCTTTTGAATGTGACTCCATGAATTTATAAGATAAATTTTTGTCTTCATCTCTTATCATAAATTAACATGGATTATGAATTAAATTAAAATTTGGATTTGAGAAACATGTTATTAAAAACCCTTTTATAATTAACAGATATCAATAATAACCTTAAAGTTGTAATTAAAGACATTTTGATGACTGACTCTAGAGGGAGTGTGGGGTTAAAGAGATAATCGTGTGGGCCCATGTTGGAGATGTTATGCCCAGCATTCAGCAAAGCTTGAAGCTTTCAAATTAAAAGAGAAGGAAGGAATACCAGCTTGTGATGGAACCAGATTCTTTGCTGGCCAGCACAGTGCTAGACACTTTAGCATGTTGATCACATTTAATCCAATGGTAATAAATCTTGCGTTGACACCCAATTTAAAGCATCCAATTAATTCAGCCGTTGAACGTAATCAACGGTTCAAAACGCCCAACATCATGCTAGCCAAGCACACTCCGCTCATGATTGGACCCTTATCTCTTCTGCCATGCTGTAAGATTTGGCGCCCTGTTCTTTGGGTTGGCTACAGTTAAAATTGTGGCCAACACTTTCAGCATCCGAAAAAATCGTTGCTGAAACTTTCAACAACAGTAAAAATGTTGTTAAAAATTTGAACCGTGACACTTTTTAGCCAAGGTAGAACACCCTGCTCTTTGATAGGCGAAGAGCAGGGGATTCGCGTCCCATGCTGCATGCACACTTCAGTAAAGCTCACTACTGTTTTTTGTGAAGAAAATTTTGCCCATTATTTTATTGTAAAACTCATATCCAACACAATATTTTTTTTAATTAAATTCGAGTAAATCATGTTTAAACTAGAGGAAATTATTGATTTACTCTCCAAAAAATTATAATGTCTCAATTTAGTCTTTAAAAGATCAAGTATCTCAATTTAGTCATTAAAAGATTATGTTTGCCTCAATTTTGTCTATATATCTATCAAAATCACTTTTAGTAATGAAAACATTTAAGATTTGACAGTGGTAGATTTTGAGATTTAACAATAAAAATGGCCAAATTGATATAAATGTAATCTTTCAATGATGAAATTGAAACATTTAATCTTTCAATAACTAAATTAAGGCAACACTATAATCTTTCAGAAGATAAAATGATAATTGAGTCTTAAATTTATATATATTTTGAAATTTTGGGATGTAAATAACTTGGTAAGATGAGGCACGGATGAGGGGTCAATTGCAAAGATAATGGGTTGCAGAACTGCGAATCAAAGGCAACAAATCAGAAAAGCTTATGAGAAAATATACAAAGAGGATCTTGTCCATCGCCTTGAGAATGAGATCAAGGATAACTTTGAGGTACAATACTAAAATAAGCTCTTCTAAATACATTCATTATAGGTGGCTAGGCCTAACCCAACTCATGTCTTCCTTTAGCCATACAATGCTTGGACTAAGATGGGCCAAACAGGCCTATTTGACACCCTTACTCATTGACCCGTTTATAATTATCCAATTGTTACATGCGGTAGTTGGATTATTAAATTTATTTTTGTAATGTAAATGAAACAATGAGAACTCAAGCTTAAAAAATTTGAGCTTTCTATAACAAAACTTTAAATACATATATAAGACAAAATATGATATAAATATTGCAACATTTAAAAAAATATAATATTTAGATATAATTCAAAGTATTAGGCAATGCTTAATATATAATACCATCAAATACATATAAAATATGACCCAATTTTATTTTAAGTACAAGATAATCTCTTTATCCTCAAATCTCAAGAGGTTGTCAACAATATTGCATGTTCTTTGGAAACTAAAAATATACAAGAGTTAAACTAGTCATTCCAATTCTAAAACCGGATGCACCATGATTTATAGATTGAGTAAAAATTAAACCACAGACCCTTTACCATAAGTCAAATTTTAATGCCGATCTTATCTGATCTTACATTGTGAAGATTCTTACCAATGAAAAAAACAAAATTTTTGGTGTGACGGCTTTTATAGGTTAAAAAAAAAAAAATCAGTAGTGACCTTTTCAATCGTTCTTAGACCCACTCATTCATGATACATGATTCAATTAGCATGTATGTTGGGCCACTAAAACTTTCAACAATAGGGATATCAACATTTATTTATTGGGATCCATACGTAATATTAAAATATATTAAGTTATTTTTTAAATAAATTAAAATTAAAAGTGATATAATTGAAAATAATTTTTTCTATTTGAGGGCATAATTATCATGTAATATATAAGTGTAAATACTAGAGTGTAATTTTTAATTTGATTAGAGGTAGAATTAGAAAGTGCATAAAACTTGAGTAATAATTATAATTTGTTAGTTACTCATAAAAGGTTATAATCTCCAATTATAGTATAAGTTCAAGTATTCTCCTCTCCTCCCTAAGAGAAACTCTAAGAAAAAAAACTTCAGGCAAAAGTTACAATTAAAAAATTAAGATCTTGCTAAAATATCATTACCCATTGAACGCGACTCCATGGATTCATCATATACGCTTTCGCTTTTATCTCTCATCATAAATTAACATGAGTTATGGATTAAATTAAAATTTAGATTTGAGAAACAGGTTATTAGAAATCCTTTTATAATTAACAGATATCAATAATAACCTTAAAGTTGCCATCAAGGACAATTTGGTGCCGGACTCTAAAGAGATGGTGACGGACTAAAGAGAGAGTGGGGATTAAAGAGATAGTCATGTGGGTCCATGTTGGAGATGTTATGCCCAGCAAAGCTTGAAGCTTTCAGATTAAAAGATAAGGAAGGAATGACGGCTTGTGATGGAACAAGATAATTTTTTGGTCAACATCATGAAATTTAAATCTGGTACTTGATTTACTATATTTGTCTTTATCTAAATCATAGAATTTTAGATTTAACGATTCATATATCAAGTAATAACTTTAATATTTTTTTTTTAAAAAAATATTAAAATATAAATTATTAGATCTGAAATCTAACTATATAAATAAAGATAAATATTATACTTGTATTTATAGGATAAAGCACCATATCTCAAGTCAACACAATGCTAAACACTCTTGAGTATCAATCACATTCAATCCAACAACCATATATTCTCCCGTGTTAACACTCAATTCAAACCGTTTAATTAATTCAATCATTGAACGTGATCAACGGTGCAGAGCATGCTGCTCATGATTGGACCCCTTATCTCTTATCCCATGCTGCATGCACACTTCAGTAAAACTCACTACTGCTTTTGTGAAGAAAATTTTGCCCATTATTTTCCACTCTAAACCGTGTGGGTCCTCTAAACCTCATACATATATTCTCATCACACTTTGCTTTCCTAGCTGTTTTTCATCCACCAAATAATTTAGTATTTCCAACATAATATTACGGAGAGTTAAACTCTGAAGAGTTTTGAGTTTTTATTTATAATTTTTTAGGGTAAATTACCCTTACTTTTCTTTAAATTAGGCTATTCGTATAATATTTCAGGGACATGAAAGTTTGCCTTTTCTTCTTCTTTTCCTTTCATTTCTCGAGCTTTTTTTTTATTATAATTATATTAGATTAAGAATATTTTGGAGTTTGCCCCAGATTAAAAGTGTTGTGCAATTTTATAGACGTGCACTCTATTGTAACGACTTATGCTAATTTTTTTTTAAGAAAAAAATCATGATTGTTACGAGATTTTATCTCTCTTTTTGCAGGATCAAGATTGCATACAACACACACTGTTAGCCACAATTTTA
The DNA here is from genome assembly GCA_037074585.1 of Biancaea sappan. Lineage (NCBI taxonomy): Eukaryota > Viridiplantae > Streptophyta > Magnoliopsida > Fabales > Fabaceae > Biancaea > Biancaea sappan. The sequence goes on from CM073492.1 coordinate 42,664,691, forward strand.
ATCATAGTTAACATATTTATTAATTACGATTTTAACCGTGACTAAAATTTAACTAATAGGGCGTAGGACTCCTACTACAGCCACGAATGATAGCTAACAGCGAGTACAACTCCTGCACGCTGTAGCCAGTCCACACGCCTTCTTGCAAGTTGCAATCCTTGAACTGAATTTTGGTTTTTTTTTTGGACAGTAATTTCAATTATTTACAATGGTTTTTGTCTTCATTTATTATGTCTTCTTTAATATATCTTAAAGATCGCAATTAACCGCTTAATATATTTTAATTCTATTACAATTATCTTCTAACATCTAAACTAGGAAAATATTTATTATATTATTGTAGTATTAAAGAATTCAATGATCTTCGTTTATATTTTAACAAATAAATAATTCTCGCCTGAAATTTAAGACCCAACCCAACTATATTTTTAAAATTATTTAGTACTATATGAATATGAAAAAAAAAAAGAACTTCAAAATCAGGCATAAAATCTAATTAAGTAGAATATACATAGCAATTCTTCTATTTTCATTTTCATTATTCTGTCACTTTAATATTACACTAACTAATCAGCATAATAAAGCATAATTAAGGATGGACATCCAAGTGCAATTTATTCCCTTAATTTCTTTTTATACTTTGCTTGGACTAAAGAAATCAAAACGGAAGCCATGTGTAGCAAGTCCTGTATTTTCTTTTTACATAAGTTTGTACTTGACATGTAAGAGTTCATCTTCATACCTCATAGCATTTTTAGTATCCTTAATTTAGTGTTGTATTAATGAAAATGTTATTTTTTTGACCACAAAAAAAAATACATACACGCACATATGTCATGAAGAGAGGATTCTCTATTTAACTTTTAAAGTCAAATAGACAGTTTTATTTATTTTAATTTTCACAACCAAACACTCAAGTTTTATGGTTATTTTAAAAAAAAATTTAAAATTTAAATCGTTAATTGTGAAAACTAATATTTCAGGTAGGATAAGCACTCGACTTTCAAAAGCCAAATAAGAGATCCAAAGTCTATGTGATGCATAGCTAACCTAAAAAGGCACAATCCGAAGAAAAACAAGAAAATGAAGAAAAATATGCCAAGTTTTCTCAGTAAAATTAACTTTCGCATTCCCTTTCTCTTTTTCCCACCGAATTGTAATCCACTTTTTTTGGTACATAAAATTGCACTTACCATTTGTCCTTTCTTCTTTAAAGTTTTGTCCTTTTCTCCCCCAACTTCTCAATTTGACCCATGAAAGAAAAAACTAATTAATTAAGCCAACAATATAAAGTGAAACTTGGCATCAGATCAGAGGATATATTGCACTCCAGATTTCCTACCATCCAAACACACATTTTCCATCTCTTTCTCTCACATTCCCTCTCTGAGTGATCAGAGCACTGCAAAACAAATGGAAGATGAAAGCTTATGCAGCCCTCTTAACTGGGAATTCTACTGCCAGCAAGAGGTAAATGCCATACATGTACATATATATATAGATTAAAATCTCCTTCTTTTTTGACTTGTTTTATGTGTATGGGCTTTTTTTTTTTTCTTTTTTTGGGGTGTTATAGAGGAGACAATATGAGAACCGAACATTTTAACATAAAGTTGCCCTGTTTAATTTTTATTAGAAAAAGAAGCAAAACCTTAATGTTAGAGACTAAATAATATAAATAGAGATCAAACTCTTGACATGAATTTCATCACCTCAATTTGTGCGTTATATAGTTAGTAATGTGATACATATCTTTCTTGAAGTTGCAGACATTAGAGGACTTGAAATATTCTGTCCTGCAAACGACAATGGAGCTGGAATCAACAATTATAACAGCGAAAGAAGAAATCACAAGAAGAGAATGTGCTCTGATTCATCTCAATGATCTTCTGAACAGAGTCACCAAGGAAAGAGATGAATCCCAGGCACAATGCCATAAGCTAATGCTGGAAAAGCAAGAACTTGTTCTTCAACAGAATCACCAGACTCTGCAGATCCACGAAGATGAATCACAGAAGCAACGCTGTTCAGATTGTTCAGATTCCTCATCAGCAGAGACAGAGAGGAAGAAGAAGAAGAAGAAGGGATTGCCAGAGAAAGGGAAGCTTTTGAAGGCAGTTATGGAGGCAGGGCCTCTGCTTCGCACTCTCTTAATGGCTGGAGCACCCCTTCCTCAGTGGCACCACCCTCCTCCACCCCTTCACTCCATTCAAATCCCACCATTCATGCTTTCTAAATCTCTAAACTAACAATTTGGTCCCTCCATTGTTGAGTCCCTGTAGGTTTAGTACCAACAAATTAGGGTTACAAGAGTCGGTCTTTGAAAATAACACATTCATTGCACATTTGGTCCATGCAATTAGGACTTATGTGCAACGAATTTATTATTTTCGAGAACTTGTTTACTTTTATATTATGTCGTGTATGATATCCTTCATTGATGTCTGTTTCAGATCATTCTCTACTACGGACTCTCTTCTTTTCTCGGTAAATATTCAAAGTAGTCCCTAAGATATATACTTTTTTTTTATTGTTTAGCTTTTAAATTTAAATGCCGAACGACTTAATTAGTTTTTATGAATCTGTACATATTCGATATAAATTATGTTTTTTTATAGGACTAAATTTTATAATTAGTTATCTTTAAAGAATTAACTCACTCACAATGTTTAATAAGTTTATAAAATTTAAGGACTAAATTGTGCATATTAAATTTTTAAAGACTAATCAATCAATGCATGTATCTTTCAATAACTAAATTTTTATTAGTCCCTCTTTTTGTTTTTACAACATGTAAATATAAGGTGAAATGAGTTATATATATGTATATTTATTTATTCTTAAGGAACTAGCTTAATAACAATGTTTAACAACTTAAGAAAAAGTTCAAGGAGTAAATTGTGTAAAATTACATCATGAACTAAACAATCCATCCACATGTGTTTCAGCGAGTAAATTAATGTAGTCTTTTTTTTTTCTATAATATGTAAATATAAGCAAAATATTGTCGTTGATCCATGTTCATGAAAGATTCGACACAGTTTTACGTTGGCTGTCGAAGGCCTAACACAACCCTCCTCCTTTCTCCGGGCTTGGGACCGGCTATAAAACATAGGCGGAAAAAATGGTTGAAAATCGTTTAAGATGGTTTGGGCATGTGCAAAGGAGACCGTTGGAAGCGCCAGTTAGGAGAGTTGAGCAGATAGTTTGGAGCCCTATGAAAAAAGGTCGAGGAAGACCAAAAAGGACACTTAGAGAAATTATTGAACGGGATCTTTTAGTAAATGAGATATCTAAAGAGTTGGTCATTGATAGAGCTCAATGGCGTCGTGCGATCCATGTAGCCGACCCCACTTAGTGGGATAAGGCTATGATGTTGTTGTTGTTGTTGTAATATGTAAATATAAGGTGAAATGAGGTCAAGTTTATACCAAAAAGGCTGGGAATTTAGTTATGATATGTAGATTATGACACAATTTTATAGATTGGTTGATGAGTTAGGGTGTGATGAATTTAAGGAAGCCTTATATTTGAATATACAAATTTTGAAATATAAAAAAAAAATACAAATTTTGAAATAGTCTAACAATAGACAAATTCAAACTCTGATGTGATCCTTCTAATTTTCTGCAGCGAAATCTTTATTAGAATGTTATATTGTCATCTAATCAGTAATGCTAATTAATTATATGTGCATTCATTTTATTCATATGATTTTCTTTAAAATATAATATACATATATATAGTATTTAGTAAAATAACTATTTAATTTAAATAACCTAAGTCTAGTGGTAAAAAATTCTTAATTTCAAATTTGTATATCATCATATATTAAAAATAATTAAATATTCTCTTGTACATAGTAATTATACATCGATGTAAATATTGAGAATTTACAATTTTTACTATTATTTTCAAAAATTTGGGTTATCTAATTATAACAGACAAGATATTTAAAAAAGACTTGATTTATTTCTTGAAGTTATTTGAGTGGCTATCAACTGTAAAAACTTATGCAATATATATATAAAAGAAAAGTCAAATTTTAATTTATCTTCCAAATAAACTGTTCTCTTAATCTTTTAGAAAAATGATAAAGTTACATTTTTTTATTGATTATTTTAATATATATTGTTTTTTGAAAGCCAATTAAATTAAAAAGACCAAAAAGGTTTTTTCATTCGTGCGGTGACGCGGTTTCTAATTGTAGCTTTTAGAATGTGATTACGTATTTGTTTGACTCAATTCAGCGTCAGAAACACCACTCGTTTCTTAATTTTCCACACTATTTTGACATTTTTACCCCTTTTTTTTAGTTTTATAATATGAGTAATTTTTTATTTTGACTTTTACTGAAATAAAGTTTGAAATAGAGATTCTTAATCAAATAAAAGAGGCGCACCACAACTGTTAAATGCAAACTAAAAGAAAATTATCACCGAAACTTTAATTTTTAAATATTCAAAAACTTATTAGAAGTTTTGAGTATAAAAATCAAATTTAAAATTTTAGATTAGATTACATCAATAACCTCATAAATTTAGTTTAACTACACTTGACATATTTTCTATATATCAACGAACTTGAACTTTTAGTACATAATATAATTTTTTTAAAAAAATTACTTTACTATTTTTTCATATAAAAAATAAAACTATAATTTTATGTTGTATAAAACATCAAATTAATTGACACATAAATTGGAAAGTATTTTTGTAAGATATGACACATGCTAAGTCAGATGATATTTTTGAAATGTCACAGGTAGCAAGTACTATTTAATCAAATCTTAAGAAATATTAGTGTAAAATTTCTAAAATTTATGTGTTGAATGTATTTTAAATATACTTTTAACAACAGTATATATATTAGTGTAAATTTCTCGGTTTAGGGTTATTATTTACAACTTTCAGATTTGGGCAGATCCAATTTCCAGTGGGCCCACAGCCCAATCCCGAAACTCTTTAGGCCCAAAAACGGCCGTACAGTTGCAAGATGTTCCTACCTTAGAGTACTTAAAAAAAATCCATTAATTTGACACCCAAAAAAAAAAGCATTAATATCGCTATAAGACTTTTTTTTCCCTCTTTAGTCGGACTAAAAGTTAGCTAGGAGGTGAAGAGTAATATGATTTAAAATAATTTTTTGAATATGGAATTAAATTGTGGTAATTTGTATATTCTAAAAATAACCAAAGAAAGTTATGTAACCTTCTACCTTTTCACTTATATTTTGTAAATAATTTTTTTGAATATAAAATTACATAATAGTAATTTTATATTTTAAAATAAATTTTTAAAAAATAAAAAGTTAAACTAACTCCTCACACACCCACTTACTTTTGAACTTCTTTATATTATAATCCATACTTTAGTTTATCATTATCACCTCCCTTTTATTCAGTATAATTTTCTTGTTTTGGCTAAAACATTATATACAAAATATTTTACACCAGATACTTGGATATTCATTCAAAAAAATAAGAAATGTTTTTTTGGCTGAGAAAAAGAGATTGTTCATTTTGCATTAAATTTTACTTTTGTCTCATAATTTTTCTCGTTCAAATTTAATTTATGAGATTCTCAAATGGAATATCCTGGACAATAAGATGACATGTTCAAATAATTTTATTTGTGAGTTGTGGAACTTAAAGGATTATATATATATATATATATATATATGCAAACAATATTTTGAAAGATAAAAAATGAATATAAGCGATGAAAGTGAAACTTTATGCATCATTAAGGGATGAAAAATAGATTTTAATCTTATCTTTATAATCCATTATATATAAATAGGCTGACTCTAATATACACACACAATATGCATATAGTACTATATAGTTTGTAATATTAAAGTAGAATTTAAACTCCTACATCAGACATAATAAGATGTTTGTAAATGAATTTAATTATTTTTTTATTTGAAAAGATATATTTTTTAATTTAAAAATATGTGTCTTTATTTGAAAAGATATATCTTTTATTTAAAGAGATGTGTCTTTTATTTAAAATAGATATGTCTTTTATTTAAATAAATATATCTTTTATTTGAAAGTTGAATTTTAAAATTTCAATAAGACATAAATTAAATAGATATATTTATTCAAAATAGAATAGACATGGCTATTAGAAATCAAACAGATATAACTATTAAAAATAGTATAGACACAACTGTTAAAAATAAAACAAAAACACATGTTAAAATTGAATAGACATAACTGTTTAAATTATATATATATATATATATATATATATATATATATATATATATATATATATATATATATATATATATATCCTATTAAAATTCTACAGTGAGTATCTAGATTCCAAGAGTGCTTTGTTGTATCCTAAAAGGGTTTGCTTGTGATTCCCCAATGTACAGATATAAGTTCTTTAAAGAAAGTGATCTTTCACGCCTCAAAGCCATTATTATTTTTCAATATTTGTAATAATTTTAATGAGTTTATTTCCTGTCATTCGCTACTATGGGGAATCCAAAAGAGTTCATCAAATTGGATTGCTTCGATGGCACTAATTTCACTCGCTGGAAGGACAAGATGATTTTCCTACTCACTGCCTTAAAGATTCATTATGTTTTAGATCCCCATTTACATGTGCTGCTAGATCCTTATCCTGAAGAATCTGATCAAATCAAACCAAAAAGAAAGAAACTTTAAGAAGATGAACTTATATATCGAAGACACATTCCGAACACACTGAGTGATTGTTTATACGATTTGTATTCAAACTTGAAGACACCAAAAGCAATTTGGTCTGCTTTAGAGACTACTTACCAGACTGAAAAATGAGGTATTGATAAATTTCTGGCCCTACAATATTTTGAATTTAAAATGGTTGACACTAAACCAATCATGGATCAAATCTGTGAATTCCAAGTCTTAGTTTCAACACTAAGAGATATTGAAGTCAAAATTCCATATGCTTTGCAAATTAGTGCAATTCTTTCTAAATTGCCTTCTTTTTTGAATAATTATAGAAAGAAAATTCTGCACTCCACTAAAAATTAACATTGGAACAATTTCTTACTCATATTCAAATTGAATATGAAACTCGTACAAGAGAGCCACTAATTATGACTTCAAGTTCTACTATTAATCTTGTCAATGAAAAGAATGCTGAAAAAGGAAACAAGAAGTTGAAAGCAAATAAGAAATCCTTTAAGAAAAAGAAAAATAATATTATTTGTTTCCCTTGTAGCAAAAAAGGCCATGTTATTCATGAGTGAAGATTTAGAAAGGTTGGAAATAACTTCAACAACGGAAAAAATGAAAAGACTGAGAAAGTAAACTTAGTGGAAAGCATAATCCTGAAGATCGAGGCCATGATGTCTACACTTCACATTGGTATGATTACCGAAGTGAACATAGCTAATGCAACAATGAAAAATCAAGACTGATGGCTTGATTCGGGTACAACCATCTACATTTGTAACAATAAAGATTCCTTCAAGATCTACAAAAAAGTCAAAGATTATGAAAATGTGCTTATGAGAAATCATGTTATTGCTAAAGTGTTTTAAAAAGGGAGCTGTAGAGATCAACTTCACATTTGGACTGAAATTGACTTTGTTAAACATATTTCATGTACCAGAAGTTTGAAAGAATTTAGTGTCTTCTAGTTTGTTATCTAAGAAATGTTTCAAAATTGTAATTGAGTCTGACAATGTTATTGTCACATCCCAAGAAACAGGCATATGACTAACAAAGAGGAGGATTCACTACCACCCTCGAAAGCCTTACATCTACCCGAAGCTTGTAACGACATTCAACAATTTTAGTTATTTAATTCCATAAGTCATCTTATTAATTTCCTTTCACATGCCAACCAAGTCAATAGATCAAATTAGTCCTAAATATGACAATCTAACCACGATTCATACCCTCAGTCAATCAACACACAAGTTGAATGACAATAAAATCCTAATCAAGAAAAGAGAGAGACAGGATTATACTATATCTCTAGACAAAAGGGAGCCTGACCTAACTCTCAATACCACCGCTAAGCTTCATTCGTACTTGAAAAAGTTGAGATATGAGTCACACTGACCCAGTGAGGAAAAACTCTATATTGCCTCAATAAGTAAGCAATATACATGGGTATGGAGGAATTATAAATATAAACATACATACTATAGGAGATATACTCACATAAGTACACTATAGGTTTATTCACAACATCCAAAGGCGATATCATAGCCCACAACAATGCATAAATTCATGGCTTTCCAGCATAACCAAATATCTCATAAAGAATAACATTATCAAACAACAAGTATTATTAATTAAATAATTACTCACTACCTTGTCATGAAGCCAAACCATACATGAGTAAAGAGGGGAAACAAACCAAAATTCATAAAACCATATTTGAGTATATATATGTATGTGTGTTTAATCCCCGACCTTATGTCACCAAGTGTTTTAAGCCATGTATTAACCCCAACCTTATGTCCCATCTTAGTTTAAATGCCAAAGATATACATATACCTCATATGTATATCTAACCTCATCCTTATGCCTCTAGATCCATTCAAGTGCCACATCTCGACACAATATAACCACAGTGCCACACCACGGCATAATGTAACCACGATATGATACATTATCCATAGCATAAAAGGGTACAAGCCAACATCATAATTTCCAAATAACAATCAACCATACCAAGTGATTACACAAAAGTCTTTTTATAATTAGAAGTTCAAGGACATATTGATTTAGATCATTTAAGTACTCCTTACATTATGACAAATATGTTCTCCATCATTATGCTTGAAAGGAAATTAAACATAATTAAAAAAATAAAATTATTCCTACTTTCATACTCATAGGGCTTGTAACAACATACAATGGCCAACACACCAACTTAGTCATATCTTCATTAGATAGTTTCTCACAAAGATAAAGTGAGTATATATATATATACATGGAAACATCCTTACATTAATTAAACATAGGATTCCATATCCCTTGAGTGTGGCAAAAGTGAACACATGCTCTTAATAATAATCCACATGTCCTTATATACATACATGCATACATATTCACTTGAGTTATTCACTTGGCTTTGTATATATAAGAAGTATATATATATATATATGTATTTACATATGTATATAAGTATATGCAACTTTTCTCCATTCACAATCTAATAAGATGGATAGGCAAGTTAGAAAATCCTCTCACTGTAGCCAATTTCTCCAAATTCTGTTGATATACAACTCTTCTGTTGAAATTCCAATTCCATAATAAAATTTGGACTTATCCAACCTGTTTCATGCATATGCACACACATTCATATTTACCATAGCAATCAAGTTCATGCATAACACCACAAGCATAAAGGTGCATCCTTTGAAAGAAATAATAAATTAGGAAGTAGAAAAATCCCTCACCTTGAGATTTAAATCACGACATCTTGATGAAACATCCATGGATGATTGCCACAACAAGAGCCACATAAATATATTCCATAAGGTAACACATGAGACCCTACCAATCTATCCATCACACAATTTTTTATTCATAATATTCCCCACACTTACACATGTACATAATATATGTTTAGTACATGGCTCATTGTACATTTCGATGCCTAAGCAATTTACTGAAGGCTTATCTCTAATCCATATTTGACCCACTCCACTTGAGTGCCATAAATCAATGTTTAAAGAAATACACCAATAGAAATTTCCATTTCCAAATAAGAGGCAAAAGAATTCAATTATTTCCATGCAAATTGTACCACAAAGATTCACCTTTCATATAACATGATTCTAAGTATACAACATCAATTATTAATAGAACATTAGTAAAATAATTATGACCATATCATACAACATAAAGTAAAAGTGGTATTTATTCCTCGTGTTGACTCTAACCTAGCTAATGCTCCTCAAAAGATGTGGAAGATGCCTCAAATAATCCACTCCTATAAGATAAATATGTAAAACATGTTAAGGTAACAAAATAGGGAATTCTTTATAACTAGATCTCCCCTTTGATTACTCTTTTAGTCATAACTCCTAAATAGTGAGTCATTTTCAATTGAATGTTATCTCATTAAAAACTAGACTTAAAATTCTTTTCAATAATATAAAATTTGCTAAAAACGGAGTCCAAACAAGTAAATTATGACTGTTTGAAGATCGACAAAAAAAATTTTGAAATGCACTCCCGCATGTGTGCCTAAGAGGGCAAAACACTCCCCCTTGCTGCCACCTACATGCCTAGGTAGCCATTTTCCCTCCCAAGATGCTATGTTAACACAATTTTCTACTTCTACATGGTTTTTCCCATTGATTAAAAAATCAAATCGGATCAACCGCTAAGACTGGTGACTGGAAGGGGGTTTAGTTCAGTTGTGTATTTGGACCAAAAAAAGTGAAATCGGTACGAAACCAATTAAACCAGCCCTAAACTGGCTAAACTAGCTAGTATTTTGCGTTGATCGATTCAATTGATTTTTTTTAAAAAAAAATAAAATTATGTTGTCGCCGGAAGGAGGAAGGAAAGGAGAAGAAGACAGTTATTTCCATGGATTTTGGTGAAAACATTGAAAGAAATAATAAGAGAAAGGAACTATGATCTACTACCGATGAGAAATCTGAGAAAGAGACGATGAACATAGATCTGAGGAAGAAAGATGATAAACGAAGACCTAAGCGACATCGTTTGAGAGAGTGACGATGAAGATGAAGGTCATTTGAGAGAGAGACAATGAAAATAAAGCCTTAGGAAGAAGATGACAAGACAGTGAGAGAAGGTGGGAAAGCAAAAGGCAAAAACATGTGATATAATGACATCCAGCTAGCACTAATGACTCATGAGTCATGTGTTTTAAAATTTTTTAATATAAATATATAAAATATTAATTTTTTTATTATATTAATATAAAATTAATATATATATATATATTTTAAGTACAACCAATTTGATCGCGCTTCAACCACGATCTGACCATTGAATCTTGAACTGGTACCTCTACTGATTCAGTGACTAGTCAGATTTTTAAAACATTAGTTTTTTCCTTCATTCTAGACCAATTTTCCACCAAAACTCAAGATTCTTTCCATGGTTTTGCTCTAGGAATGTTTAGGAAACATATACACACTCAAATCATAGATTATAACCAAGATTCAAAACTCAAATCTATCAATCTTCCCTCAAGAACCCTTGTTTTCAATATTTTTCTAGTTTTTGAAGGATAACAACCAAGAATCATGTAATTTTAGCCCAACGACCAACCAATCCCTTTCCTATGATACTAATAAAAGTTCAAGAACACTTTAAATTACCCCCAAGCTCACAAAATCAAACATCAACCCAACTCACCCTTAGGGTTTACTTAGATGCAAAAATGGAGATGGAGATGGAGTAAAAACTTACTTGCTTTGGAGGAAATCACCAAGGGAAGATAATCCACACACAAGAGAAGCCTTTGGGAGGAAAGGAAAGCAAGAAGAATGAGAGGGATGGGAGTCGCCAAGAGAGATGGAGAAGGTGCTGAACATGTTAGAAAAAAAATGAATGAAGAGACAGAAAATATTAAAGCATATAAGAATTTTAGTCAGATAAAAGAATTCTCATAATCCCCCTTGTCCTTCATAGTCAACACCCCTCCAAGTTAACATTAAAGCACTTAGAAGCATTTTCAACATTAAACATATATTCCATATAATACCAACCCATTAAAGCCAACCATTAATAACATAAAGTTATAACCACATACAAATGCATTTCTCTTATTCCTCCATTACACTTGAGGCCATTGTAAACATTTCATCCAAGTCCCTCCACAAGACTAAAAGATGCACTTTCCATCCATATAAGAATTTCCATCACACAAGGAGTTTAAGATTATCCATGACCAATCCATTACATATATACACAATATCACCAATCATCATGCTCAACGGTGCAATAATTAAGAAAGAATAAATTACTCAAGATATTCCTAAATTTTACAATTTAATACTAAGATGAAAGCTTTTAATCAGGTTCTCAAAGTCTTAGTCTACACAATTTTGTGGAATATTTTATTACTCAAGTCACTCTAAAACCGGAGGTATTACAAATTTAGTCCTCACCCATGGACTTACTTGCACCATCTTCACATTTTAAGTTTCAAGGATTCTCAATTTTCCTTAGGTACACATACACAATCAAAAAATTTTCCCCCACATTTTCTGTACACACACATTAGTATACTAGCTATAGTAACACCCAAAAATTTGGGATGTTACAGTTATAGTGTCAAAGAGTGGGATATTTATAGGAAAGGGTTATAATTCTGATGACATATTCAAACTTAGTACTAATGCAATAAAAGTTGATTTTGCTTATATTGTTGATTTTAATTATATTTTATGGCATGCTAAATTACAACATCTGAATTTTGGTTCTTTGAAATTTATGTCCAAAAATGGCTACATCAACTACAATTTCAAAAATACTGAAAAATGTGAAATCTGTATACAGGAAAAAATGATTAAAATAATCTTTTCATAAAGTTGAAAGAAATATATATATATTGGACTTTGTATATTCAGATATTTTTAAATTAAATGTAGAAATAACAAGAGGTGGTAAAAGATATTTTATCATATTTATTGATGATTTCTCTAGATTCACATTTGTCTATTTACTAAGAACCAAAGCTGAAGCATTCAAAAATTTAAAGAATATAAATCAATAATAGAAAATCAAAAGAATAGGAAAATGAAAATCCTTCCTAGTTGTCACGACCCGTTTTCTGGGCACATGACCGACACAATGATGAATCTCTCATCACTGTAAGCCTTCCGATAAATATATCAAATTTTCTTATATGAAAATCATAGATTATCAATTTAAAATACATTATTATACTGACATACAAGCCAAATGTCGAACCCCTGAACTAGATGTCCTAGACGATTACAGAGCAACATAATCTATAACAGAAGAGAGGTCTACCCGACAACGGGAAGGTCCAAAGTGATCTACTCCTCTAGCAGATATTCTTCGATGGCAACCTGATCTGAACAAAAAGGTTGTACAAACAATGTGAGCTTTTAAACTCAATGAGCGAATCGGCCTCGCATTAATAAAATTCAAATACATTACCAGTCATGCAAGCATATCCAAAGGCTCATACTCAACCAATAGACAGAAGATAAAAATTTATCCAATTCAACAAACGTTACTAGTACTCGTCAATGGCAATATATCCCGGAGAGCGCACACAGGCCGGCTCACCAATTATGTATATTTCCGCCATGACGCACAACATCATCCTCTTACATACAAGATAAAAATTCATCCAATTCAACAAACGTTACTAGTACTCGTCAATGGCAATATATCCCGGAGAGCGCACACAGGCCGGCTCACCAATTATGTATATTTCCGCCATGACGCACAACCTCATCCTCTTAGCTAGGGCGCCTCACGGATTTATCACCAATCCGGGCTATATCCCTACTGAGGGAATCGTTGTCTCCACACTCATTGGTCAAGACACCCTGTCAACCGGGTTTTCCGCCTTGCCGTGAGAGGGGGTACTGTCCCGCTCAATCACAATCAATAGCATTTCATATCATAATCAGAAGCTCAATATAATATTCATCCATATAACAGGTATAGTATATTACTATATTATGGATTTATAAACCACATATCAAGATAACAATTAATCCATTTTTGAAAACATTCAAACTTCACATCATCATAAGATACTTATTTCATTTTATCCATACTTATGGATTAATTATCTCATTTAGATTCGTCATTCTGAATCCAATTTCCCCCTATGAATCTTGGGAGTGTCCTACGACATACTTTTTATCACCAGTAATGTTAAAACTCTATTAAAACGGGGTCGTTTCACTCACCTGGATTCCGTACGAACATCGCTTCTCTAAGTCATTACAGACAAGAGTTCTCAGGTGAATTTCGGTGTTCTGCTACGGAGATTTTCATGAAAGATTAGAGAAAATACGTCAGGATTGTTTTCGTACAGATACTGTTCATATGTATGGTTACTGTTCATATATACGGTTACTATTCATACAGTCACTATTCATACGTACGGTCACTATTCATATATACGGTCACTATTCATACGTACGGATACTATTTATACATACAGATAATATTCGTACATACGATCACTATTCATACGTATGAATATTATTTTTATGTACGGATACTATTCATATGTACGATTACTATTCATTCGGTTACTATTCATACGTACAGATACTATTCATACCAGAAATAGAGAATACAATCTGTAAAAGAGTACACCAGGTAAGTTCCCAGGAAAGAGTGGAGGGTCACACTGGACACACTTAAAAACCAGGTCTTTCCTTAGCCAGAACTTTCCTAGACATGTATTATTCACAGTTTACATTCTATTTCGGTAATCAGAGAATCAAAATAACATATAAACAGCTAAGGACAGTTTTTCTGATGTGGAAGATCAGCCAAGGCCGCAACCACAGAGCATACTTAAGAAATTAACTTCTAAAATTTGAAAGACATAGAAAGGGCATAGTATCCTTACCTAAGCTGAAAAGGAAAGGCCCAAAATCTCAGAGGCCTAGCATTGAAGTAAGAGGAACTTAAGGAGAGAAAAAGAGAAGTTGAAGGTGTGAGTTTATAAGTGAAATGGAAGGGCCTATTTATAGCAAAAGTCAAGGGTACTATTTGACACTATGCGCTAATAAAATATTAAATTTACTATTCATGAAAATGACATTTCTAATAATGTAGTTACTGTACACCTCACGCGTACGATCGAAAATTTTTCTGTTATTACTATTGAAAACTTAAAGGGAAAACTATCCTTTCACCTTAAACCTTTAAGTTTCTTTTCAATTCAGTCCTTTCACTTTAGTCCCTGAGGGTATTTTCACACATAAAACGTCAGTTTCTCCTACGAACTTCTTTCTAGTTTTCTCTTATGACCAAACAACATCTAGTACTTGACATTTCGATTGTATAAATGAACAGTATCGTATACGTAAATAGTATTATACATGTAAACAGTACCGTATACTAGCATAGTAACCATAGTTTGTAAACAAATATTTATATTTTATTTTTCTTGGGTATTACATTATCACCCCCTTAAGAGAATTCGGTCCCCCGAATTCAAAACTCATTTCAATACTGAAATAAGTGTGATTACTTCGTCTATATCTCATTCTTTGTATCTCTTTCTTCCAAAACCTCATCACACCCTTGGTGAGATTTACAAGAACATTATACCATTGACTGTGAACTCTAAACCGCATTATCAATAATTTGCATAAGACTTTTGCCTTTTCTAGACAGCAAGTAATCTCTTCCTATCAGTTTAATCTTCTCCACAACCTTTCGTACCATAAAGTGTCTCATCCTCATAACCTTTACCAAACTCAAACCACCTAATCAGAGACGAACTCTGTCTCTATGTAAAACCTCAAATAAGTGCCTTCTCAACAGTGGCACGTGGTCTTTCCAGTTCACATTGAATATCAGAACACATGTTTCCACACACATAGCTTATAACTTTTACGAATACAAGCACCCTACCCGAAGGCATCATTTTGGCCATAAGCAATACTCTTGCCCGAAGGCGATCCTTCTACCTTAAGGCGATACTCTCAGCTGAAGACGTTATATAAAATGAAATCATTACATAAATCTCTAGGAAGAACAATCCTAGAAAATATGATAAGTAAATAACATACTTCTTACGCATAATTATATATATGGAAATTCCTCTCACCTCAATGACTCATATAGAGTCGCATCCCTTCAATGATTGAGGCAAACCCATAGTTCTATAGGTTCATAAAATACTTATTCAGCATTCCTCCATAGCTCAGAAGTGCAATGAAATATCATTTTAGTAACTCTGCTCAGTCAAAAAGATATTACTATACTATGCTTTAGAATCAAGTATGAAATATAACAAGTCTAATATCTTCTCATTCCTCAAGTTCTTTTAGTAAAATGAATCACTTCAACAAAGAAGATCTAGATATTAACTTAAATTTTATTTCTAGTACATAGATAATTTTAATACGTGAAGCTTACACCAAATGTAGCTTTAGGTACAAACAAAAGAAAAATAAATTAAGGACGAGGAGGCTTTTGAAATGTAAAAGGTGCTCCAGGTCTAGAAGAGGAAGGTGCTTCAGACCTTAAGGAGGAAGCTAATCGTTGCAGCCTAGAAAGAGTTTCTGGAGGAAGCGCCTGAGAAATTTGGCGAAGAGCATAAGTCACTCCGTTCATACAGTCAATACACCTTGCTTGTTGGTCACGAAAATTTTGAGTTGCAAACATTGAATGTCTATCAACTCGATTAGCCAGTTCCCCGAAACGACGGTTTATCAGTTTCTCTTGGTTTTCAAAGAGACGACTTATTAGTCGCTTCTGGTCCTCTATCTTGTATTCCAGGCTCTCTATCTTACGTTCCAGGAATGCAAGCTTATTTTCTGAGGATGTTGCAGTACTGTCCTCCTCCAACTCTATTACATCCCTCTTTCTCTTCTTAATTTCTGGTGACCTGTCTACAGGTCTCTTCCCTTTGTTGTTTCCGAGACTTAGATTTAAATCAAGCTCTACATTGCCAGTCTCAAAATTCAAGTTGAAAGACTTATTATCGGCCATTGCTCTAGGGATCTCAGAAATAACTTCGAATGAGAAAGGAATGGAGATTGAGAAATAGGTATGTAATGAAAGAAGTAGGTTTGCTTGGTGCGATGAGTAGGGTAACGGGCATACAAGATTTATAGACAACCCGAAGCCCCTGGAGCTAAAGCCACCACAACCTACACGCCGCTCGCTATAAGGTTTACAGATCACATACGTCGCAATGCCAGCAATTAATGTCGGACATGCAAGTAAATAGTAAATATAATTTAATGCAATTAACATAAGTCAAAGATTTCCTCAAAAAAAAATTTCGGCTAATCTTGACCTTTCTCAAAGTTCTGACTAACTACGCTCTTCAGTCTGAGATTTTCTCCCTCTAACTTGTTTTATCCTGTAATCCCATATCACGATGTCCCTCTATGATTAGGTCGCCTCATATTGGTATCTTAGATTCTAATCGGTGTCTTTATACTGAATTTACACATAATATATATGTAAATATATATATTTTAAAACAAAGTTAACTGCTTACGGTCACATGCAGTAAGTATTATCATGATGCAAGGAAATCATTGCCTTTCATTTGCCCACGAGAGCATTATATGTAAGTATATGTAACCACGAAGATATATCATCATCTACACATTTTATTCTATCCAAGTCATTTTGATTTCACATCTCTATGAGTATATGTAGGATAATCACATATTCTCCTTGATCGTAGCCTTCACTCATTATGCATGAATAACATACATAAATGTAATTACAACATGATTCAATCAATTATGTATATTATACTCAACTGAAGGCTATTAAGAACAACACAATAAAACGGAGAAATGTATTTCAGTTCATCATAAAAGCATCTAAGGCAATCTTTGATGGCTATGTTATCAACTTCTTTGAATTTCGGAAAATGCCAACGGGAGAAATGGGAAAACCGAGTAAAATCGGCCGCAAATCCACCGAATACTGACTTTCGTGGTTTTGGCATTAATGCAACGCGCTATCGGTGTGCACGCCTACCCTAGACTTCTGGCTTCCAGCTTGCAGAAATCCATAGGTTGATCGTGTAGGGGTGCGGTGAAGAGATATCTTCTTTGTCTCTCCAAATTTTTTCTCTATAAAAACCTTCTCAGCGTTCTCAGTTACCACACCACAAAGAGTAATAATCTCCGAGCCTACAATCCCCTAGTATTCCTCTCGCCTCATACTCTTACAAAAATTTCTAAATTTTTCCAAATCATGGCCTCAAGGAAGTACATTGATCTCACAGTAGAGGCTAAGGAAGAAGAGCTCGACTTAAACTTAAGTCTGGGCAAAGACAAGGGCAAAAGACCTTTTGAGGGGTCTCCAGAGAAACAGAAGGAGAAGAAAATGAAGAAGATCGAGGAAGCTGAGGAGACTAGCACGGGCCATACCTCGGAGGACAAAATCGCCTGTCTAGAGCAGGAGGTGAAAAATCTGAAAAAGATGATAGGAGACCTGGAGAAGTTAACTAAACGCAATCATGCAGAAATGACTTCAAGAATAGACAGGTTCTTCTATTGGTCTACCCAGTGCTTCTGCAATCAACAACAAAGAAGTGTTGATTGTATGAATGGGATTTACACTACCCTCCGCGACATTGCTATGTCCCTTGCTCCAAGGAATGGTCGAGGGGTGATGATACAATACAACCCTCCTAATCCGAGACCACCTCGCTTTTAGATTACTCATGCATGAGTAAACTTCTTCTTTTTTGCAATGTAATCCTTCAGTTTTTTTTTGTTTTTAATGCGAGTGGTTTCTTTTATTGGCTGGTACCCTAAAATAATATAGCTACACAAAATCAATCATGAATTCAGCTTATAAAATCCACCATATAAAAATTTGATCCGACAGCAACGGAATCAAAACAAATAACAACTTTTCCTTGACTAAGTTCAAAAGTGTAGCCACATCTGTATAAAACTAAAACTGAGAACATACTTTTTAAGAAGAGATAAGTCTCGGAGGGAAAGGAAATGAAAACATCCTACAGGACCTTCAGTAGAGCCATCTCTCTATAGTTGTGCCCGGGTTCACAACGATAGAGGAGGTCCTACTAAGGTTACCTTGCTCTGTAATCACTAGGAGACCTAACAACCTTTGCTTTGATACCAACTTTGTCACGACCCGTTTTCTGGGCACATGACCGGCACAATGATGAATCTCTCATCACTGTAAGCCTTCCGATAAATATATCAAATTTTCTTATATGAAAATCATAGATTATCAATTTAAAATACATTATTATACTGACATACAAGCCAAATGTCGAACCCCTGAACTAGATGTCCTAGACGATTACAGAGCAACATAATCTATAACAGAAGAGAGGTCTACCCGACAACGGGAAGGTCCAAAGTGATCTACTCCTCTAGCAGATATTCTTCGATGGCAACCTGATCTGAACAAAAAGGTTGTACAAACAATGTGAGCTTTTAAACTCAATGAGCGAATCGGCCTCGCATTAATAAAATTCAAATACATTACCAGTCATGCAAGCATATCCAAAGGCTCATACTCAACCAATAGACAGAAGATAAAAATTTATCCAATTCAACAAACGTTACTAGTACTCGTCAATGGCAATATATCCCGGAGAGCGCACACAGGCCGGCTCACCAATTATGTATATTTCCGCCATGACGCACAACATCATCCTCTTACATACAAGATAAAAATTCATCCAATTCAACAAACGTTACTAGTACTCGTCAATGGCAATATATCCCGGAGAGCGCACACAGGCCGGCTCACCAATTATGTATATTTCCGCCATGACGCACAACCTCATCCTCTTAGCTAGGGCGCCTCACGGATTTATCACCAATCCGGGCTATATCCCTACTGAGGGAATCGTTGTCTCCACACTCATTGGTCAAGACACCCTGTCAACCGGGTTTTCCGCCTTGCCGTGAGAGGGGGTACTGTCCCGCTCAATCACAATCAATAGCATTTCATATCATAATCAGAAGCTCAATATAATATTCATCCATATAACAGGTATAGTATATTACTATATTATGGATTTATAAACCACATATCAAGATAACAATTAATCCATTTTTGAAAACATTCAAACTTCACATCATCATAAGATACTTATTTCATTTTATCCATACTTATGGATTAATTATCTCATTTAGATTCGTCATTCTGAATCCAATTTCCCCCTATGAATCTTGGGAGTGTCCTACGACATACTTTTTATCACCAGTAATGCTAAAACTCTATTAAAACGGGGTCGTTTCACTCACCTGGATTCCGTACGAACATCGCTTCTCTAAGTCATTACAGACAAGAGTTCTCAGGTGAATTTCGGTGTTCTGCTACGGAGATTTTCATGAAAGATTAGAGAAAATACGTCAGGATTGTTTTCGTACAGATACTGTTCATATGTACGGTTACTGTTCATATATACGGTTACTATTCATACAGTCACTATTCATACGTACGATCACTATTCATATATACGGTCACTATTCATACGTACGGATACTATTTATACATACAGATAATATTCGTACATACGATCACTATTCATACGTATGAATATTATTTTTATGTACGGATACTATTCATATGTACGGTTACTATTCATTCGGTTACTATTCATACGTACGGATACTATTCATACCAGAAATAGAGAATACAATCTGTAAAAGAGTACACCAGGTAAGTTCCCAGGAAAGAGTGGAGGGTCACACTGGACACACTTAAAAACCAGGTCTTTCCTTAGCCAGAACTTTCCTAGACATGTATTATTCACAGTTTACATTCTATTTCGGTAATCAGAGAATCAAAATAACATATAAACAGCTAAGGACAGTTTTTCTGATGTGGAAGATCAGCCAAGGCCGCAACCACAGAGCATACTTAAGAAATTAACTTCTAAAATTTGAAAGACATAGAAAGGGCATAGTATCCTTACCTAAGCTGAAAAGGAAAGGCCCAAAATCTCAGAGGCCTAGCATTGAAGTAAGAGGAACTTAAGGAGAGAAAAAGAGAAGTTGAAGGTGTGAGTTTATAAGTGAAATGGAAGGGCCTATTTATAGCAAAAGTCAAGGGTACTATTTGACACTATGCGCTAATAAAATATTCAATTTACTATTCATGAAAATGACATTTCTAATAATGTAGTTACTGTGCACCTCACGCGAAAATTTTTCTGTTATTACTATTGAAAACTTAAAGGGAAAACTATCCTTTCACCTTAAACCTTTAAGTTTCTTTTCAATTCAGTCCTTTCACTTTAGTCCCTGAGGGTATTTTCACACATAAAACGTCAGTTTCTCCTACGAACTTCTTTCTAGTTTTCTCTTATGACCAAACAACATCTAGTACTTGACATTTCGATTGTATAAATGAACAGTATCGTATACGTAAATAGTATTATACATGTAAACAGTACCGTATACTAGCATAGTAACTATAGTTTGTAAACAAATATTTATATTTTATTTTTCTTGGGTATTACACTAGTGATAGAGGTGGAGAATATTTTCTTATTGAATTTAATAAATTCTGTGAAGAGCATGGTTTGATACATCAAAGTGGTGCACTTGATACCCCACAGCAAAATGGGTTGGCAAAAAGAAAAAATAGAACATTAGTAGAAATGGTTAATGTCATGTTATTGAATGCCCATTTGCCACATAATTTACGGGGTCAAGCACTTTTAATTGCATGTTATACACTTAATAGAGTGCCTTCAAAAGGTATGAAAACATCATCTTATAAAGTTTTTATAATAAAAAATCAAATTTAAATTATTTCAAAGTATGGGAGTGTATTTCATACTATAGAGTTCCTGATCATCAAATAACTAATTTAGGACCTAGGGGCATTAAAAGTGTTTTTGTCACGACCCTCAAAATGGTACGTGACCGGCACAACTTAGAGATACTCTCTAGTTGTAAACCTATGCTTTTAGCTCCATATAATAATCATTCTAAAATGTGAGAGTAATAATATAACAAAGACTTATCTTAGTTAAATACTCCGATTTTACTTAATAAGCTACAATCTTACAAAACATACAGTAAACTTAAAGTACTGTAATAACATAATTATGTACAATAACCACTTCCTCCTAGATGTCCTATTTGACTGCAGAGCTTTCTAGAATTTAAAATTGAAGAAACAGCTTTAATTCAAATAAACACCAACCCTTGAAGCAAAGAGGGTTAGGATATTGAACTTGCGCTACTCCTCAGACGGATGTTTTTCGTTAATCTCAGGATCTGAAAAAAATATATCCACCACAATATGAGATAATAATCTCAATGAATAGATAACGTTACAAGGATAGAAACTTAATTACAGATAATCATCAAGTGATTAACAATACACAAGTATATGTATAAAATGCCATAGAATATGACCATAATCATATTCGGCACACAGCTATCTCCACATTTGGCATACAGCCATAGCATATGACCATAATCATATTTGGCACACAGCCATATTCATATTCGGCACACAGCCATCTTCACATTCGGCACACAGCCATAAATATGACCATAATCATATTCGGCACACAGCCATATTCACATTCGGCACACAGCCATATTAATTGAAATATTCAGTCAAAGGTAATAGTAGATATACTCTGAATATGTAAATTACTTGGACTATTCATATAATTAAATAAGTATCCAAGTAGGTTAGCTACTCACCTGAAATCCAAGTTACTATATCTTCTTTAAATCTACACAATTACATTTAATAGATTCAATTAATATAATTCTTTAATACATATAATCACGTATACGTACGTGTACTTTTCAAAAATACATATAAAAATGTACACGTATATATACTATTCAAAAATACATATAAATACTATTTATATATAGTTACTATTCATTTATACGTATAGTTACTATTCATATGTACGGTTACTATTCATACGTACGGTTATTATTCATACGTACAGGTACTATTTATACCAGAAATAGAGAATATAATCTGTAAAAGAGTACACCAGGTAAGTTCCCAGGAAAGAGTGGAGAGTCCCAATGGACACACTTAACAACCATGTCTTTCCTTAGCGAGAACTTTCCTAGACATGTATTCTTCACAGTTTACATTCTATTTCGGTAATCAGAGAATCAAAACAACATATAGGTAGCTAAGGACAGTTTTTCTGATTTGAAAGATCGGCCAAAGCCGCAACCACAGAGCATACTTAAGAAAATAACTTTTAAAAATCTGAATGGCACAGAAAAGGGGCATAGTATTCTTACCTTGGATCTAGGCTAAGGAAGAAAGACCTAGAATCTCAGAGCCATAACGCCGGAGCAAGAGAAGTTTTGAGGAAAGAAGAGAAGAAAAACTGAAGGTGTGAGTTTTGAATTGAAATGGAAGGGCCTATTTATAGGAGAAATTATGGTACTATTTACTACTATTCCATCTACCATTCTCCTATACTATTTCATCTACCAGTTTCACTTACCAGTTTTCATCTACCATTCTCCTATATTATTTCATCTACCAGTTTCACTTACCAGTTTTCATCTACCATTCTCCTATACTATTTCATCTACCAGTCTCACTTACCAGTTTTCATTCTAGATTCCACTTTTGAACTGTATATTTACTTAATGGGATTAATTCCATATCATATCATCCATTATATCCACAATTTATAGAATCTATAATTAAAAATTTATATTTTCAACAACATGCACAAACGAGTATACAAAAATTAAACTAATAGGGAATTTATTTTTTTCAAAATAAATTTATCGAAATTCTTAAATAATTATAACTTAAAAAAAAAATAATGCGTATTACAGTTTTTGTAGGATATGCACAAAATGCAAAGGCTTGTAGGCTTTTGGATGTAGAATCAAATGTGATTATATAATCTATACATATTGAATTTATTGAAAATAAATTTTTGCATGATTCTACCAATAATCAATTGAAATATCAAAATCAAAATAATGATGATACATATGCATTTGTCACATTTTGATGTTGCTAATAATAAAAGGGAAAGTGACAAAAGTCATCAAGAAATTAGAATGAGCCAAAGAGTAAGAAAAGAAAAACATTTTGGTTCTGATTTTATTTCTTCACAAACTTTGATTTTTCTTGTTGAAAGAAGTAGAACTGATGTCTATAATAAGATACTCATTTTACTAAATATTGAAAATGATCCAAGGACTTTTCAAGAAGCTATTTCTTCTAGAGATGTAACTTTTTAGAAAGAGGTTATAAATGATGAAATGGACTCAATTATGTCCAATAACACTTAGATCTTAGTTGATCTGCCTTTAGGATCAAAACCTATTGGTTGTAAATGGATGTTTAGACAAACATATAATATGGATAGTTCTATTCAAACTTTCAATGTAAGATTGGTGGCTAAAGGCTTCACACAAAAAAAGGGTATTGATTATTTTGATAATTATTCTCTTTTAGCAAGAATAACATCCATTAGAGTACTTTTATCATTAGCATCAATGTATATATTACTTGTACATCAAATGGATGTTAAGACAACATTATTAAATGGAGATTTATATTGAGAAATTTATATGAATCAACCTGAAGGTTTCATTCTTCTTGGAAATGAACGTTTGTAAATTAGTCAAGTCTCTTTATGGATTGAAATATACACCAAAGTAGTGGCATGAAAAATTTGATAGTGTGATACTATCAAATGGTTTTATACATAATCATGTTGATAAGTGTATTTATTCCAAATTTACAAGTGAATATAGTGTCATTATCTGTTTGTATATTGATGACATGTTAATATTTGGAATAAATATGCTTGGTATCTCTGAAACTAAGAAGTATTTGACTTCAGCCTTTAAAATGAAATATATGAATGAAGTGGATACTATCTTAAGAATTAATGTTCAAAGATATAACAAAGGAGTGACTTTATCATAGTCACACTACATAAATAAGGAGCTTGATAAATTCCAACATTTAGAAATAAAGGAGTTTAATACTCCTTACGATTCCAGTATAAAACTGACTAAAAATCCAGGGAGAATGATAGCATAATTAGAATATGCAAGTGCAATAGGTAGTATGATGTATGTAATGCATTATACTAAGCCAGATATTGTGTTTGCTATTTGTAAACTCTCAAGGTTTATAAGTAATCCAGGTAATAAACATTGGAAAATAATTTCTAGAGTGCTTGGGTATTTGAAAAGAACAAAGCACTTGAGAATTTGTTATAGTGGTTTTCTTACTATATTAAAAGATTATTTTGAAGCAGGTTGGATCACAAGTATTAATGATAATAAATTCACATATGGTTAGATATTCACCTTGAGTGGAAGCGCCATTAGTTAGGCATTTAAGAAGCAAATTTGTATTTCTCATTCCACAATAGAATATGAATTTATTGCATTGGCAGCTGTTGGGAAAGAAGTAGAATGACCGAGAAATATGTTATTAGACATTAAGTTATGGCCATAACCTATGCCAGCCATTATGTATTCTGTGATAGTGAAGCTACAATATGTATAGCTCACAACAAAATTTACAATGAGAAATCAAGACATATAATTTTAAGACATGCTTATATAAAGGAATTGGTCACAAATGGAACAATGACAATTGTTTATATCAAGTCAAATAAGAATTTGGCTATTCTATTGACTAAATCATTGCCCAAAAATGTAGTACAATAAACTTGTACAGGAATAGGGTTAAATCCTTGAAATAAGACATTAGTAATTGAAACCTAACTTTGAGTTAGTATACACTTTAACAATAAAAGTTCAATAGGTAATAATAAGTTACTAAGCATTGTCTGAGACAGGAACTCTAAAATTGAAACCTCGTTCAAGAAAATGTACTACATAACGTCATGTGAAGAGTTAAGAGGTTGTTAAATGTCTGAATTAAATTACTTGCTGGCAAACACTTCATAGTACATACTGTTACAAAGAGAGGTTTACCAAGCTCTTAAAGGAATTGTTAAATGTGTGGAGTAATAGAGACATAATAACAATACGACTTATATAAATATTGAAGTGGTGCCACTTCAAACAAGATTTAAAATAGTTGATCTTGTAAATATTCATGAAACCAGGATTAGCACATGGCAATAAAAGTGCTAAAGTAAGATTACTAGAACGTCATCATAAACTTAATGATGTCATATGTGTTGTATTTTCGGTCTTGGCAGATGGAGTGATGATTCAAATCTTATGATACCACTATCTTTGTCAAAACTTTAAAGTATTATACTATTAGAAAGTTCAAATCTCTGTAAAGATACTTTTTATTATGTATGATATCATGTAAAAATATTACAAACTAATGGGGGATTGTTATATGTTTTGTAATATTAAAGTAGAATTAAAGTCCTATATCGAACATAATAAGATATCTGTAATAAAATTTAATTATTTTTTCTTTTATTCGAAAAAATGTATCTTTTAATTTGTACATTTTAATTTAAAAGGATGTATCTTTTATTTGAAAAGATATATCTTTTAATTTAAAATAATGTATCTTTTATTTGAAAAGATGTATCTTTAATTGAAAATATGTATCTTTTATTTGAAGAGATGTATCTTTTATTTAAATATATGTGACTTTTATTTGAAAGTTGAATTTTAAATTTATTTTAAAATTCAAAAAGATATAAATTAAATAGACACGTCTATTCAAAATAGAATAAACATAACTATTGAAAATCGAATAGATATGAATATTGAAAATATAATATACATGACTATTAAAAATAAAATAGAAAAACCTGTTAAAATTGAGCAGTCATAATTGTTCAAACTTTATATATATTATATTAAAATTTTACGATGAATATCTTAGTTTCAAAAGAGTTTTGTTGTATCCTGAAAGGATTTACTTGTGATTCCCCAATACATAAATATAAATTCTTTTAAAAAATGATATTTCACACCTCAAAGTCATTATTATTTTTCAATATTTCTAACCTGCACTAAAAATTTGATCCAAAATAATAATAATATAATATTGATCTTGATAGAAAAAGAAACCACTTTTCTTTTTGGGGATAATCTTTCACTCTATGACCAACCAAACAAAGTGGAATTAATGATATATATATATATATATATATATATATATATATATATATATATATATATATCAAAAGCAATGGAAAAGAATTCTCAGAAGTGGGTCATCCTCATACCACACATATAACTCATATAACTCTAAGGATCATCATTTTCAATATTTTCAGCCAACTTTGATATCTTTTGATTCTTGTGGGCCTCATCTCACGATCGAAATCACACTTTTTTCCTTCTTTTTCTTGATTTAGAATCACCCTAAAAACACCCTCAGAAAAAATATTTTTCAGAATTTGAAGCTTCTATCCCAAAGCTTTTATATATACACACACACACACATATATACGACTAATTTATCTTCGTATAATCACCTTGATCAATATCATATTATAAAGACGTCTTAAATTGCTTTCTTCGTCAATCTTTCCGGCTCATCCATGCAAGCATTATTCTTCTAGTTCTTGTAAATTCACTCAATTTTTAATTAAGTCCCTATAGTTTGATAATTTATAATAGGTCCTTATAATTTTAAACATTTTAATTTGGTCCTTGTTAATTTAAATTTTTATTAATATTATGCTAAATTTTGGTTATATGACCAATGATATATTATATTGACACTGTAAATTAAATACGTACATAATTTAAGCAACTCATCCTAATTAATCACTTAATGCAGTACTATGTCCTATATGTAAGTTAATTTCATTCAATTATCTATTTAGTTATTCTCCTTTTAATTTGTGTAAGTTATGCATATTTAGAGTGCAAATATGAACATAGTTGAGCGAGTTAACAGAGTTTTATAAATATTGACAAAAGTTTACTAATGGGTCTAAATTAAAAAATTTAAGAAACTACAAGGATTTAGTTACAAATTTATAAATTATAAGCACTAAGCGCATAATCTAACCTAATTCTTAAAGTTTTGTGTCTGTGTGTGTGTATGTCATTGTGAGATTTCATCTTGTATATTTTTCTATTTTGTTTATTTAATTAGTTGTTTTGCTTTTTTCTCTTTGTTGATGTAATGCATGCAAGCTTTTTCTTCCTACCAAGACAAATACACGTAGACAAGCATTAAATTGGAGAGTGATCTCCTTCTCCAATTCCTTATCCATAGCCGACAAATACAATAATGCACAAATACCATCATGCATGTTTGGATCAAGAACCCTAAAATTGTGTTCATACTCATATACTATACAAACTATATATATAGCTAGGTTAGCATTATTAGGATTAATTAACATATAACCGAGTTGATGATACTCCTAGGGCCCTTGATTGTGATTGTTATTTATGACATTAAGGGTCTCTTTTGCTTCAAAAGAAAGCCATCTTCTTCTTTTTTTCATATTAATTATTAAGAAAATTCATTATTCCAAATAACCTGCTATCGAACTCTTTTTTTTTTTTTTTGGTTTATCTAGGATTAATTGGGTGGAGCCGGTGGACTTTTTCAATATTATTACAATTATATATAGATGCTTTAAATAATTATAAAAGATGGCTCAATATATTATCCCAAAGTGTAGGATATATATATATATGACAAGAAATAGTATGCAATTGGATGCGCTGGTACATTGTTATTTTTATTTACATATATGATAATAAATTATAATACATGGGTTAAATATATTTGTGTTTAATATACTGACATATTCTAAGCATATAATTCTTGGATATTTTGTAGTATATTTTCATATCTTCAAAAAAAAATCTAGCATCACTTTCGTGAATTATTAATTGTTGTGTCAAA
This sequence comes from Biancaea sappan, assembly GCA_037074585.1. Classification (NCBI taxonomy): domain Eukaryota; kingdom Viridiplantae; phylum Streptophyta; class Magnoliopsida; order Fabales; family Fabaceae; genus Biancaea; species Biancaea sappan. Next base: position 42,693,183 of record CM073492.1, read on the forward strand.
TTTTTATGAACGTTAATTTATATTAATTAATTATGAAAATATAAAAATACTTTTGAAAAAAACATGCATCACATATATATATATATATATATATATATATATATATATATATATATATATATATATATATATATATATATATATATATATATATATATATATATATATATATATATATATATATATATATATATATTAACGCCAAACATTCGAAATGTCATAGAATATCAAACCACCCACATGTGAACTGCTTTCTAATAAATAAAATCTAATTTTGCAAAAGACAAACAATGAAAGCAACTGGTCGATTCCATATCGTAACAATGCAGAAAGAGAAATATAAAGATGTTGTCATGAAAAGTATATGTAATTTTTATTCTGACAAGTTGAGGTTTTTTTTATTGTTATTTTATTTTTGTGAAAGTACTTTTTATTTGATAAGTATAAATTTAACCGCTAAAAAAAAATCTTGAAAGAACAGCCAAATAGAAGGAAAAAGAAAAGAAAACAAATAAGGAAGAACAATTAGTAGTTAAAGCCACCACTTATTTGTTTGTTTTCCAACAAACTCTGCAAAAAAATGTATAGTGGTTTTAAAGAAATGCGTCTTCTTAATTCTTACCACAAAATTAAAGCCATACAAATATTTATAACCTACTTTTCCTTCTTGCATTTTTTAAATTATTGATTCGGAGTATACACATAATAATAATAATAATAATAATAATAATAATAAAATTATTATTATTATTATTATTATTATTATTATTATTATTATTGATGGCATACCAACTTGTTAAATTTTTTTTTTCATTTACTTTGTCTCTTATTTAAGATATTACATAATTTTTGTTAGTTATTATATAGTGTGTTTCTGTAGAACAGTTTTGTACAATAAAATGTGTGTGCTTGAAAAACAATATGAAACAAAATAAACATAAATAGTTTATTGTTACGGTTATCAGCCATTAACATATCTATTCTTAAACCTTTTCACTTTATTTTTTTAACCCAAATTAATCTTTTAGGAATTCATTTAAACTTCTCAGCTAAATTTTTTTAATATTTTTTAGCAGTAAATTGGTCCCTATTTTCACCCAAAATATAGTAATTAAACATCTAAATAGTACAGCTAGTCACATGCTGAACAGAAAATATTGCTGTATTTATCAATTTATTATTAACAGATTAGTAAACAACAATCACTTTCTTTATTGTTGACTAAATCATAAAGATACCCCTATATATTGATTATAAAATTACATAAATTACTTTTTTTTAATTTAATTTCTATTACATAAATTAATTTCTATACAATATTATGACACTATAACTTTATTCTTAATATATATTATTAAATTAATATTGAGTTTTAATATGAGACTACAATCTTATTTTTAGCATGACAGATAAAAATGATTTACTAATAATTGGAAATGATACATATTGTATAAAAATACTAATTGATTGATAAAAATAAATTAAATATGTTTTTAAAATAAAAAATACATACAATTTGATTAGACCTTAAAAAAAATTTATGGAAATATCAACTTTTGTAGAGGTTGACTTCCTCACCTCATTTCTTTAGAAGGTGTGTTCTAAAAAAATAAATTGACTAACATAAAAAATGATTCGAAAAAGAAATAGAGGAACTCGACTTCTATAAAAATTGAGCTTTTTGTAGTTTTTTCTTAAAAAAAATAGTACAATTTACTATTGACAAAGTAAGTACCGAATTTAAAGAAAAAGTTTCAATATCAACAAGCATGCACATGTATCAAATCAAAAATTAGGCACAGCCTCGATCTCATATTGTTAGTTGTTACTTGCGTTTTAGTGTGGACCCTTTAATTTGACAATAAAGCCCTATTTATATATATATATATATATATATATGTAAGTTATTCCTTTTCTATTATACACATTTAAGAATATAGATTCAATTATGTGAATATCTTCATAGTGACAAATATAAGCAAAAATTATTTAGAAATAATTTTTGTCTTAATTATTTAGTCTAATATATATATATATATAGTAATTAAATTATGAACTTTTATGAGGTTTAACTAAATTAGATATAATAACTTTTATCTTGAAAATTACACTCAAAATTCCCCCTAAAATATTTTTTATAATTAAAGTTAATATCTTATATAATTTAAAAATTACAAACAACATCAAAATATTAAGGGGGTTAAGTATATATAATATTTGTAACAAGAAATATATCAAGTCTTATTTAATTACATTTTCAAATAAATTAATGTAATTGTTAAAGACTAACATACAAATACATATATTTAAATTTTCAAGATATTAATGCATATATTTTTTATTTGTTATATCATTGCTTTTATGTCTCATTGCATGACATGATAATTAAATTTCAAACTCATAATCAATGAGTTGTAATTTGTAAGCAATCATGAACACTAAACAATATACATTTTCATTGTACAAAATCATTACCTACCACCTAAATTTCAGTGACTGTAAAACATAATCATTGAAAACTTAATATTTTTTCTCCTTCTTTTTAACTTTTTGTTGGTCAAAACAGCGTTAATTACTTGGCACTTTTGGGCTAACAAGAAATTGGATCAATCAAAGAGTAACACACACACACACACACACACACACACACACACACATACACATACATAGGGGGATTATATTTATAAAAAAAAAGTAATAACTTTATTGTATAAATTGTAGAGAAGAAGATATAATATATTCGACACTATATTATATGTTTTTACATATAAGTAGTAATCAATTGTGCATTTTTTAAAATTTAAAATTGGAGTAAATTATAATTTTAGACAAGTTGTTTTATGATTACTTAATTAATCTGTGATATTTTTAATTTTAACAAAAATAATTTTGTGGAAGATAAGATAATGAACAATTTTATCATTGAAATTTTATTTTCCTTATATATTGCACAATTTTATAGTCTTCTAAAGTTTTTATTGGAATTATCCATTAAATCTCTCGGAACATTATGAAAATATTCACAATATAGGTGAAACAAATATCTAAAAAATGTTTTTTATTTTAACATTTGCATGATATTTTCATTAATTCTTTATAATTAGTAGGGTTGATTAGTTGTTAAGCAAACATACAGTAAGGTTGAGTCACACTAAATCATATGAAAACAAATTAATTTTGGATCAAACTAAGGGATGATTATAATTTACACTTAAAACTAGGGTGGTTATTCTTTTTTAAAAATAAAATTAGTTAAGAATATGAGCTACTATTGCTGGTTATATATATATAGCAAAAAAGCGTCCAGGTAGAGTTTTTCAATGATGGGATTGAAGTCAATCGGGTTTCAAGTGGGCATTTGGTGGATTTGTAATTAATTTATAACTCATCAACTTCCAATAATCACACTTTTGACGGATCAAGATTCTCTGCTTTTTAGTAGAAAGACAAAGTGCTCTTCCATTTAATTACGAACATTTTAGCAACCTAAAAAATAGTTACTAAAAATTTTAACAATAATTAAAAAATTGTGATTAAATGTGTTATAAAAAAAATTATGATTAAAATTTTTAACAATAAATTTTATCGTTATTAAAATAATTAACAACAGTTTAAACAACCGTAGCTAGCGGGAGACTTTTAGTCCACCTTTGACTTTCTAAATTATATTAATCCCACTTTTTCTTGATCTATTCACCAAATAGTATACATTACATTCTCCAACTTGCTATATAGGGTTTGCAAACCCACCGCTTTTATTTTATAGTGTTTTTGTTCTATTTGACAGACCCATTTTTGACCTACTTTTATATAATATGGTACCACAAGAAGCTGGCATACCCTAGTGTTTTGGATTTTGAGATATACTAATTAATTATTTAAATATTCAAATAGTATGAAATTATTACAAAAATATTCTTTTCCTTACTTACGCTTGGTAGAAATTTCAATTTCGTGCCATATGTTTATTTTTTTAATTTTATCTTACTTATTTACTAAATTTATCAATTTTATTTCAATTATTAACACCGTCTTAATCATTCAAAAAAATGCTAACATGTCTAAACCCATGGTCTGTGACTTATTAAATATTATCAGTATGCAATTTTAACTTTTAATTTCACCTCACACATTATGTTTGGTATCTCACATTCTCATTAGCAAATTATTTTATATACATCATAAAGATATTACTATGTTGAATATTTAATTTGATGGTACTTTTTTTAACAATATTTATCCATCTATTTGTATTAGCAATGATTTTAGACTTTGACCGGCTTGGTGGGTCTAGATCTGATAATTCAGTGTCAGAACTAATTTGAGTTAAGCTTTTGAACTGACGTGAAATTGACTTAGTCGGATCAATGTCAACTTGAGCTTTAACTTGATTGTGTTAATCTAATTTTTTAAAAAAATAAAAAAGGGAGGAGGCAGGTGGTTCATAAGAAGAGTTAGCGATGATGATGAAAGTTCAACTGAAAAAGAGACGTCATGAAATGTTGTGAGGAAGAGATGTTCTGAAGCTAAGATTGCAAGCCAAAAAGCTGATCATCGTGTCTACGATGAGAAGTCAAACATCATAGTAGAAGTGGGAAGAGAACGTCATAAAGACTAATTAATGAAGTAAGTGTTTCAAATTTGTTAATATATATATATATACATAGTATTAAAAATAAAAATTAATTTTTATTATATTATTATAAGATTAATTTTTATGACAAAAAAATTATTTATAGATATTTACATTTTAATTATTTATGATAAATGATTAAAGTTTAAGATTTTAAAGTATAAAATTTTCATATAAATTATTTATTTTATCTAATTTTAAATTTATTTATAAACAAATATATATATATATATATATATTAATTTTTTAATTTATTTATCTAATTTAACAATTAACTTAATAACTCAACGATTAAAATAGTTGCTTAATGACCTAGAGGTAAGGAGGTCAATCCAAATCAAGACCAAGTCGGTTTTAAAAACATTGTGTATTAGTAAGCATTATTTCAAAAATGAAATAAAATTTATCTGAAATATCATTTATCTGAAATATCATTATAAAACATATGGGAACTTCGAGATTCATTTGGAATAACGAAAGTGTAATAGAAATTTATTAATCTAATGAAACAAGAACGGATTACAGTATTTTATAAGGTCAATATTATCTTATTTAGATATTTTTCTAACCTTATAATCTCAATACATAAAATATACATGAATTAATTAAAATATAGTAGTCCTAAGTAGGTGCGAGTATTAATGAGTTGATGAGTTATAAGAATGAATATTTAGTTACTCCATTATAAATGTTTCGAACGCCAAAAACCAACAACCTTTTATGAAAAAAAAAATTGTTTGAATAAGCATCGAAATGATGACAGTAAGGTTCGCAATTCAAGTATACAATATATTAATATTAATATGTTATAAATTAACTTACCCACCTCTTAATAATAAAAAAAATGGAGCAGATAGGCATGTCGGCAACTTGCTATATAGATGTGTAGCAACATTTAATATATGTTCAAGTTTCAAGAACATGTACTAATTAGTAATTAATGTGTTATATGTCCCTTGTAAACCGTAACATACTGATTAGGTTATGTATATATATACACAGACACACATATACGCATATTAATAACAATTTTTAATTCGAACTTTTTTGCCACGGTCATATTGGTTTTGGCTGCTAAAAGATAATTAGCTCAACTTGTTTGGTAAAGGCTAAGATTATGGATGGTAATGGGTGTGTAATCACTTAAAAAAAAAAATAACAAAATTGTAATTTGTATTCGTGTGCCTTCGCAATAACTAATACTCAAAATCTATCCGAATTAAAAAAAATTATTTTCTCAATGTAAGAATCCGAAATATTTGAAATTCAAAATATTTAAAATATCTAAAGAAATGAATATCTTAAATTAGTTATTTAATACTTATATAATCGATTGTCGATATCCATACAATAGAAATATTAAATTTATCAAAATTATGTTATATGAATAATATATTATATGTCATATATTAAAATTTTATTATTTATAATAATTATCAAACATATATTAGATAATTTTATTCACTCATTCATATTAAACAAATATATAGAGTATCAGATACCAACATTCTTATCCCTCGAATATCTGATGGATATGTATATATATACTTATCTAATATCTAATGAATATCAAATATTTTTCTTTCAAAGCAATCACTAAATATCTACAATATTGTCAGCCTTAGTTGGGGATGTCAAATAAGTCGGTCTGACCAATCATAATCATAAGGCGTGCAGGGTCAACGATAAACATAAATTAGATATTGGGCTTTATATAATTCTTGGCCTAAAAACTCTAATCCAACCTAGCTCATCAAGAATCTTGGGTGGGGGTAGGTCATTCCCATGGGGTTTTATTTAAATACTTTGAACAATAAAAACTAGGTATTGAGACTATTAAATTTTAAAAAAATTAAACTAAATTTGTAAAAAAAGTATATTAAGCCTTAAAATAAGTTCATTTTTCTTTTTCAAAAATGCACTTTAGTTATTTTAAATAAAAAAACTAAGAATTGGAATTATGAAATTTCAAAAAAAAAATTAAACTAAACTTTTAAAAAAACTAAAACTTAAAATAAATAGATAAATAAATTTAAAAAAAAAATTGCTAACCCACCCAAACTCACCTAACCTCTAACGGTAAGGGTTTATGTTCAGGCTAAAAGTCATTTTTCTAAATAGGTCACTAAATTATTGATCCACCTCAATATTGGAGTAAACTCATTTTAATAGCTCTAATTGTAGCAATAGCTAAGGTTGATCATAAATACTTTTGGTAAGATTTACATTTTTGAGGTATCAAAGAATCATTTTTTTTTGTTAGATAATAATAATAATAATAATTATTATTATTATTATTATTATTATTATTATTATTATTATTTTACAGTATTAATTAGGGCGCCATTTCTTTTTATTATTCTGTCTTCATTGATAATGTAAAAATAACTTATCTTTATTATCATTCTACATATGTCATAAGACGTTAGAGAATCTTGGCATAATTAAGTGGCCTAAGATAATTAATGGATCTGTTTGTGGGTAGGTTAATGGGACAAATCACTAGTTATAATAATTATGAATTATGAAAATACTTTTAAGGATAATATTTATTTCTGGTAAAAAATATTTTAATATTATTTATTTGATGTTTAAAATATAAAATTAATTACTTCCAATTTATAATTAAAGAATATTTTGCATTGATCAAAGAAAATAATTAGTGCTTATTTTATTTTATAAATACTATTTATAATAGTTCTTTTTTGTTCAAAATAAAAATAATTATAACTTTTATTTTGTTGCAGAAAAAAATCAGTGTAGCAAATCTTTTAATTTTAAATTTTAGTTAAGAGAAATATATAATTTATCAAAATAAAAGACTATACCATATAATTAATAAAGCCCTCTTTACTCAACATTTATTTTAAAGTTGACAAAACAGGACACAACTCGACCCCGCTTAAGGGATGGTCAAATTGACAAAGCATGTCTAACTTATAGGTAACTTGTTTTTTATATTTTATATATATATATATATATATATATATATATATATATATAATAATAATAATAATAATAATAATAATAATAATAATATTTATATAAAGTTGAATAAAAGAGACATCATTAGAAGATAAATTCATATCAAATTTATATAAACATTTGATTCTAATTAATGAGAAAAGATAATATTACAGAAAAAAATAAAGAATAATTCAAAAAAAGAAAAAAATAGTTATATTTTTAGCCTTTTTTTAGTTTCAAATCTCTAAATCCATATAGTACTCTTTTTTTTTAAAGCAAATTAATTATTCTTTATTAATTTTTGTTTAAATAAAAAACAAAAAAAATAAAAAAAAATGTGTGGGTTGGCGGGCTGGTCATTTGGCCCATCAGCCTACACCTAGAAAACTAGGTCAACATAATGATAATTTATTTTTAAAACGAGCCAACCAGTTCAACTTTTTTCGAGACCAATTCTTTTGGCAATTCTAATTGGTTTGTCACAGTGGTAGACGATAAAGGTTCAATTCTTGAGATACTAGTTTAAGGATCTGGGTTTTGTCATATGATCAAAATCATCGTTCATAAATATTGACAGTTTTAAATTTTTAGCATTTTTATTTTTTAAATATCTTGGACTTCAGATACTCTAGATTCAACTTCAGGCTTGTAATTCTACATAACATGAGCAAATCCCAGTCCGTTTAAGGAGGTTTCTACACTATGTAATGAGTGTTGAAAATGAATTAATTTTTCAGCCAGTGAGAAAATATCCTTCGTAAAACAAAAAGAAAACATCTCTTAAGAAAATATATAATTTGAACATCAGAAATTTGATTCCTGTAATTTCATTAAAGGTGAAGTTATAGGGTTTCGCTGGTTTTAGTTTTGAGAGTTGCGATTACATCCCAAATAAAATTTCCTGAAAAAGATTAATAGGTTATCCAAAAGACAACAATTGATGTGTCAAATTTGTACGATGTGGCTATGATATGGCAACCAATTGTCACAAATAATCCCTTCTATAACATTATTTGCCACTTGTTTCTCGATATGACCAATTGTCTCCAATAATTCTCAAGTTATAATATTTTTTAAATTTTAAATCAATAATATTTTATCCCATTTTATTTTAAAATGTTATTTTATTTATTTATTTATTTTATTTTTATTACATTTTTTTTTCAACTTAGTAATTTTCAGTCAATCAAATCAATTTATTGTATAATATAATATAGCTTTTGGAGTTGTAAGTTGTAACTAGTTTTCAAAGTTTTGTGATAGATAAAATAAACTACAAAATATAATATAAAAAGAGAAGTAAAAAAGCATGGGAGACCGTATGAATTTAAATAACTTCCTATTACTTTTTTTATTTAATTATTTTTTATAAATATAATATAAATTACTATAATTTATTTTTATATTAAAATATTAAAAAATAAATTATAGAGGAAGTATAGGCCAAGCCACTAGTTATTAATATGACAATAAAAATAGCTAAATTAATATTCAATTTTAACATGATAACTACTCTTTTATTCTTATAATATGCAAGTAAAAGCAGTAGAGTAATTTTTTTTTAAAAAAGAACATATATTATGTAGAAAATTAACTTTATTAGTAAAAAAGTAAAATTAAAAGATAGTTTTTGAAATATACATCAAATACCAAAGAATCATGCGACCATCTTTTTTTATATAAACTTTTTTATCAGATATAATCTAGATTGATTCAAAGAAATAAAAAAAATCAATGTAATTTAGTCTTCTCGTTAGAGGAAAGTTTGATTATTTCAGCATCGTTTATTGAAGTTAAAAGGTGTAAATGCACTTATAAAAATTCGAAGAAATAAATTACGTTTTTAATTTTAATTATGAGGAACAAAATTACAATTAAGTAGTGAGATATATACATACACACACACATATATATTCAGAGGAGACAGATATTTGTTGTGAGATAAGTGATTTAATATGAAAAATAATAAAAAATTATTATTATTATTATTATTAGTCATGATTCAAATTGATATATAATTTATTAATACAAATTAATAATATTTTTCTTAATTTACATCAATCAAATCATTAATTTATAATTTAACGACATCTTATCTTTTATCTCTTATCTCTCATGTCAGTATTCTCATTTGATATGTCTCTCTCTCTCTCTCTCTCTCTCTCTCTCTCTCTCTCTCTCTCTCTCTCTCTCTCTCTCTCTCTCTCTCTCTCTCTCTCTCTCTCTCTCTCTCTCTCTCTCTCTCTCTCTCTCACACACACACACATATATATATATATATATATATATATATATATATTCTTGTGTAGCAAGAAATCATATCCTACTAATGAAGTAAACCCTAATTCCTATGCCTAGGATATGGGTTTTCCCATATAAAGTATGACCTTTCTATTGCATTGATTTTTTTTTTTGGAAATCTATTGCATTGATGTTTGAGCAGCAAAATTGGTAAGAGAATTTATTGTTTTTGTTATTTTATTATTATGAATTTCAAAAAATATATGCTTTATATAATTGTAGCTTTGTGATACCTTGTCTGTACTTTTTGGTACGGTAGTGATTTAGAGACTCTCAGATTTTATGATTGAGTATACTGTATACTACAAATGCTCCAAAGAAGATTTTCTTTTTGATATCAATTTGATTATGAGATTTCAAGTGTATTTTGAGATTGTTTAAGAAATAAATTTAGTTTGGACAAAATTTTTATAGTATGAACAAAGGAGAGATTTAATCCTCTCAAATATTTTAAAATTTAGCCCTAGACGTGAGAGAATATGATCAAACAAATGTAGTCATAACATTTACAATTTTAACAACTGAAAATTCTAATTTTAATTTTTAAATACAAAATGTGTAATAAATAGTGTTCAATAATAATCTTTTTATAAAATATTTGGAGGATGTCATAACTTATAAGTGAATTAATAAATTAGTTTCTAAAAAAAATCTCACTTTTTTTTCATATTTTGATATAATCTCTTTCTCTGGTTTTTTTTTTGGGGCAATCAAAACAGTCGTTTTGTTTAAATAATATAATCTCTCGTGATAATTAAGTCAGACATAAATTTGTCCAATTAACTTTCACGTTTTGCAGAGCCTGTCCTTGCAAATCAGAAGTATGAATCTGATTCAGATCTTCCCAAGTATCACTTTCATCGTCACTTTTTTTTTTCCTTGGTTCCATTTTTTACAAATTTTGCCAAAATTTCCTTTTATTCGCTTTGAAGCCCCCAAAGACACCTATATAATTTTCCATGTATCCCTAAATATCATTTGAGACCTTTTACTTCGCCTTATGTTTTATTTTTGTCCCTTCAACTTAATTTTGTATCAATTTAATCATTTAACTTTATAATAAATTTTACTCTCTTATTTTCTATTTTATTCCATATTAATTTTTCAACTTTACCTTAGATTTCACTTTGGTTCATTAATTTTATTTTATTATAATTTAGTCCTTGAACTTTATCTCAGTCCATTAATAATATTTTATTTCAAATTTAAGATACAAAATCACTTAAACGATTACATTTTTACACGATAAAAATGTTTTATATTTTATAATTTTTCGAAGATTTTTTTTGAGTAGAAAGTTAAAACCTGAAATAGAGTTTAAAAAAATAATATTTTAACCTTTAAAACAATAAACTTTTTTACTTTTTTAGGAGGTGTTTGAAAAATAATTGGGTAAACTTATATTTTAAGTAAAATTGATTTTTAGAATTGATTTTGAATAAACTTAGATTTACATGCGATTTATATTTGAAAACTATTATTAGAAAAATAATTTTAAAAAATAAATTTCATTTGAATATTGATAAACAGGACAACTTTTGAATATGTAATTACTAATTATTAGAAAGATATAAATTTTATATTATCTTACTCATTACCCTTATTTAATTTCAATTAATTTCACTATTTTTATTAATTTCAATATAGTAATCAAAATAGTATTTTTAATAGAAAATTAATTAGTTATTAATCACTTAATTAAAATTTTTTTAATATTTTTATTAATTCAAATTAATTTCAATAGTTTTATTGAAAAACAGAGTAACAATTCAAAATTTTACCACTAAATTGAAAAATAAAATAAAAAGATATCAGATTAAAAAGTAATTACACAGGGACTAAAATGAAAAAAAAAACAAATATAATTGAGGTTAAAATAAAATTTTTTAAAATAGGGCTCAATAGTAAAATTGTCACGAAAGTAAAATCCTTCATTGTAGCCCTCTTTTAAGATATGTAAGTTCATTTTTCCTTCATTTTTAAACAATTTTAGCGATTTTAAGCTTCTTTCTTCTTTCTTCTTCCTTTCTTCTCGTTTTTCTTTCTATAACTTCCCCCTCCACACCAATCTTTTTCTTCTTGATTTCATTTTCTGGTTTTGTGCAGAGACGGTGATTATGGGTAGAGAAGAAGATAAAGAAAGGAGGGAGGGGGTAAAAAAGAGAATAGGATAGTTGGGAAAATCACTTTTGAGCTGCATCAACGCAGAAACAACTAAAATTTGCGATGAACCAAACTTGGATTAGACTGAGAATCGATTTTGAAAAAGGAACTGAAACGCAAAACCAAAAAAATCGCGTTATTCCATCCTCACCGCGTCAAAGAATCCTCTGTCTTTAACCCCTAAATCAAGAAATTAACTGAGATTCGACCTTTTCATTAGTATTTACCGTCAATTAATCTTATTCAAAAATAATATATTAAAAAGGGTTTTTTGAAGTCTAAAAATAAGCCTATTGGGATTATTGCCAAACATGTAACTTACCATCTTTCCTGCAAAGAATCTTCAGTGAAACTTAAATTTGATTCACAAGAAAGAAAATTTTGGAAAGAGAAGTCAAGAAAAGAAGAAAGTTTTGATCATGCCAGGAATAGCTAGCAAGAAAGGTAAGGAATGTGACTAATGAAAGACCCTGCAATGGATGAGAGAGAAAAATGCTTCTCGCTTGCGCTCATTTCTTCTGTCATTATCTTTTTAAATAAAGGCTAAAATGCACTTTACCCCTTTAAACTATACTCTATGTGCAAAAAATCCCCTTAAATTTTTAAACTCAACAAAAAACTCCTCTTAACTTTCATTTTGTGCCAAAAATCCCCTACAGTTAGTTGACCGTTAACTAAATGCTATTTCATCAGTATACTAGACACCTCAAATGCTACGTCAGACATTTTTTTACAGTTCACTTGTCATGTCAACGCTGCGAAATCGTCACTATCAGCATTTGAGGTGTAAAAACTGTTTGACGTGATATTTGAAGTATCTAATATACTGATGACGTGGCATTAGTTAACGGTCAACTGACGGTCAACTAACTGTAGGGGGTTTTTTGCACAAAATAAAAGTTAAGGGGAGTTTTTTGTTAAGTTTAAAAGTTTAGGGAGGTTTTTTGCACATAGAGCAAAGTTTAGGGGGGTAAAGTGCATTTTAGCCATAAATAAATTACTAATTTGAGGATTAAAAGATTAATATTATTTTAATTTAATTTTTTTAAAATCTAAATTTTTTTTGTTAAAGTAATTATTTTATTAATAATATCATTCTATTCAATAGAATAAAATACTAATTTCTTTTAAATTTATTGAACTAAAACTCTTCCTAAATTGAAGTCTATAGAAATCAAACATTTTTGTTATCTTATTATGATTTGAATAATTGCTATCACTGTGACAGTTAGTGTGAGATAAAAAATTTGAGATTTAATAATAATAAATTTTGTAATTTAATAATAAAAAAATTAAATTAAAACATATATAATTTTTAAAAAATTAAATTAAAATAATTAATTATGTAAGAATCAAATTAAAAACATTATAACCTTTTATAAACTGAATAATTAGCCCTAGTACAACCACCTTATAATCTCTTTCTTCTTGTTGAAATAAACAAAAACCCCACAAAGACCAAATCCCTACAGTTAAGTAATTATTATATTATATAAACCCTTCACATTTTCCCACAATTTGCAGCTTCCTAAATCCTGAGAAGGGGTGTTGTTGTTAAGCATTGAAGAGGAAGATATCTGAAGGAAGGAAGGAAGCATTTACAGAGGGGACACAGACACATTATTAAATCTTTCAACCTCTTCTCATTATTATGATTGTTCCTTCGAGAATGCTTCTTCCTTCTATCACCTGCATTCTCTTCTTATGCCTCTTGAGTTCTTTCTCTCCCCCCATTGAAGCTCAAGCTTCGTCCTTCAACCTTACCTTGCCCCACCAGCATCCTTACCCTGAAGCTGTGGTTCAGGAAGTTCAAAGGTAAAAGCTTTCTCTCTATTTGATTTCTTTCGCACTCGCATTGCATCCATTCTGTTTCATTCATCTGCATTTTGCTCTTAACTGGTAAAATCTCATCTGGGCATTCTTCAAAGTTTCAGCTTTTTTCACTTTTAGACATTTTCTCAGCATCCAAACAGAACAGAGCATCTCTGTATTTTTCTTTTCTTCTTTGTTTTTTTCCTATTTCCCACCTAGAGCCATCTGGGTTTGTCTTATTCTTCAGATTCTTGTTCTGAATCAAGAAAATCCCATTTGAGCATTCCTGTAAAACTTTGTCTTTTTATACCCAGAAGCATTTTCTCGGCATCCATACAGAAAGTTTGAACTTTGAAGCCTAGCTTCCTTATCCTTTTGTATTACTCAGCATTTTCCTCTAAAACAGCAAAATCCCAACTGGGCATTCTTCTACATTTTGCTCAAGAGCAATAAAATTTTAGTCGAGCATCATTAAAAGTTTAAACATTCTGATCTTTTAATGCTTAGCATTATATTTCTCGGTATTCAAGTAGAAACAGAGCATCTCTTTTTTTTTTTTCCCCTAATTTTTGAACTTCTGTGTATTCTTTTTCCGGCAGGAGAGTAAATGCGTCTCTTTCCCGGCGGCAACTACTCGGCACCGGGAAGGACCAGAGTTTTAACTGCCTCACCGGCAACCCCGTGGACGACTGCTGGCGGTGCGACCCAAACTGGGCGGCGAACCGGCAGAAGCTGGCCAACTGCGGCATTGGGTTTGGCGGCGACGCTATGGGCGGGAAGGGCGGCCAGATCTACGTCGTCACCGACTCCTCCGACGCCGACCCAGCGAACCCCACTCCGGGGACCCTCCGGCACGCCGTGATCCAGGAGGAGCCCCTCTGGATCGTCTTCTCCCAATCCATGACCATCACCCTAAAGCACGAGCTCATCTTCAACAGCTTCAAGACCGTCGACGGCCGCGGCGCCGCGGTCCACATAACGGGCCACGGCTGCCTGACCATCCAGTACGTCTCCAATATCATAATCCACAACGTCCACATCCACCACTGCAAACCCTCCGGCAACACCAACATCCGGTCCAGCCCCACCCATGTCGGCTGGCGGAGCAAGTCCGACGGCGACGGGATCTCCATCTTCGCGTCGCGCAAGATCTGGATCGACCATTGCGCGCTGTCGTACTGCACCGACGGGCTCGTGGACGCCATAATGGGGTCGACGGGGATAACCATTTCGAACAGCCACTTCGCGCACCACGACGAGGTGATGCTGCTGGGGCACGACGACAAGTACTCGCCGGACACGGGGATGCAGGTGACGATTGCGTTCAATCACTTCGGCGAGGGTTTGGTTCAGAGGATGCCACGGTGTCGTTTGGGGTATATCCATGTGGTGAATAACGATTTTACGCAGTGGCAGATGTATGCCATCGGCGGGAGTGCCAACCCCACCATTAACAGCCAGGGCAATCGCTATACGGCGCCGACCAATCCTGATGCTAAAGAGGTAAAAAAATTACTTTTTTCAATTTTTGTTTTCAATTACTTTTCTTGGGGAATTTTTTTTTTTTGCGAAAGGTAAATATTTCATGTCATGCTTTAATGATATATTTGAAAGAAAGCTTGTCCGGGAGGCGGGTGGGTGATCTTGTTTGATGTTTGACTATTTTGAAAAGTGTGTTAGTAGCATTACTGCATTTGCTATGGCGGCGCGTCATGCCACGCGCCTCCCAGTATTTTTTTCTTTTTCTTTTTGGGGTTTAGTGGGTAAAGTGTTCTTCCTATCTTCTAACTTGAGAATGAAACCTAGTTTGACAGTTAGAGTTTTTTCTTGATGGGTGAAGTGAGAACCCCCACAAGAGTTTAGTTTTTACTTTTTAATCTCAAAGTTGATCTTAGTGGAAATAGTTTGTTTTTTATAAGAGTATCTAAGGATAGTTTTTAAAAAGTTCTTAAAAATAAAAACTTATTTTTAGTTAGTTTTATTATTGGAGTGTACCATATCTGTCACATATAATAGTCGTACTTATATAAGAATATGTTAGAATCAATTCTTATAATCAAAGTAGTGAAGAGTTGTGAAATCTATTGTGAGAATATAAAAAATATGGAATAATTTGTGAATATTTGTGAGTTATTTAGAATTGTATTATTAGAATGAAAATTTATTTAAAGTAATAGAGAATTATTTAAAATAAAAAGTAGTGATGTAAAATTATAAAATTCACAATAAACAACTATAAACAACTAATTAGAGTTGTATATTGGAGACGTTTTAAAATAATGAACTCATGTTTAAATGTGGGTTGAACATTATGTCAAGGTTTATGATTTAGGGATGACAGAAATGTGGGAGTTAGAAATTATTAAAAAAAAATAGGGGTATTAAATAATAGACTATATAACAAAGTTAATTTTTTTTTATTAATATAGCCTATAAAATTTGAGACTTTAATATGATAGTAAATTTAATTAAATTGTCTTACATTATAATATGAAACTTTAATATGACATAATCTTTATTGAGTAATTTCTATATTGTATAAAATTAATGAGAATTAAATATAATTTTTAAAATATAAATACTAATTATAATTTACTAAAATTTTTATGATTTAAATAATTGGACCCCCTCATTCATGACCTTCAAGACGCTGATTATTAGATTTTCTTTCTGACCGTTACGCACGCGCCTGACGCGGCGCGTGACTGAGGGAAGATTCATGTGAAATAGTTTAGGCGTAAGGCACGGGGATGTTTGTACTATGTACTAACTATGGGGGGTTGGTTTGGTGCGTGATTGAACGGCAGGTGACGAAGCGCGTGGAAACAGACGAGAGGGATTGGACCGGCTGGAACTGGAGGACGGAAGGGGACATAATGGTAAATGGAGCATTCTTTGTGCCATCCGGTGTGGGCATGAGCACGCAATACGCTAAGGCCTCCAGCGTGGATCCCAAATCTGCCGTCCAGATCGACCAACTCACCATGAACTCCGGCGTCTTCGGGGATCCCAGGTACACCCTCCCGCACCGTAACTTTTCTCATTTGAAATGTCTTCACCAAATTACTAGTTTAATCCCTAAAAGGCTTATCTGTTTTAATTTAGTATATAAAATGATATATATGTAACAATTTGATTATCTTTATTGTTAGATTATAAAATTTATTGTTGTTACTGGGCATCTGTATAATTTTTTAAAAATTAAATGATTAAATGCAGATACATATATAATTATTAACATATTATTTCTAAATTTAAATAGCAAATTATTTGGATTTTTTAATATTTTTATGCATTAAATACATATCAATAAAAGATATATTTAGAATAATTACTTAAATAATTTGAAGACTTTTTATAAAATTTGAATGAATAAAATGTATCTAAATCAAAATAAGCTATTTAAAAAAAATATTAAAAAGCAAACTCTTGATAGAGTGAAATATGAATGAATTAACTTCAGACTTTTATGAAATACAATCAAACATTTGAAATATTTTTTTGTCAAAAAATATTTTAAGAATAAATAAATTAAAACAAATACAATTTTATAATGATTAAATTGAAATTAACTGCTAAATCTTTAGAAAAACTTAATTAAGATATCATAATAATAAACTTTTAGCAATCAACTCAATAATTAATAATTTATTTAAATATCTTTTAAGTACGCTCCTCCTCCTCCAAGTCCAACGGACACTACCTGTTTCTCTAACTGTCATAGAAAAAAGTTATCCTCCCTCGTCTATCCATTAAAATATTTTCGCTAAAGGACATTTTTGTCTTTTCACTAAATATCTAATTGCCCATGTAATTACGAATCTACCACTGTCTGTAAGTCTCGTGGGCCGTGGGGCCCCTAACTTTATTTCTGATTTTTTATTGGTCCGTGAATCTGGGTGGTTTCCAGGGCACAAGCAGCTGTGACAGAAGTGTTCTGTGTTGGAGCATCGAATATTGTTCATTTTATTTTATTTCTGGTGCAGGAAAAATACAGAATATAATTATTTAATCTTATAATTTTTTAATTTAATTATTAAAAGATTAAATATTTTAATTTAACCTCTTAAAAATTTCACTTATCTTATTTTGTTCATTTTTATTATTAAATCACAATTTATTGTTATTAAATATCAAAATTACTTTTACAAGTAGAGAATTCAAACTAAAAATTAGATTAAAACACTTAGTTTTTTATAAAATAAATTAAAAAAATTATAATATTTTAAGAATCACATCAATAAATTACTCCAAGTGTAACTTGATGAGAGAATAAGTTCTTTAATTATATTAAATTTTTTAAAACATTATATAAAATAATTATTTATCATTTAGCAGTGTAACATTCGATGACTCAAAAAGTGGAGTTGTCCGTTCGCAATTCCATAT
This sequence comes from Biancaea sappan, assembly GCA_037074585.1. NCBI lineage: Eukaryota > Viridiplantae > Streptophyta > Magnoliopsida > Fabales > Fabaceae > Biancaea > Biancaea sappan. The sequence continues at coordinate 42,711,448 of CM073492.1, forward strand.
TTGGCCTAAAGTTTTTCAACGTTAGAAAGTGAGAGTAGTATGGGGGAAAAAGAATGATAAAAGGGAGTGGGGGCGATTAGAGTAAAAACAAAAAATATTGGGGGATTAAAGTGAAATATTTTTTTAAAAAATTGTGAAAAAGAGAAAAGTGGGGGACTTTTGCACAGAGACCACGTGATTGAAGGAATCAGGTTCATGGGCTATCCCAAAAAGTCCAAACAACCTTACACTTCATTTGTCTTTTTCTTTTTCTGTTTTTCATTTTTTTTAACGAATTATCTTGGGATTTATTTATATAATAAACTAGATTTTTTTTCAAAAAAACTGAATATATATATATATTATCCTTTTTCTTCGAAAACACAAAACCTTGTTCCTATATGTGGTAAGTCGGGACTTTTTGTTTTATTGTATAGTATCAGACTTTTCAACATCATTTAATAAATGATGAATTTACATGAATTTTATCTATCAGTACTGTCAAAAGGCATTAGAAAGTTCAATTCTGTATTGTTAAACAACACAAGATCTCAACTCATCTTTGGTACATACATAGAAAGTTACAACACTCCCTTGTTTGGCTTCTCTTAACATATAATGGCAGTGGATGCTGCTTTTTTAAGTATTCAACTTCTAAATAAATATGTCCAATATAAATTTTACAAAAATAAGGGACATATTCGATAAGAATAGTAGGTTATTGTGAGAAATGAGAGGAGAAAATAATCATTGTTAGATTACTAATCAATAGTTCATATTGATATAAAATTTATTAATATCTATTAATAATATTTTTTTTTATTTTTACATGAATAAATCTTGCTTGTTTAGGGTTACTTTTCCTCTCTCACTCGAAGGTCACATTTCTGATTAGATATGTTTTTTGCCTGATTAGGGTTTATGTATATATACATACAATAAAAAAATATTATTAATTTATAATTTAATGATGGTTATTTTCTTTTTTCACCAAATATGTTCTCGCATGTGTGTGTGTATATATATATATATATATGTGTGTGTGTGTGTGTATGCATATAATTACTCAAATCTATTTTTTATATTTAACCAGATCTATTTTTTTTTAAAAGAATATTATTTGTCTGTATCAAGATGACTAGGAAAAAGTGAGAACAAAAAAAGCTGAAGAAAAGGGTAGAGGCAGGTTTAGATCAGAGCAGAGCACGTGCTGCAATATACTCAGCTTTGGAGGAAGATGAGAAAATTTTACCAAGTTTTTTAAAATTAAATGTGATATACTTTTTCAAAAAAAAATATACTCAACTTTTTAAATGTATTTTTAATTAAAATATATTAATAATAAAATAATTTTTTTTTTCAGAATTTAACATTAATTAAATTAAATTAAATTAAATTATATTCTTATATTACATAAAAGAAATTAAAATAATTATAATATATATTAAAATGTTGAAAAAAGCTTAAAAGTGTAATTTTTTAAAAAATAAAAATTATATTCCCTCCTATCTACTATTTAGCAAGTGAGCGTGGGACCCATTTCATTATTATTGTATATTTATATTAAATGTATTATTGAAGGACAGTTGGTGGGGGCCATGTGTGATAACAAATAAGAAACAACTTGCAAGTTTCAGTGACATTACTGAATCACCATTGGAAATGAGGCTCCTCCTCTTCATAGCTTGCTGTCTCGCACTGCTATGCTCCATCATTCCAAATTACTCTTTTGCCCCTCCTTATATGCCTTAATTCCAACTTAAGCATTCCCTTTTCATAACTTTTGGGTGAACTAGCCACAACATTATGTTTTATGCCACAAATATGTACATAGTTTTTAGAGTGAATCAATGATTTAAGTCTCATAAAGATTAACTTTTTTTAAAAAAAAATTTGGTCCTTCAAAATATTAAATTTCTAAATTTTATTTTGAAAAGATTACATTTGTCTTAATTTAATATTTTTATTTAAAAATTATAAAATTTATTATTGTTAAATTTTAAAATTTTTATTGTTACAAGTCAGTTTGATATTAAAACGAACACAATTTTTTTAAAATTAAATTGAAGTATATGTGCATGTCCTATTTTTTTCATGAGTGCTTTGTCCTATTGTCTTAGTTTCCCTGAGGGGTAGAGTACCCCACAAAGAATTCTATATCTTTATGTTTGAGAGTGAGACATACTCACTTTCTCCAACTGTGGTCCTTTTTACTTTATTTAATAATGATATCCTACCAATTAGTTCAACTTTTGCAGCTTAGGACCCCATCACTCTTCAATTCTCGTTCAACCCAGTGATATAATTGATGACATAATTAGAGAATCTATACATTAATTAAGAGATGGGAGGAGAAAATATTGTTAGATTGTGAATTAATGTTTTAGATTGATACATAATTCATCAACAAAAATTAATAATATAGATATATATATATATATATATATATATATATGTATTTTAATTTTTTCATGATTAGATGTTGCACTAATCTAAATTATTAATTTGTAATTTATTCAGACATTATTTTCTTTTCTTATCTCTCATGTTAAATTATTCTTAAACTATTCTTCTACTAGACACCCTTTACACAAACACATAATGAGTGTTATTAAAAAAAATAGAGTAAATAATTGATTTGGTCACTGAAAAAATTATAGCAGTCTCAATTTTGGAGTTTTTGGTTGTTAAATTAGCAAATTCATTCAACCCAAATCTCATTACATATTGCCAAAAGTTATTTTGACATACTGAATGATTAAATCAGGATAAATGTAATTTTTAGGGATTAGATTGAGATGATTGTATTTTTTTGAGATCAATTTTTAGGGATTAGATTGAGATGATTGTATTTTTTTGAGATTAAATTAATAATTTACTAAGTTAATTTAAAAAAAAAAAGCAATCTTGAAATGATTTGAGAAAATTTAGAGTGAGAAAGTATTGAAAGAAAAAGATTTTTGAACATGATTGATTTATTAGTTGGCATAACTTGGTGAATTATTGTGTTTGGTGAATTGTCAAGAGTATTGGTGTTTCAGCAGCGCATTTATTTGGATGCTTATGTATCACCATTATTGTTTGGCAGGGATAATGGGGATATATTTCCCGGATTCAGTGGTGGCGGGTCCGTCACTGGCACCGGTGCCACCGGCACCGGGTCCGGTGGTGCCGGTGGCGCCGGTGATAGCGACAATGGGGACTTCTTTGGAATGGTGTTCAAGGGTAGTACCAGCGAAGCTGCAATGCCACCCTCAATCTCCATTGTTTCAACCTTTTTGTCTCTTTTCATTATTTTTATTTTGTACACTTTCACCAACCATGCTCTTCTATTATCGCCACTATAATTATAATTATACAATTTGGGAAGAGGAAAAAAATAGATATATATTTTGTTTAGGTTTGAAACAAAAAAATTGATCAAAATGAAAAGAAAATTCAAATCGTGATCTTGTCTAGGCATCTTCTCAATTATACATAGTTTCCTGTTCTTGAAAAGACATCATTTGCTTAACATGTAAATACAATTTGAGAGGCCTTTTGTGGGTCCTTTTATCTGAATTATTGGCTTTTAATGGAGCTTTATCTCACATGTTTGTGAATTGTTTTTGCCTTTTTGGGTTGAGTAATGGAAAAAGTTTTCAGTGTTCCTACATTTAATTATCATTTAAAATGAACAAAATTACAATATTTCTTTCTTTGTTGTGGGTTTATTTTGACTTTTAGAGCGCATTCTTTTTATTGAATTGTACATTTAATTATGAATTAGAGAAAAAAATTCATCTGTCTTCTTATGGGCTTTCTTTTTGTCATACAGAGTGCAGTTTGTTTTAAATTTTATCTTTTATATCAATTTACGTTTCATTTTCTTGAATTGTTAGTCCATTTGAAAAATTGAGCTTGGGATAATTTTTTTAAAAATAAAAGTCTATAATAAAACCGAAAATTCACTTAAAGAAAAAGAAGAAAGGGCTGCCTATTGGGTGAGCGAGATTCATTATTCATATATGCTTTCCCTCCTTTCACTGAATTGATCTGAAAATGAAGCTCTTTGGATAAACAGCTAAGTGTTTATAAAATAAACATTTATCATATAAATATTTATATATAAGTTATTTTTACAATTAAAGAGTTTATGAGAATAAGGTAAAAACATATTATTGACATGTTATAAGTTATTTTTATAAACTCCTAAATACATGTACAGAGCGTCGTAAGATAAGTCAAATAAGTTTAAAATAAACTCTTCGAAAAAGAATCTAAGAATAATGAAAGGTAAAAGCAAGAGTAAATTATTGATTTGGTCTTTAAAAGATTATAATTATTCAATTTAGTTTTTGAACGATTATATTTGTCTTAATGTGATTTATCTAATTATCAAAATAATTTTTAACAACAAATGTTTTTTTTTTTGAGATTTAGCAAGCTAGATTTTACAATTTAGTAATAAAAAAAATAAATTAAAATAAATATTATTTTTTAATGATTAAAATAAAATAATTAACTGAGACAAATAAAAGCAAAAAGAAAGAAAAAGAAAGAAGATGGATATGAGTGGGAGGATGTGGAATTCTTGATGCCATGTCAACTTCAGATCCAATCATTTCCTTTTAATTTAGTGTCTGCTTTATTTTATTTTATTCTATATTATTTGGTATTAATTTAGAGTCTGCTTTTTTTTTCTAAATAATAATGCAACTTCCCCAACGTGGCTTGATTTCTCCAAACACTTTTTTTCAAAGCCTCCAACTGGGACTTGGAAAAGAATCTCTTCCTTTATGTACATCTCTTTTGGTAGCTTTATAATTTTAGTAATTAATATCAAACACTATTTCTTCCACACTCTTTTTCAATCCATTCCATATAATGATAAAAATAAAGTTAAATTACACAAAACTCTTGAATTTTAGAAATTGTACATTTTACTCTCTCAACTTTTAAGTTCAACAAAACACTCTATGGAACTTTAAAAATGTACAAACTGCCCCTTTTATTAATTTGACCATTAGTCAACATACATGTATTCATATCTAGTCCACTTGTGCAAGAAAAAGTCTAATTCGCTGCTGGCTAGGATGTGTCATATGTCTTTTCTTTTTCTTTTTTTAAAAAGAGATTCAAAATGATAAAATAAATATGTGAGAATAATGAAAAAAAAATTTCATTACTAAACTGATTCATTACAATGAAGTTTTTTTTCTTTTTTAAAAAGATATCTCAGAATAATGAAAAAATAAATATGTCAGAACAATAAAAATATATAAAATTTTCTTTTATTATTCTGACAATTTTTTTTTATTGATATAAACAGATTAACTACCAAGGAAGTGCTTTGAACATTTTTATTTAATGACACGGCAATGTAAAGTATTAAATGTATGATGTCTTGAAATTACACAAAATAATTCATATTGTATATTTTTAATTATAATCTCCAATATAATGATATTTGTTAGTTGTTTGTTACAAGACAGATGCATGTACCTACTAATAATTATTAGTTAAGAAAAAAAAATCTTAAGATGAGGTTTCTTACGCTGGAATGTTGACGAACTAGAATGATTATGATTGAAATGTGCCGGGTGAGCATTGTCCCGCTTAACTCGTCTAACTTGATCCAATCTGAATGTTTGAGTTGGATTGAATTGGGTTAAAATTTTTTAATTTGGCAAGTGACAGGTTAAAATTTTTTAACCCAGTTCAATCTACCAACCCGTCCAATATATAATTTTTTTGTTTTAAAATTTTTTAGGGACTTAGCCACTTAAAATTTTTTTGTTATACTTATTATTAATAAATAAATTTTTGGATTGTATAATGTTAAAATTTTGGATTGAATTAATTTACCTACAGCGATATAGCTTACTTTTAATTATTGTTATCTTGTTAGATAATATAAATGATAACGTGTCTTTGTTGATTTATTTGCGTTTTATTTATTGTGCATCTTGTTTGGGAAAAAGAAAGAAAAAGAGAAAGAGAAAAAAAGGAAAAAAAAAACTATCCGCCAACTGAAACCAACCCAACCTACCAAAGTGCTGATTCGGTTGGTTTTGGGTTCATTATAAAAAAATAGTAACTTGACCCAACCCAATCCGATCAAATTTGACTGGGTTGAGTTAAAAATTTCTCTCAATCTAATCTAATTCAACCCCTGCTCATCCCTATAAATATCAGAAAAATGAGTATGTGCAAGTTAATTTTGATTTTATATACTTTACATTAAATATAAAAAAGGATGAGCTGGGAAATAGGCAAATATTAGAAGTAAAAAGAATTCTTGAGTATTTTTTTTAAAAAAATAGTAGACTAAATCATTCATAAATAAACATATAATGTGAAAAGACTTCCAAGTTAGACTCACCTATTTATGTATATTTCTTATTAGTGTATTTAATTTTTTTTAAAATAAAAAGCAACATCAGCCCATTTTAGTCCGAAGGATAGTTTTTCGTACTACTGGCATGACCAAAATTTTATCTGCTAAACTAATTAATGATATAATTTAGGGTAAAATATTGATTTGATCATCAAAATAATTGTTTTAATTTAATTCTTAAAAAGTGAAATTTTAAGTGTCTTAATTTAATTTTTAAAAAATTATATTTGTTTCAATTTAATTATTTTTTTATTAAAGTAACTTTTAATAATGAAAATTTTAAAATTTAAGGTTAATTTTATATTTAATAATAAAAATTACAAAATCTAGACAAATACATTCATTCAATGAGAATTTGAAAAAAAAAATTATAATCTTTAGAGGACTAATTTATTAATTTATTCTATAATTTAAAGACAAATAATTACTTAATAATTTAGTGGACAAAATTTTGTTAAGTAAGATACCATAGTATGACCTAGTTAGAAAGAAGATACAAAAAGTTTTGGTATTTTACAAAATCTCGTTGAGGAAATACATTGCGATGTCTTCCGTCCTTGTTCTTAGTTTGCACTGATACAACTCTGTTGAAAGAAGGAATTTCAGCACAAGAAGAAGAAGAAGAAGAAATTTAACCCTAAATAACCAAAACCATATTATCACTCACAGCTCGTGCAGCCTCTGCTTCTAATTTCTTCCATGTGAGTTCACGCTGAGCTTCCAACTTCACTGCCATGGCTTCCTTCTCTGAGCACTGACGCTGGCACTCTTCGAACAGTTCGGCATCCATCTCCAGTAACATCTGAAGAACCTTGGCCGAGAGCTCATGCACGGACTGGTTCCAATGGCCTTTCACGTTCTTCTCCAATGCTTCAAAGATTAGTGGGAATATTACATCTTTGTTCTGAGTTATTAAGGTTACGATGTGCTCACTGTTCCACAGGCCAAGTGTTGTTTCAGCAACCTGATCGATGCAGGCAAAACTTATCAGTGGGACTGGCCTGTCGTTTTGAGAGATATAGAGGGACTTGGTTTTTTCAATATGCACATTATGTAATGATGGTATCATATCACACATCAGTAATGACTAAAACTCTAAAACTCCAGTTCCATTCCTTATAGAGGGGTTACTTTTTACTTCGATCTCCTATAGAGTTGTCTTCTCATTTTGCTCTCTCACTATAGGTAATTTTTTCAATTTGATTCCTTACAAATAAAATTGCTACTAATAATATTCTTATGTTAATTTACATAGCATCAAATTAGTTAATTTCATTAATAACATTGACAGAAGAATGTTATTGATGATATATTTATTTATGAGGGATTAAATTAAAAAATATTTATAAGTTACAAAACAACTTGAAAGAAAATTTTATGAGGGACCAAAATGGGTTTCAGTCTTGACCACATGGAATCTAAGCATAACCAATTAGAGGAATTTCAAATGCCAATAGAATTAATAAAAAATGCCAAATATCCTTCTTCCCAAAGGCAACTAAGTTTTCAATCATCTCAGACAAAAAAAAAGCAGGGAGAAACAGAGAGAGAGATAGGAGTTTTAAAGATAGTCAAATTGAAGCAAGAAGTGTGGCAAAGTAGAGACAGAGGAAACAACTGTATGGCCTAATATTTCCCAAAAACACTCTGACAAAGATGCTTGAGATCCCTACTCTAATTTTAATCCCTTATGCCTCATGGAAAATCGATGCCTTTAACAAAAACCAGAGCTTCCACCAGTGTCATTATCTCACTTATTCAGTCTTTTCTGTCTTATATGGACACTGTATAAAATGCTACCTTGGTCAGTTTTCGCAAACTAGATGTAGTTCACTCGGTAGCTTATCAAGAAGCTTATCAAGTCTCAGGACTCTCAACAGACCACATCTTTCCAAACGATGGATTATAAATTCTTAGCGAGTATCATTGTATATTAATATAAAAGACCAGTAAAACAGAAAGATTCAAGAAACCAACTTAAGGCAAAGAGTAACACAGGAATACGGGAGAGTTTAATCTAGTCCTAAAACTTCCTAAAAGAATAATACAGTAGCATTCAAGAAAACGATCAATAAATGCCAATAGTCTTGCACAACCAAGTTTAGTTAGGATTTAAGTTCATATTTAAAATTCACAACCTAAAAACTTTCAGTTCTCTGTGGAATTTCTCCTTAATCCAACAGCATCAAGCCCAAGAACACCATGGAACAATGATAAAGATAGAAGAATATTAGAAAGAATAGTACAAATTTTGAACATTTCTGAATCTATTAATTACTTTTCTTGTGCTATGATTATATTGGCGACCAGACAAACAGTAACATAATTTCCCGGGCCAAAGTAAAGTAAGTCAGGGCATGCAATGACAATTCCAACATCAAAGCTCCAATAAAACAAACCTAATCCACTCAAGTGTAAGGTCCAATAAACGATACAACAAGATTATGGTGTACCAGGCGACCTCAGAGAAGAATTCTTTGGAGCTAAGAATACCCCATATGTATGTATCTATGCACACAAAGATGCAAACAGGATATATACATATATGAGCCATCAATATGACAAGCTGCATGTATAATACCAATTAAGATCATGGGTATCAATATATAGCCTGAATACATGTAAATATATATTGTTAACAGACCTGGAAGTGAGGGCTGTTAAGGCAGCGGCTAATCTGCCGGAAAAGAAAGACCATGCACCGTTGAAACTCTGCGGATTGAGTTGCCTCCAGAATCTCTTGTAGTTCTCCAAGGAAGAGAACCTCCTTCTGGCAATTTGTGACTGGCCAGTACTTCAATAAAGCCCTTATCACAGGATCTGCCAACCTGTAGTCTTTCTCAACAAACTGAATGATGCAATAACACAACTGTTGATGATACGAGGCTAAACATTTTGGTTTGTGAAGTGGTAAAAGTGCCCGGAATAGCAACAATTTATTCTCTTCTTTCATTGGCAATGCAAACCCATTTATGATACTACCCATAAACTCCAACAGCTCAGCTATACCACTATACCTCTCTGTTTCAAATATAAACCTATAAAATATGTTATTGATTGCCGTCCTTATAAAAGGGCGATGCAACATGAATTTCACATATATCCGGTGAAGAATGGTTTTCAAGTAGTCACGCTCTCGGGGGTCCTCCGAATCAAACAAATCAAGCAATTGTAAAACAAATGTATGATCTATGTAGCGCTTGGCAATCTTTGTATCAGTCTCAGATGACACAATGTACCTCAATAGAATCTCATACACAATCTGCATATGGGGCCATGATAAATTTAGACACCTGTCGTCCTCTTCAGGGTCCGCACTTTCAGCCCCTGTATTTTTATGAGATGTAGGCGGCAAACAACGGAAAATATTCACTGAAACCATCCCAATAAGATGTTCTTGCATTACTTCGTTGAATTTGAATGAGCCAGAATGTATAATATCCACTAGCTCATTCAGTGTCTGGCGTTTCACTTCCTTTTCACGAATCCACCTCAAATTATCTGAATAATCATATACAAAGCAACAAAGTTGAATTTTCTGGAGTAATAAACTAGGGCGTTCTGAGACAGGAACTTCTTGCAATGGAGGTAGTAATGCTGCTGCCGCGGAAGCGGACGGCGTCACCGCCGGAGCGGACTTATTTGGGCTCGTAACGGCGGTGCCCCGAGACGCATGGTTCACAAAAACTTCCGATGATCGATAACCATCTCCCTTGAATTTCGATTTCGATGATTTCTTGTGGCCACGCTTTATGATCTTATTGAACATTTTCTGGAATCCAAATCAACGTGAATATTCTGCGAATAAATCTTAAACCGATCAAGAAAGGCTAGAGAGTGGGAAAATATCAATTACATAAGAGAAATACGACAGCATTTGAAAACAAATATATATATATATATATATATATATATATATATATATATATATATATATATATATAATATTCACGTACCGAGAGACTCGAATGGAGGGCTTCTGAGTTCGATTGAGGAAGAACGCGAAAGCCGAACGGAGAGCGTAATCATCTGGTACCTATGCGATGAAGCGGAAAATAGTTCGTGTGAGAGACGGTCTTCAGTGATGAAAATCGGGAAAATGAGAAGGTGTTTGGGAGCCCAGAAAATTAGAGGCCAGGTGGGAAAATGAGAACATAATATGAATCTCATAAAAGCAAAATCTCCATGTGAAGAAAATTTCTGTTTCAAAGTATAATCAAATCAAATATTATGGTCCAAATCTTAATTTTGGTCAGGTGTGTAAAAAATATTTCTATTTTCATTATTTAAAATACTTTTTCACAAAAAAAAAAAAAACTGTTAGCGACAAAGATTGATAAATTATAAGTTGACAGTGTATGTGATCTCCCATTGGTATTAAAAATAAAACTATGTTCCAACTAACAATTATACATTTTTTTAATAGTTTAGAACCACAAGTAAAAGTTATTAGAATTCGATTAATTTGATTTAATCGAATTGAACTATAAAAATTTAAAATTTTATTGATATTAATTTTATCCATTTACAAAGCTTAAATATAAAATTATATTTAAATAAAAATAAATGTTAAATCATTTGAACAAATTGTTTTTAACAAAAGACAATTTCTTTGAGAATTATTTATAATGCATAATATATATCAATGTAAAAATAGATTCGGTATTTGTCTTATAAAAATAAATAATGAAGAATAAATATTGTGTTTGTCCTTATCTGAAACGTTAGATTTTAAATCCAACGGTATATATTTTAAATGTATTAGATGAATTGTTAGTGGTTAAAATGATATTGTTATTATTTATTAATGTTTTTATGAATATTAAATTTTGTATCAAGTGAGAGTATGAACTTATTTGCATACAGTAAAGTTATTACTAACATTCTAAATGTATCTGATTAGTAAAATTGAGCGTAATCCATGGAGAACTAAAGATTCGTAGACCAACCGTAGGAGAATTCAAACACCATCATCCGCCAGTAGCAACGTCAAACCTATGCCAAAAAAAAAAAACTTAGCTTCTTCAAATGACAGAGAAAAATCTCAACTTAACCCTAAACCTGCCCTTACCAATTAAGAAAAAAAACCATTTCTTCAGAACAAAACTAGAAAAATCCAAAAAAATAGAAAAAAATCAAATCTTATCCTCTAGCAACCCCTCAACGCCCCAAATACGAAATCTCCCCAACTTACCAAAACCTTCAAGGATGTGCTTTGCAAATCCTTGCCTTCTGACTCACCTAACCCAAGATCATTACCTTTCACAGATGAAAAATATACTAGCCACCAGCCCATGGACTCAAGCTCTACAGAAGGACACACTAGAAATTGAGAAATCACAGGATAAAAGATCATGTAGCATAGATTTTACACGGGAACAAACAACAAGGCTCACCATCCTATGGACTCAAGCATTAATCATAAAGATAACTAGGAAAACCCTTGAAACCACATACCTCGCATCTAGACTTCTTAGTTCGTGGAAACTCAAAGCAAAAGCCCAAATCTTCTACCTCGACATGAAATTTTACATCATTTTTTATCTCCTACTCGAAGATCGAGTGAAGATCCTCACCTCGCAATGGAGGCTAGGAAAAATTCCAATACTCATTCAACAATGGGTTTCAAACTCCACGGTAGTGAAAGCCATGAAAGTGGAAATCACAACAATATGGATCACACTCCCTTTCCTCCCCATTGAGTACTATACGCTCCAAACCCTGATCGCCATTGGAAACAAGATTGGTCAAGTAGCAACACTCGCTAGGAAAACTTAGAACCTGCAAGCTAATGTGGTCATAATATGCATAGAGTGTGATCTCAACTCTGAACTCTCGAAAGAGATAAGTATCAATGGAAAATATTACGTTTTTTTTCTCCGCCATCTTCTTACCCAAAAACACAATTGATATGGTGGCAATCACCGGCATCGCCCGCCTTACCCATCCACCCAAAAACCTGACCCAATACCAAACCAAAAATTCAAAAAACAAAATGTCAGACGAAAATTAATAGTAACATTAATAGCTAGCTAATTACTAACACTGGCAGTAACTCGAACTCTGACAAAAAGAAGGGACCTTAATTATTGAAAATACCCCCCGCTTGGACTTAATAAACAAAACACATTTGCCTTTAGAGCTTCCACTAACTAATACATCTACAAGCTTAAATCCAACCACCAGTAACTTTTTCGTCACATCGCCGATGAAACCCAAATCCCCATGGAAATCTCTTGTTGAAGAATTACCAAGCCCCAAAAAAAATCATTGCAACTTCACATCCTCAAGCATAGAAAAATTAAATTACCCTTCAAATCATCCATAGCAACTATTAGTAGTTGATAAAATGCAGATTACGCAAAAACTTCTAAGCATCTCACAGACTCAAACATATGAAATCCCTTGCCCACCTTTGCTGCAAAGGACTTTTACGAAATGCCAACTCAATGGATTCTAAAGCCCAATCAAATCACAACATCCACAATCAACTATCCTTGACATTGAACAACAGCCCTCGAGAATCAAATAAAACCACTAGGAGTGGCAGTGGTCCCCCTCCAAACTTTATGGCCCTAATGTCCCAATTCGCCTCCCCCTGCCACATCACCTTGACAACAACATCACTGCCCCACCAATGACCAAAAACTTATATCTTCTTGCTAATCTTTACGAAGTACACCTTCATTACCCAAATCCTACCACTGGTACCACCCTAATATGGATCAATCTTCTTAAGGGCCTCCTAAATAATGCACCATGGACTTCAACATGGTGCATGTTAATGAATGAATCACTAATCTGATCAGTGACCAATCAACATCCAAAGAAGCCATACAGAATCTCTTGAACTGAAACATATTTCCCTTACATTAGATCCTTGTAAGCCCGATAATCTAGAACTTACCACCGCCTCTCCCAGTAATGTATATCCCTCTTCACAGAAGAGGTACCATCTTAGAAATTTATGAAAATTAGAGCATCACAATTCTCACGGCCCCGCCTGCCAGGGTAACATAAATGGTTATAAGTGTCAATTGCTCCCTTAAATACGATAGTGGAACTTTAGATTACCATGAAACCTTTACACCCATTACCTTCTTAGAAACCATTCATGTCGATAATAAATATCCTTCGCAATCAAACCAACCTTTAGATATGAACATCTTAAGCAAGAATGTTCGAGGAGTTGTAGGGGCAAACTTCAGGAGAGTCTTCAGAGACAAAACTAACATCCACAAGCCATATGTTGTCATTTCAACTGAAATGCAAGTCAGTGGAGATAAAGCTTCTTCGATCATAGTAACCCTAGGTTTTGATAGATACCTTAAGGTTGATGCCATAGGATTTGCACAAGGAATATGGGTTCTTTGGAACCCTTTGATATCTAGCATTTTTGCATAATTATAGTCCCTTAACTTAGTGCTATTGCAATTAAATCATTCTTTAATTATTTGATGTTTCAAAATTTATTGGGTCTAAATTAATTATGAATTGAATATGCTTTAATTTCATATTTTTAGGACTTGAATGAATAAAGACCTAATTAATCCTTGTGCTGATCTAGCATAATCAATTAAGTAGAGAGTTAATATGTTGACAAGTATTTTTTGATGACATGGATGCTGACTTGGCAAGCTTTGTTGATTGGCATTGAAGCGTGCCGATGTGGCTGGATTATGTTGACTGGATGTGATTGCTGACTTGGACATATAGGCCCACCCTTGCCTACAATTTGAGAAGAAGAAGCATGCATTCAAATATGTTTTTGCAGTCTAAAACTTTGCCAAAAATAACAAATTTGTAACTCAACCCTCATGGGCAGAGAAGGCAATTTTGCATTCTCTCCTTTCATGTAAAATCCTCTGATTTGCTGTTGCATTTCTGGACAGAACAAATTCTTGAAAGGGAATCATGTAGAAGGCATTTGCTCCTCCTTGGGCATCAGATTAAAACCCATTTATACAACCATTTTTTATGTGGTTGAAGACTCCACTCTTCCTCCACCTTCTGCAAAAAAAAAAAGCTTAACTTTTCTATGTGTGTTCCTTTTTTGTAGTTTTGTGTTAGCTTCATAGAAGGTTAGAAACCTCTATATAATAAGTCACACGTGAACTAGAAGTTATACTTGAGCCCTATGATTTAATTACATAAGTTTCCAGTTGACTATGTTTCATTTTTGTTCTGTTTTGCCTCTTTGCTATTATGTTTATGCTTTCTTCTCATATGACATATATGGGCATAATCTTTGATTAAATTGTTCTATGTGAGGATGAAACTTGTTGTGTATATATGAATTTGATTGTTGTGCATGTATAGTAAGTAGGACATTAATGACATATATGAATGCGGCTGTTGTACATGATTTTTGGTTAGGACTTCATGGAGTTGCATTTGATTATAGTTCAGTGAAGGCTTTCCTGACTGTGGTTAGGTGTAGCTCACTTCTGGAAGGTCTTCTGGAAACTTTAGTGAGAACCAAATGATAGAGTTTGACAAAAAATGAACTAAGGAATAAAGTGATGATAGATACACTTTCAAGGAATATGTGACTGGTTATGCACCTATGTTATTGTTTGCTGTTAGTTTATTGTTTTATTAATGTAGTTGTATGTTGTTTAATTATGCAATATTCTCTGTGTGTAATTAGTTATAATTAGTGTAAATAGCGTTTGAACACCTAATTTAGTGATTGAAGTATAAGCTTCGTGAGATAATACGACCTGAGGATCACTATACTATATAATTAGCTAAGAATTCAATTATAGGTGATTCGACTACTGTAGTGGCATGAACCACCATCGAAGCATTTACATAAAGCCAATGGGCTCCTTCTTTCAAGAGATACATCTCCAAGTGTTGGTAAGTAACAATTTTCCTTCTCATTACAATCTATTCTAGTCTAGATCACTCTAAAAGAAAAATCTTATGCTCCTCACTTACTGAACTTGCTCTAATGCTGAATATTACTTGGTTAATTATAGGCGACTTTAATGACATCTCTAAGCCAACTAAAAAGTTTGATGGTGCCCCCCCCAAAAAAAAAAACTAGACAAAAATAAACACTTTCAATAATTTCCTAAACCCTTGTAACCTTCTAGACCTAGGCTTTGTAGGACCACATTTCACTTGGACAAACAATCGACCAAACAGACAAACCATCAAAACTAAAATTGATGGATCCCATGCAACACCTTCTTGGCTAAATCTATTTCCAAAAACTAAAGTCTAGTATCTTCTTAGGCCTAGGTCAGATCACAACCCTATACTGCTAAAAACAAACTTTCAACATCAAAATCAAAATAAATCATTCTATTTTGAAACAATGTGGTTAAACCACAAAAATTTTTGGAACATGCTTAAAAATTCTTGGAATGACAATCAAAGTAACTTACAGAATACTAGTGAATGCTTTACCTAAGAAGCAACTGTTTGGAACAAGCAAACCTTTGGAAATCTATACAAAGAAGAAAAAAAAAACTAATAACATGATTAAATGGTATACAATCTAGCCTTTACCTTACAAACTCCCACCAACTCATGAACCGAGAAGAAGAACTCCAAAATAAATACAATGAGATCCTAAAAAAATGAGGAAGAACTTGTTAGCCCTAAGACATTATGCTGTAAGTTTTTTATGATGACAAATGTGTGAGAATTATAGCATTGATGATGTCGTATATGTGAGGATTGAATATCATGTACTACAAGTAATTATGCATGATTATAATATTTAATATGCAATGTTTTATACACGAATCATGCTCTTTACTATGAATTGAATTAAACCATTTGGTTTGCAAGTTAAAATATTCTTTTGTAAAGGTTGGTTCAAAACAAGAAGAGTGAGCATTGGATTGAACAAAATAGAAAATCAACATCATTACTTAAAGGAACAATGAGCAAAAAAGATGCTCTGAGAAATAAAGAATTAGAACATTTGAAGTTTGGTTGCATCAAGATAGTCGATGAGCTTAACTAGATATATTTACAATAGGCTAAAAAATTTTATGTAAAATTTAATGATTTAGATTTTCATTTATTGGTTCAATATATCTTAAATGAAAAAAATGTTTTAAATTAAAAAGATAGTGAGATATAAATTTTTACAAAAAATTGATTTTGACTTTTGGTTACCATTTTTATCGTATCTCCTCAAATATAACAAATTTATAAAAAAAAACAATCTCATTTGCAAATAGACTCAAAGAGCGATATATCATTTCCATAAAACAGAGTTTAAATGAGAGAGTTATGAATTTTTAAATTAAATATAAAAACTGCAAGTTCACTGGTAGCACCAGTAAGTTTATTGCTTTTGACATTTGGTCAATATTTCGGTCATACCTCTCAAATGGAAATGTATTTTGAATGAAACTTATTGCATCTAAAATTAGACTCGATTAGCTTTCCAAAGGTATATTGTTTGGTTAAATCAGACTTCAAATGTGAACGTTATGGATTTTTAAAGTGGACCTAAGTTTGAAAAATGCTATATAACAATCACATAACGGCTCTTTTCTCCAAACGACTATATTTCAAGAATATATATATATATATATATATATATATATATATATATAACCTCATATACACGATTTTAGATAAGAACCAAGTGCCACAATGTGATATTAAACTTGTGTCATCATATTTGTGAGAGATACAAGCATCATTGAGCTAACATTTGCTTATACTCTATCATTTGAATTATTAAAGTTTCATCTTATATTTCTACTCTAAGAGAGAGTTTATCCTTGTGTTCTTTTCATCTTTTTGAGTTGTATTCTCAAGGAGAGTAATTTTTTGAAAGAATGTTTGAGACAAAACACTGTAAGGGTTAAGAGAAGCCTGAATCGAAAAAATTCTCAGTTGTAGTGGCTCACAAGTGTCATGCTCAAACTTGTGGAAATAGTGAAAAATCTCAAGGCAAAGTCTTGAGGACTGGACGTAGGCTTGAGTTAAAGTCGAACCAGGATAAATCTATGAGTTTGCTTTCTCTATCCCTACACTCTTTACATTTCAAGTTATCTATTCGATACTCTATTTTTAATTTGAATCTTAAACTATAATATAGATCATTTATAGCTTGTTTCACTTTCTTGAATCTACTTCAATTGAATAGATTGTTGTTTGCACTATCTTCATTTAAACTTATTGCCATTAGAAATATTCTTCGAAAAGAATTTTAAAAATACCTCAAATTTTTTATGACACCCAATTCCCCCTCCCTTGGGTGTAGTTGCCTTATCTAATAGAACTTTGGCTACTAAAGTCTAGAATAAACTGGCTTTCTTCAAGAGATCGAAATACCAAATTCTTCCATTCAATCACTCTTAGTAGAAGAAGAAAAAACAAAATCTCATTTCTTCATAAATCAGATGGATCATGGTTAGATTCTCAATAAGAAATTGCTTTAGAAATAACTGACTCTTTGATTCACATTTTCACCTAAACCACTCTTACAGTGCCACCATCAAAACTTCTTCTAAGTAGGCTTCCTAATCTAACAAAATCTGAAAAAGCAAGCTAACTACCTGTCCTTGACTTGATGAAATCAAGAAGGCTATTTGGGACATCCCTTTTATCAAAACTCCAGGAGATGATGATTTCCATGCAATCTTTTATCATAAAACGTGGGAGATCACTAAATTGCTCATAATCAAAGAGATAACCATTATACTCACAACTTGGCATATGCCCAGCTCTTGGTGTAGAACCCTTATGTGTCTAATTCCTAAAAACGAAACTCCAACCACCACCAGTCATTTCTAGCCACTAGGTCTATGTACAACACAATACAAAATTGTGACAAAAGCTTTAGTTAACAGGCTTAGACACCATCTAAATAGCCTTGTCTCTCCTTTTCAAGGTGCTTATATGAAAGAGAGACATACAATAGACAATCTTCTTTCTAGCACAAAAATGCATGCACTCAATGAATAAAACAAAGAGGAAATAGGGGTAGATAATCCTTAAGATAGACAATAGAATTTAATATCCAACATTATAAGAGTTTTCAACCTTCCTAAGAAATGGATAAAACTAATTAACTTGTTGTCACATCCCGCCAAGGACACGTGGCTAGCACGAGAGTGAGTCTGATCTTATCTCAGAACCAAATTTGTTTTGTTGAACTAACATGCATAATATTCTTAAAACAGACAATAAAAATAAATTGTCATCTAAAGAAACTTTTCTTTTAATTGTTCATGAATAGTAATATACAATTAGTTTTATCACTACGAATATATTTTATACATCCAACCATAACAAATAAATTTAATTAAATACTTACAATCAAATCTTTAATATACCTGAATCATTCATATACATCATTTCTCATCTTAAAATGACAGAAATCCCAATTTTGGGTTATTTATGCGATTCATAGAATAACTCTAGAGTATTAAGATAAAAAATACAAGGACATGATTTAAATCATCACTAGAATCAAGTGAGGTCTTGAACTGAGAATCTATTATTCCCTGAATGAACACTCGCCTTCAACTGTAAACTCTGAAAAATGTTAATAGAAGGGTATATGCAAACCATTTGCCCAGCAAGAGAACAACACAATACTATGACAAATAATGGATATCATGCATCATAATGATAACATGTAGCAATCATTCATAACTCAATTATAACACGATATAATATAATGCATAATAGTTCTCAACATTATTCAAATAAATCAAATATATTTCAACATAACTCAAGTAATCCACAATAGCAAATAATGCAATCAATTGCACACATTTCTTGTACCAACCGAGTTATCCAGGGTGTCTCTAGATTGTTGCCTGTGACCCCTGCTGTATCCACCATTATCGCTCCATTTATATGTTTTCACCCTTATGACTCAATTTAGATTTTTCCTATGGGTACACCACCATGTCTTTCCTTTCCTTTTTCAAACACAAGCACAATGATAATTCAAGAACTCATATCACAAGTCAAACACTCATTTATGACATATCCCAACCAACCATAAATAAATAAGTTCAGTAATCAAATATACAACATCTCAACTCAATTCACAAATAATTCACAATCCTTATCACAATCTCATCATCCATATTGCATCACAGAACCCATGGATATTCTTCATACAAGTGTGTCAAATCTTAATGAAGTTAATTCATAAAAGAACTCCAACTTTTCAACTTTGAATACAAGTTTAAGATAACTATGTGTGTGTATATGTTTATATATATCTTTGCCAATGTCAACCTAAACAAGGAGTTTGCAAAATGGTATAATGTATGTGTATGTACATATATCTCATGATTAAAGAATTATATACATTCATTGGCTATACGTATATATATATATACATATATACATGTATCTTTGTATCTTTAAGACATAAAGCTTCATGTGTTTTCATGCATATGTATGTATATATACACACACACATAACACATATATCTCTTTTTCACATTTCCAAGGGATAATAGAGTGCATATGTACATATACACTTCTTAGCTCTTTCTTGTGTACCAATGTAACTCATGAATATATACAAACATATATACACACATTGAAATTATTCTCTTCACTCTTCCATTTATGAAGAATTATAGTTATGTGTACATAACCAAAAAAATTTACAACTAATTATATTTTATCATTCCACACAAGCACAATAGCAATATGAATCCAAATGTAATCTTACATAACTTACTCATCATTTTCTAAACATCTAGATACTACATGTTCTCATTTATGATGTAAAGGGTCATCAAATAAAGATATTTAACCATAGGAAGCATCACCTACTCACCTTAGATCCGAGTAAGGCTCCCATACCCTAAACCAAAGAAAGGTTCCAAAGAACTCATAAGAGGCCTAGAAAATAAGTCAAAAAGGAAATAACACCAATTTAGAACTTAGGTTATCAAGCATCCAATATTGTTATGTTTTTCTGCTAGTTTCAAAGCAAAACTTTGCAAAATTTCTGGTATTGATTTATAGCTCCAAAATTCATGAACCTTGATACATATACTAAATCATGTGTTGGTATACTAGAAAAAAATCTCAACTTAAAAATCCACCGTTTAGCCCCTCTAATGGTCATATTAGTGACCCTATGCTAGAACTACTCAATTCTACTATAGGTACTGTTTTATGCTTGATAGACCAGTCTAACTATGTCCAAATGCAATGAAATTTTTCAGATCATTAATTTCATGTCTTAGCTAAGTGCCATAAAAATTTAGTCAAAATGAGATCTTTAGCTACCAAAACCAAATCAATTTCCTAAACTGCCCAGATCTGTCTCTATAGAGAGTTCAAATAGTGTTTATACATAGTTTACCAAGTTAACCTTTTCCAAATGTCATGAAACTTTCCAGTTTAGATTAATGACATCTCAAGAGTTTCTCATAAAAATTACAAGATTTATTAACATCATTTGGTCCTCCAAAATATACAAAAACCAAAGCATATAAGAACTATCATGTTTTTCTAATACAACAAAAACAATCTTTCACAACAGTCTAAAAACCTCTCTTTTCAAGGGTTCAAAAGTTCGATGGGCTCCAATCCTTCTTCTATTATAGTTTTGTCCATCTAAACAACAAATTTTCACAAATTATAGCTTCTAAAATCACACAACATAATTGGGTCTTGCACTTCATTCTAAACCAAAAACATCCAAGAAAAGTGAAGGTTTCTTGACTTTATATCCACTAAGACCAACATGTTTCCATAAAAATCCACAACTTTCAAGTCCTAAAATCATCAAGGTATATTGGAGAAGGCTTGAGACCATGGCCCAAGCTCTAAAGATCCATTTTTACACAAATTTTAGTCTAGGATTCCAAATCTGTGAAAACAGAGCAAGAAACAAATTTTAGAAAGTTTACCTTGCTATAAGGTTGCTCCGGCAGAGGAAGGGTCACCGGAAAAGGAAGGCCTACCGGAGGAAGATGGTTGGGGGTGATTTGTAGGGTAGGAGGCAATGGAGAAAGCTTGGCAAGGAGATGCTTCAAGAGATGTGTGTGTGTGCGTGAAAAGCAAATTCTGAATGTGCGTATATATATTTTACATACAAGAGCTTTTTTTTTTTTTCTAATTTTTTATGATGGGAAGATACACGTGGCTTCCTTCATATATGCCACTTTACTCTCCTTCTTGATTAATTTATATAGGACAACATATCTCCAATTAAGTTTTCATGCACGTCCTTCACAATTTTATAAAAATTCTAAACTTTACCTAAATTTCAAAAATTGATCTTTTATCATTCTTAGTTTCACCTTTCCCGTTTAAATTAACTCTCCAACCAAAAAAAATTTCAAATAAATCCTTAAGAATCTTTTATTAGTTATTTCTCATTGCAAATAAATCCTTCATATATTCAAAATTTGAATTTTTGTTTCTCAAAAATTTTCTTTTTAAATTTAAAAAGATCCACCATACTATTTTAAAAAAATCCTGGGATATTACACTTGTGCTTCCAATTTGCATCCTTCAAGCCTTCCAAAGGAATCAAACAAGGAGATCCTCTATCACCGACATCTTTATCTTAACCATGGAATACCTTTCAGCCCAAATTCTAGAAATTGTTTCTTCAGGTGTTTGGAAACCCTTTAAACTCAAATCTCATAATCTTAAAATTTCACACATTCTATTTGTGGATGAAATTATCCTCTTTGCCCAAGCTAATAATAAAACAATTCAAATGATTATAAATGTACAATACTTCTGTAATATTAGCGAAATGAGCATAAACCTCGAAAAATAAAAAAACTTTGGCTTTTTCTAAACCTTGAAGACTAAAAGATAACATCTCCAATCTCTTATAAATCTGCCATTCTAGTCATCTAGGCACTTACCTAGGCTATCCACTCAAGCCAAACTACAAAGCAAATGGCTTCTAAACAGTCATAAACAAACTTAACTAGAAACTCCAGGGCTGGAAAAGAAACTTACTTTCCTTTGCTTGTTAAACCCAATTGATTACAGCTACAACATACTCTATATCTTGCTACTTTA
Organism: Biancaea sappan; assembly: GCA_037074585.1. Classification (NCBI taxonomy): domain Eukaryota; kingdom Viridiplantae; phylum Streptophyta; class Magnoliopsida; order Fabales; family Fabaceae; genus Biancaea; species Biancaea sappan. Next base: position 42,733,808 of record CM073492.1, read on the forward strand.
TGAGAGTCTTTAAACTCCCAAAAAAATCAATGATAAAATATAGGCATAAAGAGATTTTCTTTCGGAAAAATCCAATAATAACTCTAGGCTCCACCTACATCAACTAGAATAAAATCACTAAACCAAAAAATTTGGGTGGACTAGGCATTAAAAAATCTGTCCTACTAAATGCAGCCAACATGGAAAAATTAAAATGGGAATTAAACACTAAACCCCAAAAACCTTGGGTAAGCCTCTTCTATCACGAATATAAGCATATATCCTACCATAACAAAAAAAAAAAAGAAATAAATGGAACATGTTGGAGCTTAAATGGACTTCCTTTTGAGCTACCTAAGAAACTCCAAGACCAACTTGCTGCCATCGCCCTACCAAATAACTTAAGCACTGCACACGATTTACCCTTCTAGAACCAAACTAGAGAAGGAAACTTCACTATAAACTCTACCTACAACTACCTTGTAAAAGATAAAGTTAGAAATATAAACTTGAGAAAATCTCTCTTGGGAGCAACAAGATGTATCTGTAATGAGCATGGCCACTGGTCTATGGTTTTGCAATGTTCATAGGTTGAGGCAATGTTTTACAAGCTGAACTATGGGCTATATTACTTGGTCTAAAGCTAGTTGCATCCCTTAATCCCTTAAGGCTTGAAATAGAATCAACAATCAATTTAATTTTGTACAAGATTGTTCACACTCACCCTCTTCACTCTCTAATCAGGAATTGTAGGTCCTTACATTCTACTTACTCTAGTAGTAGTCTCAGTTGGGTGAATAAGAGCAGTAATGCCTGTGCAGACAAACTAGTGAAAGCAGGAAGGCTTTAGAGACTCCCTCTCACTACCTATAACACTTCCCTTGACTACATCATAGCAGCTTATCTAGATGACATTAGATAAAAATGATGCTACCACTCACAAATAGCTTTGTTGCACATCCTATTGCTGACTCCTTTTACTGTCTCCACTACCATCAATATTCGCCAATTTTTTCATACTGTGTACTCAAAACTCTGTCTAACTATGTTTCTATTGCTGACTCATTTTACCATCTCCACTACCATCAATATTCACCAATTTTTTCGTACTGTGTACTCAAAACTCTGTCCAACTATGTTTGTTTTTTATGCTCCTTATGTATGCTTTTTTTTTTCTTCTTTTCAATAGACATGCAAGTAATTGGTAATCAATTTACAGAAGGACCTTACTACAAACTCTATTTTTCTATTACTATCTTTTAATGAATTTCACCATCTTTACCAAAAAAAAAACATTTTCAATGTATTAATATATATTATATAGCATTTTCCATCTTAATAATGTGTTCATTTATATGCATATATCATATTTTTAATACATTTTATCACATAATATTGATTGAAATATATCTAATATATCTTATTATCCATTTGACTGAGATTTATTATTAGACTAGTCAACTGTGAATCTTCACTTTATTATTCCATTGATTTTTTGATTTTCTCTCTTTGTAAACATTATCCGATTTTTAAAATATTAGTAAATGAAGGTTTGTTGTTTTGTTTTTAAATTGAGAAAGTAACTAGAATTTGATCCGTGTAATATACGGGGTGTCCCAAAATTTGAACAGACAAATATAAACAAGAGGTACTATTATCAGACCTTGTTTACTTTGCACTTTAGAAATTGTAACAAATAAATGATTATGGAAAAAAATTAAAATCGATGTGTAGACTCCAACGCTAGATAAAAACTGACCTTGACTTATAGCTGGCATGAGATCATAATTTAATCAAGAATTATAGTATTGATTAAAATCGTATTTAATATAAAAAATATTAATAAAATATTGTGAAATAATTATCTTATTAATTGGTTAATATGATAGAGGAAAACCAAAATTTATGTAATTAAAAATCAATAGTGAAATGAGATTCAAGAATAGAAAAGGGATACTATATAATGTAATTTAAAAATTTTTATATGCCACTATCAAACAGACAGAAATTATAATAAAACACATCCACTAAAACTGTTAGTTGTAGCATCATTAAGGGCAAGAAATTAAATTACTGCTCTGCATACAAAATTATAATTTCTAAGTATTTTATGAGTGAACTATGCATAGAAGGTGTTGGAAAAATTAAAGGAATTGTCAGTAAAAATTTAGCCTAAGTCATGCTATGAAGGACACTGTCTTTAAGGAATATTTTGCGACATCAATAAAATTTATTCAGCAAAATTTCCTCAAGATGAAACAGGTCCTTCTAAGTGAAACCCAAATACCATAACAAAAAAAAAAACTAAAACTGACATTGCAATCCAAAACATTATATAGGTCTCTCACCATAGACTCTTTATCACATTCCCATCTACCCCTTCTTAAAATGTGCATCTATATATATATGAAGGAGAGTAATGAGATATTATCAATAGGAAGTTACAAAAATAATGGCAGGGGGAGTTACATTTCTAAAATAATGATACAGGAGTTACAGGATAATTAAAAGTTATAAATAGGTGGACCGTGATAGATAAGAAATAATGATAATCAAAAGTACTTAATGACAATAACTTTCAATCAAAGATTATAAATATTTCAAGAATATTTTTACAACAATTCCTTACATATTTCAAAAAGAAGTTTTAAAAGAAACAATGTTCTAGGTTACAGACTTGGTTATGGATGCTTCGAGTCTAGTGTCTTTAAGACTATGAACCAAATCTAGATGGATACTAAATAACTCAGAGTTAGTGGTGAAACATATAGCTTCTATGAACTAGCAAACTCTTATTGTAAGTTAATGTCGAAGCAATTACATCACACCCTCACAGTTCTTGCTATTAATGTCATTGTGCACGTTTTCGGTCCTACGTGTGCCTGGTGTTCATGATTGCTCTAAAGATTTTGCCATGATCTCATAGGAGTAGCCTTACTCCACACTCATATAGGTGATTTTATCAAGTGTATCTACAATGAATATACCACCTATAAGGGCTTTGAAAATCATTAAAAGTTTTCGCTCAACCTCTCATCAATGCATTCTATCACTTTCACACTTAACACTATAAGAAGAGACTAAAATAATAGTTCTAACAAAATTAACAAATGACTTCTTATTACTCATATGAACTATCTCTATGAGATCTCCAATCACAAAGGTTGGATTACCGTCATTGTTAATTTTCAATTGGCTTAAATCCACTTCCCCTCAATGTGTGAATGATTTATTTCGTTCCCACATGCATGTTTAGTCAAAAATTTGGCCAAATTCACTTTTGACTTCACATAACCGATCGGTATACTTCAAATTTCATCTTTTTGTAGCTGATAAGTAACTTTGTGTCTCAAACACAAGTGTTTGCTCTTACCACATTGTATTTTTTTAATACAATAAAAAATCCATTTTATATGATATCCTCATTCATGGTATCTCTCAACTCTTTCGTTAAGATTGTGTACATATATACACTCATCTGACACATAATGTCACGACCCGTTTTCTAGGCACATGACCGGCATAATGATGAATCTCTCATAACTGTAAGCCCTTCGATAAATTCTACCCATGAGTTTAAAATAACAATTCCTTAATAAATATGAAGAAAATATATCAAATTTTCTTATATGAAAATCATAGAGATGATTTGCATGTAATAATAGTTTAAAATACATTATTATACTGACATACAAGCCAAATGCCAAACCCCTGACCTAGATGTCCTAGACGATTACAGAGCGACATAATCTACAACAAAAGAGGGGCCTACCCGACAGCAGGAAGGTCCAAAGTGATCTACTCTTCTAGCGGATATTCTTCACCGATAACCTGATCTGTAAAAAAAAAGGTTTCACAGAGAGTGTGAGCTTTAAAACTCAGTGAGCGAATCGGCCTCGCGTTAATAAAATTCAAATACATCACCAGTCATGCAAGTATACCAGAAGGCTCATACTCAACCAATAGACATAATAAGAAATTACATACAAGAAGATAAAAATATATCCAATTCAACAAATGTTACTAGTACTCATCAATGACAATATATCTCAGAGAGCGCACACAGGCCAGCTTACCAATTATGTATATTTCCGCCATGACGCACAACCTCATCCTTTTAGCTAGGGCTCCTCACGGATTTATCACCAATCTGGGCTATATCCCTACTGAGGGAATCGTTGTCTCCACACTCATTGGTCAAGACACCCTTTCAACCGGGTTTTCCGCCTTGCCATGAGAGAGGGTACTGTCCCGCTCAATCACAATCAATAGTACAACATTTCATATCATAATCAGAAGTACAATGTAATATTCATTTATATAACAGGTATAATATATAACTATATTATAGATTTATAAACCACAAATCAAGATAACAATTAAACGATTTTTGAAAAGATTCAAACTCCACATCATCAGGAGATATTTGCTTCATCTTATCCATACTTCTGGATTAATTATCTCATTAGATTCGTCATTCTGAATCCAATTTCCCCCTATGAATCTTGGAAGTGTCCTACGACATACTTTTTATCACCAGTAATGCTAAAACTCTATTAAAACGGGGTCATTTCAGTCACCTGGATTCAGTACAAGTATCACTTCTTTAAGTTGTTACGGACAATAGTACTCAGGTGAATTTCAATGTTCCACTACGAAGATTTTCATGAAAGATTAGAGAAAATAAGTTAGGATTGTTTTCATACAGACACTGTTCATACGTATGGTACTATTCATATGTACGGTCACTATTTATACGTACGGTTACTATTTATACGTATGGATACTATTCATACCAGAAATAGAGAATACAATTTGTAAAAGAGTACACCAGGTAAGTTCCCAGGAAAGAGTGGAGGGTCACAATGGACACACTTAAAAATCAGGTCTTTCCTTAGCCAGAACTTTCCTAGACATGTATTATTCACAGTTTATATTCTATTTTGGTAATTAGGGATTCAAAATAATATATAGGCAGCTAAGGACAATTTTTCTGATGTGGAAGATCAGCCAAAGCTGCAACCACAGAGCATACTTAAGAAAATAACTTTTATAATTTGTAACACATAGAAAGGGTATAGTATCCTTACCTAAGCTGAAAAGAAAATGTCCAAAATCTCAGAGGTCTAGTGTTGGACTAAGAAATCTTAAAGAGAGAAGAAGAGAAGTTGAAGGTGTGATTTTGAAAGTGAAATGGAAGGGTCTATTTATAAGAAAATTTAAGGGTACTATTCCATCTACCCCGTCTCACCTACCAATTTCACTTACTAGTCTCATCTACTAGCCTCACTTACTAGTCTCATCTACTAGTTTCACTTACTAGTCTCATCTACTTAGTCTCACTTACTAGTCTCATCTACTAGTATAATCAATTTACTAATTTAGTTTTCTTTCAATTTAGTCCCTCAGGGAATTCTCTCATATAAAATGTCATTTTCTCTTACAAACTTTTTTCTAGTTTTCTCTTATGATCAAACCACATCTAGTACTTGACATTTTGATTGTATAGATGAACAGTACCATATACGTAAATAGTATTATATAGGTAAATAGTACCGTATACTGGAATAGTAACTGGCCTTACTAATTTTCTTGGATAAATTTACTCATTGCCACTCTAACTTATTTGTTCGCTTAGATCCTTGAGAATTTATAAAAATTTTCTAAATTAAAAATTTAAAATTTCTATTTCCAAATTTCCTTCATTAATTCAAAAGAATATTTTCCACGTAATTAAATTTTTCAATAAACTTCAAAATAGATTTTGAATATTTGTAAAAATTATTGGGGTATTACACATAATATATGATATGTCAGGCTAAGTGAAGTCCATTAAAGGTAACAAACTCACCTTTGTTTTCCTTAATTGAGTGTTTAAAATCATAAGAGATATTTGCCAATTAGTTATCAAAATGATCTAACTTTTAAACGCTTTTGAACATAATGTTCTTATAACAATAAAATGCTATCACATTTCTCATGATTTAAACTTCTAAATCACATTTACTTTATCGTCATTAGATGCAAAGAAATAGTTGTCTTATGTATGCTTATATAAAAAGAAAAAAATCATGTTATACATATACAAATATATAATCACACACTTATTAAGGTAAGAAATTTATACCCAACATAATAATCAAAGTTTTAGAATTCATTTTATTTTTTCTTGTAGTCATGCAATAAATTTTTTGCAAAGTGCCGCACATTTTTAAATACTTTTAAATTTGTAGGAATATGGTAGCCCAACTTATATGTGCTTTAATTTAGCACATAATTACCTCACATAAAAACTCATAATTATTATAAATGGGTATCAAATACATAACATAAGCGTATCTATACTTATCCACCATATAATAATAATATTATACATGAATATAATTTCACTCTATCATTTTGGAATTTCTCAACCTCAACTTTTTGTAACCAATAACTCAACAACATTGTACCTCTTTGTACAATAGAAGTGTTCTTATAGATTAACATTAGAAAAATGCTAATTCTAATTTTTCATATATGGCATATCATCATCTCAATAAGATAATTTTTCAAAAGTTTTTATATGCCAATATCTACAAAATATTTTGTCACAAATCCACAAAAAACTTTGGTTCCAAAATGACATATGTAACTCACAATATTGTTTAACAATAATAATGTCATCAATAATTCAAGTAGAATATTTTGAATTCATAGAATTTATACCCCCACATTAATGACTATTGTGCCTTTTTCATAAGAATTTCACAAACTTTTGTTCACCCAAAAAATATAAATACTTGTGGCACTATAAAAACATCATATTTGATATCACCATTTATATAAATTGAATTTTCACAAAATTCACAATCACAATTTATATATGTGAATTTCCTCAAAAATCAAAACACTTTTCACAAAGTATAATTTTTCACATGGCCTTATGAAATCCACAATAATAGAATTAAAAATTCACATAGAAAATTTTCATTTCACATAGCTTTAGAAAGCTCACAATAATATGGTCATAAAATTTTATAATAAAATTAAAAAATCCCACGAACAAATTTTCCAACATTTTAATATTAAATGCTTGAAGGATTTTTTTTTCATGTTATCAATAGTTATGATAATAAAATTTTATGAGATTTTATTATACTCACAAAAATTAAATAGTAACCTATAAAATTTCTATTAATCAAGCTACAATCCACAATCTTATTAACTATTGAGCATAACAAAAATATTTTATATTTTTATAACAATACTGTTACATCTCTCACTTGATTACTAAAATAGTAGAACTAATTTGTAAGTAGTGCACTAAGTAGATTTCTAAGAAAAATATATGGATCATAATGAACACACTTAAATACTAAGTCTTTGCAAATTAGAACTTTTCCTATACTTGTATTCTTACATTATTCCACATCTTTCTAGTAAATAAGTTTTCATGGACAACTTCAAGCCATAAAGAACAAATCCAATTTTTTATTAGAATATCAAACAACCCGTTGGCTTTGATGCTAATTGTTATAAAAATATCCAAAAAAAATTGTTTCCTTTTTCTACTATTAATAAAATGCTCATATAACGAGGAAATATAATGGTAGCAATACATACCTTATAATGTAGAGAGAGAAAATGTCATTCCATAATTCTCCGAAATAAGTACCAAATTGGTTGAATTTTGCTTAAAATCAAATGCTAAAAAAAAAACTCATGATTAAAGAGAAAATTCAGCACCATAAATGAATTTTGGTGACCATAAGTTTCAACTTCACTAAACCGATAGTTATATACCATGATAACTACAACTATGTCGTTGTCTTCTCCATCTTCCATCACAGATTGCATCCTCCTATTCTATGTACCATATCCCTTGATTGCTTCTTGTATTGTCTCTATTTCTTTCTATTTGGTCTCCTTGTGTTTCTCCCATATATAAATAAATTTACATCATTCGCTATAAAATTAAAATCCTCCACTATTTGTTTAAAAGGTTAAAACCTTTATGACAGCGATGTTTCGTAAGTTAAAACCCACTATCTAGTAAAAATGTAATTTCCTAAAGCAATATTTAGAGAAAACAATCACTAAAGCAGGGAGAGATACCTTCAAGAGCCATGGCCGAAATAGAAAAGTTACTTTCTTTTTGGTGTCGTAAATTGGAGAACTTTGAAGACTTGGAACTAATTTGTATGCTTCCAAAGAACGGAAACAAGGAAGATAAAGTGAAAAAATAAGAGGGTCGACGAATAACACCCCATGAATCGAATTGGAGAGAAAAATAAGTTGGCTTCCTTTGAGACCCATTCAAATTACAAAGGTCAATCCTTATTAGCCAATGTGGGTGGCAGAAGAGAAAATGTGATTTCCCAATACTTGATGGATAGGCTTCTCCAATACCTAAAGCCTAATCAGCTTTTGAGGGCTAACTAACATAACATGGCACTTATAAAAGCCATGCTTATCAAAAGTGACATGGAACCAACCGGGATGGCCAGAGTGGATAGGATGCAAACAACTTGGCAAGTGACATAAAGAGCATTAGAGGAGAAGGTGCATCAAAGGCATAGTGGTGAACTTGTTTAATATATATAAAATAAATAGATATATAGATAGATATTATCTGTAGACTTGGATCATCCACCAACTTACAAGCTTGAGTTTTGTCAAATTTTGAAGGACTCAAAACTCAAAATTTGATAAAATTTTAAATGAATACGATAAAATTTAGGCAAATGAGATACTTTATTTCCTTCTCCATTTTTATTTTAAATTGAGTGATTGCTTGCTTAATTAAAAAGAAAAAAAAATCTCCATAGGCAATTTAATGTAATACTGGACTTATTTTCATTTTTTTTTATATTTTTGGCTATCAAATTTTTCATTAAAAATAAAATATGTATAAAATGTTTTATTAAAAGAACTAACTAGTAACTATGCAACACTGAATTATAAAAAATGTAGAAATACTTTTAAACATTATAAACATATCATGTTTTGATTAAAAAATTAATGGTAAGAATATAATGAATTAAACCTAATTCCCTCCCCCCCCCCTCTCTCTCTCTCTCTCTCATATTCTTATCTGAAGGTTGAAATTTTGCTGGCTTTTTATTTTGTTCGATTGAATGTTATTTAATTAAAAGCACTCCCCGAGCGCTGCTTCTCGTCTGGCTTGTTGGCTTGAGGATATTATCTTCCCCAACATGTCTTCGACTCGAATCAAGCACTCAAACACACACATTCAATTATAATAGAAAATGAGGTATTCTAAAATACCTCTCTTTTTAATGATTTGACCATAAAATTCATCTCAGAAATACTGGAATTATCAAAATTTGAAGGATTCTATCAGAATCAATATTTAGAAATAATAATATAAGAGTTTCGTGTATTAATCGACCAAATGCTACAGTAGTGAAAAAGGAAAGGATTTGATTAGTTGATAAAAATGTATACAAACTAAAATTCTAATATGTAGTGGCCTTGTTTTTTATCCAACATCTCTAAATAATTTAGTCGCATATTAATTTATGCGAGGCCAAAACAAAACATGTTTGTTACACGTCTAACGCTGAAAAAATGTCACGCATGACCGACAAAAAATGAATAAAATAAACGTACCTGTTATAAAATTACATCTAGCTATAACTTACATCTGAATATCGTATATAAATTTGGAGATAATTGAAAAATTCATACTTCAAAAACAAGAATAGTTTAACTAAAAGCATACATACAGTAAAATATTCTTTATTATATATCAATTTGTTAACTATGTTCCTAATTAATTCATATATTGGGGGTAAAAGCCTATCCATGCCTGATCTTACACATTTCCTTCTGTGCTTAAGATTAAAATCAGGCTAGTTAATTATAAACATGAAAGTAGTAACTAATTAGAAAACATTAAAGCATTAGAATTCGGATTCTGAGAACATCTATAAATTAAAGCCTACACAAAAGAACAAGATTCACCAGCACAAATCGCAGTTACATAGATAGGAGACATGTACAAGTAGTAACTACATACTTTCAATGAAACCTAAAACCAGGGAAACAATCTAAGATTCATAGATTTTAGCAGCAGAAAAGATTAGTCATCCATCAACTTCCCTTAACATTACAAACTTGATAACACTATACATCAGGTTTCAACTAACATAAGTGGAGATTTGTGCTGATTTTAGATTGCAGCTCACAAAATAGTTAACACCTATTAATTAGAAGAAACAACCCAGCTTGGCTTCCTTCTTAGGCCAAAGTAGCATGTGTTTCAGAAATTAATTACCATCCACTATTGCCTCCCCCATCGTTTTTCCTATCCCAAGAGCCTGCTTCTCCTGCATCTCATGAATATTAAAATGAAAAATTATACCAGTATGTTGTTAGCAATTTGAATTGATCAAATATAATATAATGGTATCATGCAGCTGATTAAGTAAATTTTAATTAATAAATTCATATTTTGTTAATCCCATCTTCCATTATAATTTCAGTATCTTTTCCTTTTATGACACAGGAATTAATTAGGCAAAACTGAGTTGGCTATAAAGATGATTATTTATGATTTTCAGGTCTATCTGGTCCATTACTTCATTCTTACCACTTGATGCAGCATTCCAACTAGATGATTGGCCCTTATCAGCAGCAGTTGATTGACCCCAACCAGCTTCACTCTTTGGATCCATCTCCTGCTTGTCCCAGCTGCCTGACGTAGCATTGGAACTGGGTTTCTTGTTCCACCCATCACCTTGGCCACCATGGGAAGTCCAATTGTTTCCCTTGGCCGTAGTATTTTCATTGGTAGAATCTGTTCCTTTGTTCCAGCCAGAATTGTCTTTCGCCTCTGCTGGCTGGTCAGAACTCTTGCTGCTCCAATTACCACCGCTTCCTGAACTCCAACTCTGCCACGGCTTACTACTTTCACCTCCTTGGTTCCAGCTTGAATGCTCCTTCCTGTCAGCATTTCCCTGGTTCCAAGCCCCAGATCCACTACTATTCTTCCACCCCTCAACATTATTATCATTCCCTTTCTTCCAGTCAGAGGAATCATCACCGAAATCCCTTTTGTTGTTCCAACCACCAGGTTGGTCCCTCCTTCCACGGCCTCGGCCTCCAAATCCTCTTCCTGATCCTCCACCAAAGTCCTCCCTATCAAATCTGCCCCTACCACCAAAGCCCCCACGCTCTCCCCTACCACGAAAGCCCCCACGATCACCTCCCCTGCCACCACCAAATCCCCCACGATCTCCTCTACCCCGAAAACCTCCTCTGCCCCTAAAGCCACCTCTCTCTAAGCCACCCCTACCACCCTTACCACCACTCCAATTCCCCCCATAGCCACCATCACCAGAAGCTTCATTTTCACCACTAAACTTACCACCATTTGAATCATTTCCAGAATTCCAATTACTGTTCCTTTGCCAGTTAGTATTTTGATTTGCATCATTAGATCCAGAACTCCAACTACTTTTCTGGCCCCAATTGGAATTTTGATTTCCATCAGTATGCCCAGAACTCCAGTTGGAATTCGTGTTTTCATTCCCATCACTTGATCCAGTTTTCCAAGAGGCATTGTTTGAATTCTCATTTCCATTCTTTCCCCAGTTGGTATTTTGGTTTGCATCACCAGATCCAGAATTCCAATTGCTTTTCTTGCTCCAATTGGAATCTTGATTTCCAGCATCAGTACGCCCAGAACTCCAGTTGGCATTAGTGTTTTCATTCCCATCATTTGATCCAGATTTCCAAGAGGCATTATTTGAATTCCCACTACTGTTCTTTCCCCAGTTGGTATTTTGATTTGCATAACCAGATCCAGAATTTGAATTGCTTTTCTTGCACCAATTGGAACCCTGATCTCCAGCATCAGCACGCCCAGTATTCCAGTTAGAATTCTGGTTCTCATTTGCAGTGCTTGATCCTGATTTCCAGGGACCCAAAATAGAAGCCTGCTTTGGTCCATCAGTAGACTCACTCTTTGAACCACTACCTTGACCCCAATCCTGATCTCCAGCATCAGCACGCCCAGTATTCCAGTTAGAATTCTGGTTCTCATTTGCACTGCTTGATCCTGATTTCCAGGGACCCAAAATAGAAGCCTGCTTTGGTCCATCAGTAGACTCACTCTTTGAACCCCTACCTTGACCCCAGCTAGTTGATGAATCTCTATCTGATTTCTTTTCATTTGGATTATCATCAGGAGTTCCTCTTCTGTTCCAACCATTTTGATCAGTAGCCTGACCCTCTTTAGCATCACTGCTACCCCACTTCAATTCTTTGCTGCCTCCACCATTTGCCAATTTAGAGTTCCAATTACTTGATTTTTTCCAACCAGAATTCTGGTTGTCAGCTACATTACTTGAACCAACTTTCAAGGTGCTCCAATCAGAACCTTCTTTGGCTCCAGCACTTGATCCACCTTTCCAGCCAGAATTTTCGCCCCATTGAGCTGAAACGTCACTTGAGCTAGGTTTCCTAGAACCCCAAGTAGAATCTGAATTTCCTCCACCACTTGATCCCCTTTGCCAACCAGATGCTTGACCAGCCCAAGCAGCTGAACCATCTGAAGTTTTTCCACCATTCCAAGCATCTTGAGCTCTACCTTTTCCCTCTTTTTCATCATCTTCATTGGATTTTTTATTCCATTCGGGGTTCTCAACTTCTTTAGCTCCAGAGTTTCCAGTTTTCCAAGCACCCCAATTAGAATTTGAGTTTCCTCCATCATCCAATCCACTTTTTTGACTATTAGCCTGGCCCCATGCAGTTGATGGACTTTCATTTGATACTTTTCCCCTGTTCCAAGAAGATTGACCATTTTGCTCACCCTCTTCTCCTGAAGCCTTTGGAGTATTCCACTTACTTCTACTGTCCCATCCAGAGAGCTGGTCTCCATCCACATCATTAGCTTTACTTTTCCACGTGCTATTCTGATTTGCATCACTTGTGCTTCCAATTTTTGGTTCAGCCTGACTCCAGCTGCCTCCACCATTTCCCCAGCCACCAGATTGATCAGCAGCAGTTCCAGCATTGTCCACAGCTGCACCCCAGGACACTTTCTTATTTGAAGTACTTTTGACTGCCCAAGCATTATCGTCTTCACCTACCCATTAAAAGAACAATGAGGCAATTTCTATATAGTGCATACATAATAGTTTAAGTAGATAATTTGGATTATCACATGGCATACCTTTATTAGTCTCATCACCCTCAGAACTAAAAGGATTTGCAGTAGATTCAGATTGCTGCAACAGCAAAAGGATGAATAAATGGAAAATAAACTAAGCAAAATAATTACACAAGTTTTATAAGCGAGCATGACTGTATGTATTATGTAGAGTATGTGCTCACACATGAGAGGAGATAGTAAAGACAGGAATCTATGCATTATCTAGAATGTGCGGAGAATAGTATGTGTAGCAAAAAATTGTAGTATGTGCCCATAAATTAGTGCTGTGGTGCAAGTACAAGACATACCGAGAAGTTTGATGTGGGACGGTTAGACCATGCACTCCTGTACAAGATTATCAGAAAATAAGAGAATAACAAAAACAAATCATGACAGGAGAGAAAATACTGCTTCTTGGAACTTTTTTTAAACTTAACAGAAACATTATGAGGCAATCTATTTAAAAAACAAAGCCAATTCAGAATGACAATAAAATAGATCAAAGTAAGCATCAAGGCAAACACTCTTCAAAAGTAGAACTTTCAGGGTGAAGGGAGTTGAAGGTTCTCAACTTTGTTTTTATTTAGTGATTTGTCTGCCTTGTGCTATGGAAAATTGAAAGGGCTGATAGTTAAAATTCTCACTGTAAATAGTAACTAATGATGCCTATTTCAGATCATCCGTACATCATTATAACAGACATAAATAAAAATAAAGAATAAGAGGAGTGAAGGACACCATGAACTGGATATTTTCATGTAAAGAAAATACAGAGGGTCAAGAGAGAAAGTAAAGGAAAGAACAAATATATGGACAAAAATGTCTACTAATGGTGTACATAGCACTGACCCCTACACCAATATTTACAATCATATTACAACATTAAGACACTTATACCCTGTACTTTGGGTGCACTATAAGTACCCCTAGCCCCATGACACAATGAATCAATGTCACTTGAAGAAAGCTTCTTTGACAAAAACCTAACATAACAACAACCAACAGGACACTCCAATGGCCCTAAACAGTACTCTTAGGGTAAGCAATAAACAAATATCACATTTGACACCTAATATTTTGTGCAAGTTTTTACACATACTAGGAATACTTTAGGAACCTTTCCATATATTTCCAGTTGTTTCATACCAGAACAAAACTTACCACTTTCCATATATTTGCAGTTATGTCTTTATACTTCGGATTTTGTCATCATTCCATGTCCGTGTCCATGCATATATGAATCATAATAATTTCCTAATAATTTAGTATTTTTCTAAATTCCTCAATAAAATCCCATGGGCCTGAACCTTTGATGACCACTCTTGTAAAGACTTACAAGCCTCAAAATACATTACTTAAATAGCATTTTCCTAGAATTTTACATTATCCACATTCTGTAAGCATAATGATCAATGGAAGGACTTCAACACAAAACAGACAGAAATAGACCATACTAACAAGCAATTACACAAATCCATGGATATCTCTAAGCAGAGGAATATTCTCTGCAGGTCCAGATGGTTTATTCTCAATCTATGGTTGCAAAGAACATCCAAAGAGAATATTGAACTGAGTGAATATCAAACCTTCCAGCATGCATAGCAAATAATAATCAACTCAATCAAGTAGATTAATTATTATCACCATTAGATATACCTTTCAGCTTGCCCCCCTCCAGTATTCCATCCATCACTTCCAGCTGATGTTCCAATTCCATCCATCCAACCTTTCAATAAACACACATTGTCAAATGCTGAGTCACATCTCACAGTAAAACATCAGCCAAAAACAGGAAAACAGATCAGAAAACTAACACCCCCAAGTAAATCAATATTTTGTACCCCATTTTTTGGGGAAATCTCCAAATGTTGTCAAAGAAGACAAAACTTAACAGTCACATAAGGATGCCCACCTCCTGAGCTGCCTTCAGTACCCAGTAGACCAAATGGTTTGTTAGAATCTGGATCACTGCTGACATATAGAAGATAAAGTAACTCAAGGCATCAGTCAAGGTTAGCAATAAAAAAGAACCGCACAAATAATGCAGTTATCAAAAATACCTTGATGACATGGCAATGCTCTTCCCTTGAACCTCAGAAAGATGCTCACTTTTAACTGAATGAGAATCAATATATGGAAAAAATTTAAATAGGGACCAAACATCTAAAAAACCAGAAGTTGATCATTATAAACAAACCTGTAAGAACCTTTTGCTGAGAATCAAGTTTCACAGTAACATCGGTGCGACGTATAGCTATGACCCGGCAGAGATATCCCTTCAAAGGACCCACTCTAATTCTCAATGTTTGACCAATAGTATATAGTCCATCATCGTTCCCCTTGCTAACTGCATACAAAAAGTTACATTTGTGGGCAATCAAAATTGTGCACGTTTAGAGCTAAAAGACTTCTCAAAGTGTCAAGCTTCTTTACATTCACGGCTGTTTTCTCTTGCTTGCCACGGCCCTTTGGGTGATAGAGGTGATCTTGGTGATGATGGTAAGTCTTCAAAGATTGTAGAATCTAGGTCATGACCCTAAGTATAAATTATTGCAAAATAAAAATTAAAATTAAAATCCATTTCAGGTAACCAGAAAGTTCATAGACTAACAGCAAACTCAAGATTTCAAACCTTTCCACTGCTATCACCAGCATCAAGCTTGACTTTTTCACACATACGAGATTTAGCAGTAATATAACCACCATTTTCTTCCTCATTGCTATCATTTAAAAAGACAACCCCTCTATAGATATGCCTAACAATACCTTGTCTATCCTGCGTAATTACATAAAGTAATGTTCAAAGTTCAAGGCAAGAAGATTCAAAAACAGCTGATGACATCTAAACAAATAGAACATTCTAAGCATCAGACCTTGGATGGACCCTCCAGAACCCTGACAGTATCATTAACCATTATGGTCTTATTGTGCTTATCTTGGGCACTAAGTTTGATATCAAATAGTCCACTCTTTATGTCACGTCGTTCAACGGTTACAGCAACAGGTCCATCTGGACTCTCTTTTAGAATCTATACCAGATAAAAAGATAAGTGAAATTGAGGTTCCTGAAAAAGAATGTAGTGTAGACCAAATGCTTGTTACTGACATGGCATAAGCTCAATACCATACCTTGTAGGTATCATCTTTATCCATACTTATGATGACACCAAAGTCCTTCTTGCTGCAACAGCGAAGATATATGAAATGGAGGTCATATATATTAATTTATGTGCATGAGTGGGAATTCAAACATGCACGAGAGAAAGAGTGTGTGAGTGCAAGTCCATGCAGTACCATAAATGATAAATGGATAAAAAGCAGGGAATTACCTAAAACATACAAGATCATACAGTTCAAAACCATTCACCACACCAGATCCAGAGGAACTCTCTCCTTTCCCACCTCCTTTCTCTCCTCTTATAATCCGTTTTCTCTTTGGCTCACCATAAATCTGAGAGAGCCACTCCGAGTCATTAGTTTCATTGTTTTGAGACGGTGCAAACTTCAAAAGCTCCTCATCTTTTGGCACAACACCCCATAAGTTCAATGACTCCAACGATACTTTCTTGTATAAGTATCCATCCTTGAGCATCAGGGTGTCGAGAACCTCAAAGACCTTGCCAGTCTCCCTGTCACGTCTATAACGCATGAGAGGTCGAAATTCCCTGCAAAGTTAAAATTGATACAATTGTTTAGACAACCTATCAAAGAATGAACAAGATATAAGGATAGACAATATTACTCAAGTTCACTAGAGCTGATTAATCTTGCAGCTGGTGTGTCATTATTTTGAAGTCTATGACCTCCACCCTGTAAAAATGAGAGAAATAAATCCACCAAAAATATCCAAATATATTTCTGAAGACAAGCTTTAGATTATAAATAAAAGAATAATAATAGCTTGTTTCAAAAATACCACTATCCTTTAAAGTTAAATTAATACTACTATGTAAATGAAACAATACTACATGCACAGCATAAGAACATTAACAATCAAAAGAGAACCCAGCGGGAAAGTGGCCAAGGTTCGATTATTTGACCACAACATACTTGTTTCCAGCATGCACATGACAAACAGTAACACATTTCCATCATTAATTCATGGTAAAGAGTACCACTTGAACTTACATATCCTCCTCCAGATCTGAAATGTTCATACACCCACCCCCCAAAAAAATGTCAATTAGATTTATGCTTGCTGGTGACAGTCTCTAGAATCAGTTAGAGTAAAAACATGTCTAAAATTTTCCATCATACAACAGATTGCAAGGTCATAATCTTATATCCAGAAATAACAAGCCAAAAATAATCCCCAAACTCTTAATAGCACAGCTAATGACAATGCATTACACACAAGATGCAAAAAGTAGAACAAAATCAGAATTAGTTTTCCAGGATAACTGGGGACATACATGGTAGTGGGCTTAAGACATGGTAGGAGGAAAAAGACAAGGGAGTGAGGGGCAGAATGGGAATTAAAGCATGTAACCACCTAATGACAGATGTTGCTGTCCTGAAGAGAGAGAGGAGTGGAATCAGAAGGGAGATACATGAGGTGCACTGAAGAGAGAGAATGGTTGAGAAAATTAGAAGTGAGGATTGGAGAGAGCCTAGCCTCTCGAATGCTAGGGAGTGTGTTTTGGTTTATGGAGTGTTGCCTTGTTGTGTCTATGTTGTCATGTTCTGTGTATGTGTGTTTGTTTGTGTGAACTCCGTGTAATACCTTTTGTATGCCTTCTAAATCTTATTGGAAGGTATTGGAGTTGGTTTTCATTATTAATATCAGTGTGTTCAAGTATAAATCATGAAGCCTCTCTAATCTCCTAGTAACTATTTGCTAATGCACTCAGCCCCATTGCATGATGCTATACATTGATATCAGGAGTAGATTCCATATAGCACCTGAATAAAAATAATTAACTACATCACTGCTAATAGATGCTGGGAAGAAGAAAAGAAAAGAAAATCTGAAGATCATAAGATACAAAGATCTCATTACAAATTTGGCAGCCAATGCTTGTAAATCAATTCTAGGAATAAGCTTCACTGTTGCTCTTTTCCTAGCATTGTTCACAGCCACGACCTGCAGAAACAGAATTGATACACAGGAATAAGGGTTTCAGAGGCTAGCAAGCAATATATTTACTCTAGAAAGTTTTACTTTGTGTAGTACCTGTGCTAGGTCTCCTTTGTAATTACCACTTTTCACACGGGCCCACATGCCCTCAGAAACTTCATTGCATCTGCTCCGTGTTGAGAAAAGATAAAAAATTTCATTTTTTGGAACAGGATGCACTCGAGTAACATAGATGCCAGACAGCCCTTTACATGCCTGAAAATCACATTGGCAGGCCAAAAGGCTTAGCTGCTACTCTACTAGCAGAAACTTTTTTTAAGTAACAATTAATTGATCAACATTCACAGTAGATAAGTTACCTCATTAATATCATATTGCTTTTCAGCTTCAATGTAGATAAATCCCTTTATATGATCAACAGCAAATGCAGATATTATCTGCAGTTTAGTACCCAGGGATTTCAAGTCAACAAACTTCTGCATTAGACAGAATGCTGAATGCTTTTCACGCCCAACCTGCAGCAACCAAAGCTTAGAAGAGCAAAAAGAACCACAAAAGTTGTTTGAAGGTGATGCTTGCAATTTTAATTAGCACAAATTAGTAAAACCAGAATGTCATACAGTGCATTTGACTTTCCAAATGGTTGGCATTGATTCAGCAGCAGTGGGCATAGAATTCAGCTCAACTGTTTTATCATCATACTCTTCCCCAGCATATGTAGCAAATCTAGAACCATCTCCAAAACGTTCTTCCATCATTCTATCAAATTCTTCTTCGTCCATCTCTTCCTCTTTGGGAAAAAATGGAAGGCCATGGGCCTTAGCTGGTTCATTCTTCATTGTTGGTGCTGTATCAAAATCCTCATCCAGAAAATCTGCACTTAAAGGGTTCAGAAAAACTATCTGAAGAGGAAACATAAATGAATAAAAAATTAACACAAACAACCAAAACAAAAAGAACTCCATTTCTTGGAAGTCCAAATCAATACATCAGCAGCCTATGACCTAAGAAATCATGCTACTGAAGTCAATCAGGGAAAAATATGGTGGCAAACTTGAGAAGAAATCATAACACTGGAATTAGACACTGACAAACAAATGAGAAAATAAGTCAGAGCGCCACACTCAATAACATACAGATTACTTTTTCCTATTTCACTACAAATAGCCAAAAAAAAAAAAAGACTTTATCACGTAATCAATAAGGCCCGTTTGGTAAAGTTTCCCGGAAGCCGTCAATGGAATCCGGCGCCAGTTTTTCCATTGTTCCTGCATTTGATAGAGGCACGCCACAGTGACGCTGGAAAAGCAAAATGGAATCACGCCCTTGCCTTTTCCATTGTGTCCATACGGATGCTTTCCATCACAAATTGGATGGAAAGTAGGTTTTCCATCCAGGAAAAAAAAAACTTTTCTTCCACATTTGCCCCTGCCTTTTCCATTGTTCTCATGCATTGAGTTTCTTTCTTCTCAGTGGCGCCGCTGTTGAACGTGTTTGATGGAAGAGATATTGAGCGTGTTCGTGCTTTGAGCTTCTTTCTTCTCAGTGGTTTGTCATCATCTTCCCTTTGCTTCTGGCTCGAAGGCGACGAACATGGAGGAGAGACACTGAGAGCGACGAACATCAGGGCAAAAAGAGAGAGCAACAGAGAGGATGGACTATAAAGGGCAAACCTGGTGCTACAAAGCTCCCGCTATGCGCGGGGTCCAGGGAGGGGCTGGATCCACTTTGTGGATCTAATGTAGGCAGTCTTACCTTGCAATTTTTGCAAGAGGCTGATTCCACGGCTCGAACCTGTGACCTCCAAGTCACATGGCAGCAACCTTACCGTTACGCCGAGGCTCGCCCTCTAAAAGAGAGGATGGACTATATTGAAATAAAAAAGGGACTATATTGAAATAAAAAAAAAAAGAGATTATATTGAAATAAAAAAACAATTTAAGGGACAAAAATAATATTTATGAATAACAAAAAAGAAATTTAATAAATCAAAATCAGGGGTATGTATTTGAGTAATTACGCAATACATTTCCTATTTTTTTTTCCTTCAAAAATGTACATACCAAACACCTTTTTTTTTTTTCCTTTTTCCTTCATTTTTTTCATCATATACCACACATTTTTTTCATCTTTCCTTTCTTTTTTTCTTTTCCCTTTTCCTTTCCATCTTTCTTTTCCTTTGCTTTCTTTTATTGCATATTGCATACCAAACGGGCCCTATGAAATAATGCAAAATTGCATGTTACGTTCCATTTACATATCAAAAATACGGATATTTTATTAACTCAAATTCAAGATAACAAGGAAATTTCAAAGATTTCAACAGACTAAGATCAAAAATTCCTTTTTTAAACCCTGATGCTGCATTTATTTGGCCATTCAAAAGGGGGTAGAAAGGAAGTCATAGACCCAAACTTTATCAAAAGCATGACTTACAACCACCTCATCAATATTTTCCCAGTTCTCACTAACAAGATTAAAAGACAAGACTTACAATAATTATCACTCTACTGCAAGTGAAACCTCCTATATTTCAAGCAAATTAACATAGCAATAAGAAGAATGGAAAATTCCATTGAGAGACTAATATAATCCAGAAAAATTGCATAGACCCTTCTTCCCAAACAAAGATAAAATACTACAACAAACACTTCACTGCCAATATTATCATCCCCGGCATAATTTTTACTCCACTGCCCACATAACTTCCTTTCGCTAAGCGAATCAGCATGTCAACCAAATCAACCAAAAAGAATTCAAAAGAACTGTAAGAAAAACTTCAAAATGAAATGCCACTATTTAATACAGTTTATAAACCGAAAAAGATGTCACACAACCTTCAATGGCCGCAATCTTTAACAATGACAAGTTCTAAAACGAACCGAGAAAACCATCAAAAACAAACGGACCGAAAATGTAACCCACAGCCATGAAATTAACAGCCTCCACACAGACCATAAACGCCCAGATTGCGAGATGGTCAACAGCCGACGAAACAAACAAAAATGTGGTCAAACCCTAGATGTTCCGGCAAAAAAAAGCGAGAAATAATCAAAATGTACGACCAGCAGAGAGAGGTACAAGCGATTCTATACCATCGTCGAAGTCACTGTCTTCGCTGTCATCGGTTTCCCCAGTCTCAGCCACGTCTTCGAAGAACTGCAGGACTCCCCGGTTCCTCGTCTTGCGGCTGCCGCCGGACTTGTCATCCCCCGCGCCTCGCTTCCGCTTGCCGTAGGAGTCTTTTCCAGTGACTTCCTTGCCCTTGTTCGTCATTTCCGGCGAGAATGCAAAGCTTCGTTGGGCGAGACACGATCGCCAAACGCATCAGAGTAGAGAGAACATAAGTGACTGAAAAAGTTGAAATGCGTTTTGGTGAGAAAATGGCTGATGCCACGTGGCAGGGTGAATAGAAACAATGAATTTACACAATTGTCCCTGCCTTAACTTCTGAGTGGGAGCAATAAATTTACAGGATTGTCCCTGCCTTTACAGAAATGGACCGGCCCTAAACAGATTAGGTTGGATCTTTCCGTTTGATGGACCAACCAAATTTTAAAAAAAAAAATTTGTGTCCATTTACATTCAACTATAAAATCAATTAAAAATATCCTTTTTATCCTTTAACTTTATTTCAAGCTTTATTTTTGTCTATTAACTTAATTTTATTCTAATTTAATCATTTAACTTTATTTTAAGTTTTACTTTGATTCCTAATATTATTTTATTCCAATTTAGTCCTTTAAATTTATCTTAAGCTTCAATTTACTCCCTTAACTTTACCTCAAGTTTTGCTTTAGTTCTTTAGTTTCATGTTGTTCTCTTTTGGTCCTTTAATTTTATCTTAGATTAAGAGTGTGTTTGGCAAAAATAGCTTATAAGCTAATTTTTAGCTGAAAGTTGAAAGCTTATAAGATAGTTTATTGAATTAAAAGTGTTTGGTAAAAGTAGTTGTTGAAGTAGTTGAAAAGTGTAAAATGACATAAAAGGGCATAAAAGTATTTGTATTATTTTATAATCCTAAAATAATATAAAATAAACATATTAGTTTTTTATTTTTTTATTAAATTAATTTAAATTATTATATATATAATTAATTAATATATAATTATATCATATATATATATATATATAATTTTATATTTTATATATTACACTTACGTGTATATATAGTTATGCTGAAAAAGTGTAATATATACTTACATATTAAATATATCACATTTTTTTATCTTTAATATAAATATTTGTTTAAAATAAATTTAAATAAAGATAAAAATTTAAATAAAAATAAAATTATTCACAATAAAAGTATTTTGGGATTTAAGTTATGAATAAAACAAAAGGATATAATGGGTATTGAGATAAAATAATAAAGGTAAAACAGGAAGAAAAGTACAGAAGCTATAAGCTATAAGTTATAAGTTATAAAAAGCAGCGTTTCAAAATAAGTTATAAGCTATTGAAATAAGATCGTTTACCAAACACTTCTAATAAGCTTATAAGCTAATCAAATAAGTTATAAGCTCATTTTTGTGGCAAGCCAAAAACACCCTTAGAAAAAGAAGAAAAAGAAGAAGCAAAGAACCTATACTATGCACATAAAACCTCTGAAGAGCTGTATTTAGAGATGGTACCATTTGATCATAAGTTTTGACAATTTTTTAACAGTAATAAAAACTTGAGAATGAATTGTTTGAATTTGCTGCCGCCAACTTCAATCTGAAGTTGGAATCATGACTGTCCATCCATGCTCCATCACACCATCCATTTCTCGCCACTTGTCCATTCTTCCAGCATCCACTTGATGCCCAATTGTATAGATTACTCACAAATCTTCAATAATTCATCATCAAAGTCTCAAACAAAATTTGAACAAGAAGAAATCATTTAACACTATTGTTTTATATGTGGGGAAATAAATCAGAGATTAAAGTCAGTAATGTGATACCCGTTAATTTCGGAATATAATTCGCTTAAGAGTATTTTAGAATTTTACAACGTTACTTTAGTTATTTATTTTGGTCATTTTTAATTTTCATATTTAATTGTTCTTTTTGAATATTATTTATGAAAATTGAGTTAAATGACTGGACTAAATATTTGCACAATGTGGGATATATTCTAAGAATGGTGAAATTCATGGAAAAGTGGTTTCAGAATGGTCAATTAATCCATTTATTGTAAATTGACTGGATGGGTTTGGATGTTGAGTTATGGATACCCATGGGTTATTGAATAACCCATTAGAAATATTTAATATAAAGCTTCAATAGTACCCTCCTCATTTCTCACGCAGAAGGAAAAGCTGGAAACTGAACAGTGGAAGTTTCTCTCGTTTCTTCATCCTCTTCTCAAATCCTTTCCTTGATCTTCAGAGTTTTGATTATTTGTTCGGTTCAAAAGCTTTGTAAGGATCAAAGGTAAGCTTTAATCTCATTATTTTCCTCAAATTTCAGTTTATGTAGAAGATCATATGAGGTTTTGTTCTTGAAGATTTTGATGATAATTCATGAATCTCAGTTGTTTTAGAAGTTATATTTGAGTTATAATCGGTTAAAAGAGTTGAAATTCTGGTTTTGAAACAAGAAAGGAAATGATGAAATTGTTAGAAATTTCTGCAAAAACTTCTGCAAAAACCGAGTTACTGTAGCGACCAGAGATTTCGAAAAAAAACTGGAAAATTTTCTTCTAGTTACTGTAGCAATACTGTAGTGTCGGCAGTCAACGGTACTGTAGTAGTCAACGTTACTGTAGTGAACCGGCACTGTAGCGAACCGTTACTGTAGCAAACCGTTACTGTAGCAATCAGAAAATTTTACGTATTTTTGTGATTTTGTTTCCTTTCTTATGTTTCCTTGTAATATATTTTACTAGGAAATTTTCCTACACAAATTCTAGTGTGGAATAAGGTAAACTTGGACAAACATCAAGGTGAGTGACTAACCTTGCTCAGCTAATTTGATATTACTAGTCAAAGTACAATATAAGTCCCATTTACAATATTATTTGGATAATAAGCAATCAATTTTTCATATGGGAATATATGATGATCGGTAGAAATAAGAGTATGTAGATATTGTTTTATTTCATGACAATTGTATTATGTGATAAATTCTCACTATCTTATCAATGAGTAAAGATCTACGGGATCTAATACACGAGTTGGAAAGGGTTAAAGTCCCATACTACTCGGTGTATATCTAAGAAAGCTCATACACGAGTTTGAAAGGGTTAAAGTCCCATACTACTCAGTGCATATCTATGAAACCTATACACGAGTTGAAAGGGTTAGAGTCCCATACTACTCGGTGTATACCGATGAGATCTTATTCATGAGTTTGAAAGGGTTAGAGTCCCATACTACTCGATGTATAAGACAATTAATTATATGAGTAAATGTGGTATTTGTACTTTTGATATTTTATATAGTACAGTTATTTACTTACTGAGTTTTTAAATAAACTCACGCTCCCTATGATTATCTTTTCAGATACAGAAAACAAAGAAGAAGAGTATCCGTTTGAAGAATAGAAGCCCCTTGGAATTATCCTCTATTTCTGTCTGGTGGGATACCAGTACTTATTGATGTGGATACTAGGAACGCTCTGTACTTACTATAGGTCTCCTAGGCTTGCGATGAGATAGAAATATCAGACTATGTATGTTTATATTTGCTTATCAGATGAATATAATTCTGTAGTGTGGAATGAATGATTAAGGTTGAATGTAAAACCTTACAGAATATATGTAAATAACGTATGTTTGAGAATTTTATCAAATGAGTAGTATCTTTTCACATGCTCAATTTTTGGGATGTGACAATTTGGTATCAGAGGAAAGGTTTTATAGGTCCCCTATAGAGTACAGAGCAAAGTGATCTTTGTGGGCCCTTCCCTATTGTCATGAGCCGCGGCATGACCATAGGATTAGGTTCCATAAAAGACCTTGTAGAGTATAACGTCATTTTATAGATAACTTCTCAGTGGGGCTAGTAAGTGATATTTTGTTTATGTCTGAAAATTGTTTGTTATGTGTGTAGATCTGTGACAGATCAATGTCAGAAGGATCTTCTAATAATAATGAGCATATGGGTCCAAGGAGGGCCATAAATCCACCAGTACATGTTCAAGATGATCCTAACCGTGGTGATAGTTTACATGCTCAAAGTACTGAGGGCGCAACTAGTGAGCAAGCAAGGAGAGTCGAACCTGATGCTCACGTTGGCAATGCAACTATTGCACATGTGATTAATTTGATGAATGAACGATTTGACCGATTTGAGGCTGAAATGAGAGGTCGAGCTGCACAAGCTAACCTGCCAGTGGATCCTCCTATTGTTGAAGCTGAAATTGTACCACCAGCTCAGTTAGCTGGAGGAGATAACGTAAGGGAGGTAAAAATGTCTGAATTCCAGAAAATGAGGCCTCCTACTTTTTCAGGGAAAAATCCCAAAGAGGACCCACAATGTTTCCTTGAAGATTGTGGAGCAATCTGTGATGCTATAGGGTGTTCTCCTACTCAAAAGGTAGAATTCACTTCATTTCAGTTAAAGGGTAGGGCTGGTAAATGGTGGAGGAACTGGAAGAAAGTTAGAATTCAAGGCGCACCGCCAGTTATGTGGACGGAGTTTTACAGATTTGTTATGGTAAGGAAATCAAAGAATAAAGAAGAATATCGACAAAAGAAGAAAGCTAGATATAGAAGATCTTTTGATCAAGGGGAAGACTCAGGGACTTTGAAACCCTTTACTGCATCACAACATGCTCCAGCCACTCCTACTAAGTCATCTTATTCTACAGCCAGTGTGGCTAAGCCTCGTTCAGAGAGCAGGGGTGGTTTTAGTTCTTATAGTAGAGGAGGTACTCAAGCTAGAAGGAAGAAACCTCAGTGTCCTAAATGTGGAAAGTTTCACTTCGGGGAATGCAAGTTAAACACTGTTGGTACAGGTTGTTTTAACTGTGGACAAAAAGGACATTTTATAAGGGAGTGCCCTCAGCTCATAACAAGACCAGGTCAAGGGTCTACTTTGTCACCTCGACCACAATCTATTACTCAAACACTAACCCCTTCAACAGGGGGTAGTATGGGAAGAGGTTCTGGAAGAGGCCAAGGTGACCGTGGAAAACAAGCTATTGGCAGAGGAAATGCAAGAGTATATGCTCTAACCCGACAGGATGCTCAAACATCCAATGTTATAGTTACAGGTATATTATCTGTCAATACTTTTGTTGCACGTATTTTGTTTGATCCTGGTTCTACTCACTCATATGTGTCACCCCTATTTGCCAAGAGATTTGCATTTGATTCGATTACTCTTAAGGAACCATTCTTAGTTTCCACACCGATGAGAGAGACTTGGATAGTTAAAACATGTTATCGTTCTTGGAAAATAATTGTTGGGGGCATGGAAACTGAGATAGATCTTATGATTCTCAATATGTTAGATTTTGATATGATTTTAGGGATGGACTGGCTATCTTCTTGTCATGCTACTATAAATTGTCGTGATAAAGTTATTTCCTTTAATATGCCGGGGAGGAGTAATTTTGTGTTTCAAGGAGATCGAAGTGATGTACCTTGCAACATGATATCTATGTTAAGTGCCCGACGTATGTTGCGAAAGGGATGTTAGGGATTTCTAGCTTTTATCAAAGATTTAGAAAAGAAAGAATAGAAGTTAGAAGACATTCATGTGGTTAATGAATTCCCAGATGTGTTCCCAGAAGATTTACCTGGATTACCGTCAGAAAGAGATATTGAGTTCAGTATTGATTTGGTCCCAGACACACGACCAATTTCTATTCCACCTTATCGTATGGCTCCTGTTGAGCTAAAAGAACTCAAAGAACAATTGGAAGATTTGTTGAACAAAGGGTTCATTCACCCAAGTTTTTCACCTTGGGGTGCTCCTGTTCTTTTTGTGAAAAAGAAAGATGGTTCTATGAGATTATGTATAGATTATCGTCAGCTGAATAAAGTCACAGTGAAGAATAAGTATCCTTTACCAAGGATAGATGATTTGTTTGATCAGCTTCAAGAAGCAAAATACTTCTCAAAGATTGATCTAAGGTCTGGATATCATCAGTTACGAATTAAGAATGATGATATACCTAAGACTGCTTTTCGTACACGGTATGGACATTATGAGTTTCTTGTGATGTCTTTTGGGTTGACAAATGCACCAGCAGCATTGATGGATTTAATGAACAGAGTGTTCAAATCATTCCTTGATAAGTTTGTAATTGTATTCATTGATGATATTTTAGTATATTCAAAGAGTCATGAGGAACATACTGAGCATTTGAGAATAGTGCTTCAGACCTTGAGAGAGCATCAGTTGTACGCAAAGCTCTCAAAATGTGAATTCTGGATGAGTCATGTAACGTTTTTGGGACATGTTATTTCCCAAGAAGGTATTCATGTTGATCCAAGTAAAATTGAAGCAGTAAAACAATGGCCTAGACCAACAACTGTATCGGAAGTACGTAGTTTTCTTGGCTTAGCAGGGTATTACCGTCGCTTTGTCAAAGATTTCTCTAAGACGGCTCTCCCATTAAATAAGTTAACCCGAAAGAATGTTAAATACATTTGGGATGATTCATGTGAGCAAAGTTTCACTCAATTGAAAGAGTGTTTAACTTCTGCACCAGTCTTAATCCTACCATCAGGACCAGGGGGTTACTCTGTATTCTGTGATGCTTCAAAGATAGGCTTAGGGTGTGTGTTGATGCAACATGGTAAAATCATAGCTTATGGCTCACGTCAGCTTAAAAAGCATGAATTGAATTACCCCACTCATGATTTGGAAATAGCAGCTGTAGTGTTTGCCCTAAAGATATGGAGACATTACTTGTATGGGGAGACTTGTAAAATTTTTACAGATCACAAAAGCCTTAAGTACATTTTTGAGCAGAGAGATCTCAATCTAAGGCAACGAAGGTGGATGGAACTTCTGAAAGATTATGATTGTACCATCCTTTACCATCCAGGTAAAGTAAATGTAGTGGCTGATGCTCTAAGTCGAAAGTCTATGGGAAGTTTAGCTTACATTGCCACTATAAGGAGATCTCTAATACATGAACTACAAGAATTAGAAGCTGATGGAGTATTCTGTGAGATCACTGAGTCAGGTACATTTCTGGCTCATTTAATAGTTAGATCATCTCTTGTTGAAAAAGTAAAAGCAAATTTAGAAAATGACATTGATATGGTCAAAATCAGAGATAAGGCAAGGCAAGGTCTAGCACCAAGTTTCTTGGTAGATGAAGAAGGAGTCTTATGGTTTAATGGGAGACTCTGTGTCCCCAACATTGAATCTTTGAAACATGAAATCTTAATGGAAGCTCATGGTTCGCCCTACGTTGTACATCCTGGTGCTGTGAAAATGTATCAGGACTTGAAACAAGTTTACTGGTGGGAGGGCATAAAGCGAGATGTGTCTGACTTTGTAGCTCGATGTTTGACTTGTCAGCAAGTTAAAGCTGAACATCGACGACCACCTGGTTTGATGCAAAAATTAGATATTCCCGAGTGGAAGTGGGAAAGGATCACTATGGATTTTGTAGTAGGTTTACCTCGGTCAACAAAAGGAAATGACTCAATATGGGTCATAGTGGATCGACTTACTAAGTCAGCACATTTTCTTCCTGTTCATACCACTTTCAGTGTAGCAAAACTTGCTCGACTTTATGTTAAAGAAATAGTAAAACTTCATGGTATACCAATATCCATTATATCAGACCGAGGATCTCAGTTTACCTCTCGGTTCTAGAAAGTTTTGCAAGAGGCTTTGGGTACCAAAGTGAATCTTAGCACAGCATTCCATCCTCAGACTGATGGACAGTCCGAAAGGATAATTCAGACTTTAGAGGATATGCTAAGAGCTTGTGTGATGGATTTCAGTGGAAGTTGGGAAGATCATTTGTCTCTTATTGAATTTGCTTATAATAACAGTTACCAAGCCAGTATCCAGATGGCACCTTTTGAGGCTTTATATGGGAGATGGTGTCGATCTCCTATAGGTTGGTTTGAACTTGGTGAAACCAAAATATTTGGACTTGAGATGATACAGGAAGATATAAATAAAGTTAAACTGATCAGAAAGAAGTTGTTAACTGCTCAGAGTAGACAGAAGTCTTATGCGGACAACCGACGACGTGACCTTGAATTTGCAATAGGTGATATGGTTTTCTTACGAATCTCACCTATGAAGGGAGTAATGAGATTCGGGAAGAAAGGAAAGCTTAGTCCGAGGTATGTTGGCCCATATGAGGTTGTAGACAGAGTGGGTAATGTGGCATATCGCCTAGACCTACCTTCCGACCTAGAAGGAGTTCATCCAATATTTCATGTGTCTATGCTACGGAAGTATCTTCCTGATCCTTCTCATGTCATTCAATCCCAAGAAGTTCATTTTGATGAAACTCTCACCTACGAAGAGGTACCAGTAGCTATTCTTGATAGAAAAGTCAAGAAATTGCATACTAAAGAAATTCCTACTGTCAAGGTTCTTTGGAGAAATCATTCTCGCGAGGAAGCTACGTGGGAGGCAGAAGATGAAATGTAGAAAAACTATCCACATT
This sequence comes from Biancaea sappan, assembly GCA_037074585.1. Taxonomy (NCBI): domain Eukaryota; kingdom Viridiplantae; phylum Streptophyta; class Magnoliopsida; order Fabales; family Fabaceae; genus Biancaea; species Biancaea sappan. The sequence continues at coordinate 42,763,608 of CM073492.1, forward strand.
TATTTGAAACTTGAGGTAAGATTTTAATTCGGAGGACCGAATTCTTTTAAGGGGGGTAGAATGTAATACCCGTTAATTTCGGAATATAATTCGCTTAAGAGTATTTTAGAATTTTACAACGTTACTTTAGTTATTTATTTTGGTCATTTTTAATTTTCATATTTAATTGTTCTTTTTGAATATTATTTATGAAAATTGAGTTAAATGACTAGACTAAATATTTGCACAATGTGGGATATATTCTAAGAATGGTGAAATTCATGGAAAAGTGGTTTCAGAATGGTCAATTAGTCCATTTATTGTAAATTGACTGGATGGGTTTGGATGTTGGGTTATGGATACCCATGGGTTATTGAATAACCCATTAGAAATATTTAATATAAAGCTTCAATAGTACCCTCCTCATTTCTCACGCAGAAGGAAAAGCTGGAAACTGAACAGTGGAAGTTTCTCTCGTTTCTTCATCCTCTTCTCAAATCCTTTCCTTGATCTTCAGAGTTTTGATTATTTGTTCGGTTCAAAAGCTTTCTAAGGATCAAAGGTAAGCTTTAATCTCATTATTTTCCTCAAATTTCAGTTTATGTAGAAGATCAGAGGAGGTTTTGTTCTTGAAGATTTTGATGATAATTCATGAATCTCAGTTGTTTTAGAAGTTATATTTGAGTTATAATCGGTTAAAAGAGTTGAAATTCTGGTTTTGAAACAAGAAAGGAAAGGATGAAATTGTTAGAAATTTCTGCAAAAACTTCTGCAAAAACCGAGTTACTTTAGCGACCAGAGATTTCGGAAAAAAACTGAAAAATTTTCTTCGAGTTACTGTAGCATGTAATACCCGTTAATTTCAGAATATAATTCGCTTAAGAGTATTTTAGAATTTTACAACGTTACTTTAGTTATTTATTTTGGTCATTTTTAATTTTCATATTTAATTGTTCTCTTTGAATATTATTTATGAAAATTGAGTTAAATGACTGGACTAAATATTTGCACAATGAGGGATATATTCTAAGAATGGTGAAATTCATGGAAAAGTGGTTTCAGAATGGTCAATTAGTCCATTTATTGTAAATTGACTGGATGGGTTTGGATGTTGGGTTATGGATACCCATGGGTTATTGAATAACCCATTAGAAATATTTAATATAAAGTTTTAATAGTACTCCTCATTTTTCATTCAGCCGAAGGAAGGCAGAAAAGCATTTCTCTCTCAGTTCTTCATTTTCTTCTCAAATCCTTTCCTTGATCTTCAGAAGTTCGATTATTTGTTCGGTTCAAAAGCTTTGTAAGGATCAAAGGTAAGCTTTAATCCCGTTATTTTCCTTAAATCTAAGTTTATATGGAAGATTAGAGGAGGTTTTGTTCTTGAAGATTTTGATGATAATTCGTGAATCTCAGTTGTTTTAGAAGTTATATTTGAGTTATAATCGGTTAAAAAAGTTGAAATTCTGGTTTTGAAACAAGAAAGGAAAGGATGAATTTGTTAGAAATTTCTGCAAAAACTTCTGCAAAAACTGAGTTACTGTAGCGACCAGAAATTTCGGAAAAAAAATCTGGAAAATTTTCTTCGGGTACTGTAGCAGTACTGTAGTGTCGGCAGTCAACGGTACTGTAGCAGTCAACGTTACTGTAGCGAACCGGCACTGTAGCAAACCGTACTGTAGCAAACCGTCACTGTAGCAATCAGAAAATTTTGCGTATTTTCGTGATTTTGTTTCCTTTCTTATGTTTCCTTGTAATATATTTTACTAGGAAATTTTCCTACACAAATTCTAGTGTGGAACAAGGTAAACTTGGACAAACATCAAGGTGAGTGAATAACCTTGCTCAGCTAATTTGATATTACTAGTCAAAGTACAATATAAGTCCCATTTACAATATTATTTGGATAATAAGCAATCAATTTTTCATATGAGAATATATGATGATCGGTAGAAATAAGAGTATGTAGAAATTATTTTATTTCATGACAATTGTATTATGTGATAAATTCTCACTATCTTGTCAATGAGTAAAGATCTACGGGATCTAATACACGAGTTGGAAAGGGTTAAAGTCCCATACTACTCGGTGTATATCTAAGAAATCTTATACACGAGTTTGAAAGGGTTAAAGTCCCATACTACTCAGTGCATATCTATGAAACCTATACACGAGTTGAAAGGGTTAAAGTCCCATATTACTCGGCGTATACCTATGAGATCTTATTCACGAGTTTGAAAGGGTTAGAGTCTCATACTACTCGGTGTATGTCTATGAAATCTTATTCATGAGTTTGAAAGGGTTAGAGTCCCATACTACTCGATGTATAAGACAATTAATTATATGAGTAAATGTGGTATTTGTACTTTTGATATTTTATATAGTACAGTTATTTACTTACTGAGTTTTTAAATAAACTCACACTCCCTATGATTATTTTTTTTCAGATACAGAAAATAAAGAACAAGAGTATCCGTTTGAAGATTAGAAGCCCCTTGGGATTATTCTCTATTTCTGTCTGGTGGGATACCAGTACTTATTAATGTGGACACTAGAAACGCTCTGTACTTTCTATAGGTCTCCTAGGCTTGCGATGAGATAGAAATATCAGACTATGTATGTCTATATTTGCTTATCAGATGAATATAATTCTGTAGTGTGGAATGAATGATTAAGGTTAAATGTAAAACCTTACAGAATATATGTATATAACGTATGTTTGAGAATTATATCAAATGAGTAGTATCTTTTCACATGCTCAATTTTTGGGATGTGACAGGGTTAAAGTCCCATACTACTCGGTGTATATCTAAGAAAGCTCATACACGAGTTTGAAAGGGTTAAAGTCCCATACTACTCAGTGCATATCTATGAAACCTATACACGAGTTGAAAGGGTTAGAGTCCCATACTACTCGGTGTATACCGATGAGATCTTATTCATGAGTTTGAAAGGGTTAGAGTCCCATACTACTCGATGTATAAGACAATTAATTATATGAGTAAATGTGGTATTTGTACTTTTGATATTTTATATAGTACAGTTATTTACTTACTGAGTTTTTAAATAAATTCACGCTCCCTATGATTATCTTTTCAGATACAGAAAACAAAGAAGAAGAGTATCCGTTTGAAGAATAGAAGCCCCTTGGAATTATCCTCTATTTCTGTCTGGTGGGATACCAGTACTTATTGATGTGGATACTAGGAACGCTCTGTACTTACTATAGGTCTCCTAGGCTTGCGATGAGATAGAAATATCAGACTATGTATGTCTATATTTGCTTATCAGATGAATATAATTCTGTAGTGTGGAATGAATGATTAAGGTTGAATGTAAAACCTTACAGAATATATGTAAATAACGTATGTTTGAAATTTTATCAAATGAGTAGTATCTTTTCACATGCTCAATTTTTGGGATGTGACAAGTAAACATCACATAAATGAAGATTTTAGAAGGAGATTCATAGTAACTCGATTATTACCTCTGCAAAGCCTAGTTCTCGACTCAGCTATGCTTCTATGCTCCACATTATCTGCTTGCTCTGCTATACTCTTTGATTTCATGCTCTCTACTCTCTTTCTTTGATTGTCTTTGTCTGCTTTACACCATTGGTCTCTTTCTCTCTCTGTTTTCTCTCCTTCGAACTCCTTTCTCTCGATTGCCCTCTCTCTCCTCAATGCCCTCTTTGTGTCACGACCCAATTTGAGTAAGTGACCAACACGGTGTGAGAGTCATCCCATGATCGTCAGCCTGAAACTTTACATTATCAACAATAGTTTATAGGTGTAAAAACTACATATGGTACTTTTTATTAAATAGCAATCATCCCAAATGATTCAATTGTCATTACAAACTTGTGTTTCTAAACTTTCCTCCCAATCACAAAACAAGGTGAGGAAAGAATCAAAACATAGTCTAATCATAAGTTTCAGTTACAAAAGAATACCCATGCAAGACCTAGGAGTCCTAATGACTATAGAGCTGTGAACCATTCCCCAAAACAATTAGAAGAGATAATCACCAATGCTCAGCAAGACATGGTGATGTGAAACTTCGCTACTCCTCTCGTGGAGACTAGCTGGCAACAACAAAATTTACAAGGGACACACACAGAGGAGTGAATAATTTACTCGTGAGATAAACACAAAAGAAACTTACCGCACACTTCTCGCCAAGGAAGGGTCACCATGATAATGTAGGAATTCATCTTCAACTCCAATTATTTAAGAATGAGGAAGTAGTATACACACGTCAACATACATAATCAAATTTCAGAGTAAAATATTCATGAATATTAGTTATTCTTATGTGGTCCCCATTGTACATAAATAAACACTTGAATATATACCCAAAATACTAATTTACATATACATGTTATATCCACTGTTCCAGGACAGTGATTAAATGAGTTTTGTCCACAGTTTCAAGACAATATTTTTATGAAGTTTTGTCTACCGTTTCAGGATAATATAATTTATAAAATTTTGTCCATCGTTTCAAGACAATATAATTTATGAAGTTTTGTCCACCATTCCAAGACAATACAATTTATGAAGTTTTGTCCATCGTTTCAAGACAATATAATTTATAGAGTTTTGTCCACTGTTCCAAGACAATATAATTTAAGAAGTTTTGTCCACTGTTCCAAGACAATATAATTTAAGAAGTTTTGTCCACCGTTCCAAGACTATACAATTTATGCCTTAAGTTTATAAATTTGTATAACAAGGAATTTATCTCAAACTATCTACAATGATTTAATTTATTAAACAGAGGGTCCCAATGTCTCTCTCTTAATGCTAACATAATGTAAGATTATTCCAGAACAAACAAAATTATGGAAGTAGCCTCCGATAATTTGTGAGTTCAGTCCTTTCAAAAGTGTAGAATCACAATACATAGGTTATTGTGTGTGATCACATACATGTATACTATTCTTGACATAAGATAATAGTTAGTTCTCTCACTTGAGATCGAATGATGAAGGATGGGATGCAAGTGTGAAGAAACGATCAGATGACAACAAAAGCACCTAGGATCAAAAGGCAAAATTTAAGGTTTAAGAAATTAAGAGAGGTTCAGGAGGTGGCACTTGGGTGCCATAACTCACATAAAGTCCCTATTGTTCCCAGGTGCAAGGCACCCGAAGCTCTTATTAATCTATTAGACAAGCGTACCAGTCGCACAATTAATATAGTGAAAAGAGTTCAGATTATCGTTCTTACAAGGACTAACTTGCTAAGTACTCCAAAAATTTAAACGTAATAGTCAAACAAACCAATTTTGGATCAAAGATGGCTCTGATTGAATTTAAAAGATAAAATGCAAAGGACAAAATATTTTTTATACTTTCACAGTCAAAAAGAATGCAATCACAAATTCAGGTGAAATTAACTTAATTAAAAGACCTAGGACTACTAATCCCCTTCTCTCGTCCTAATAATTGCTAGCTCTCTTTAACACATGCGATTCAATTCAATTATACATTTTAATATTATGTTTTCTAAAGACTTAAAGTGATTCTTCCGAACCTAAATTAAGCTACTTAACTCTAACGTAATCCCGTATGTGAGTTTAAGCCAAATAAACGTTATACTAATTTGATTAAGTGAGGTTAATTAATATTCCTATTAATTAACAAGTAAAACCCTAAATTTCAACCACTCGCCCTATACACTTAGAATTTTACAAACACCTCCCTCACCAAATTCCAGTGAAAGCAATAAGCAAATCGTAAAATGATCAAGTTTAAAGCATGCACAACAAAAATGAGTGATAGAAATGTATTTTATTGAATAAAAATCATAAAGTTAGAGAGAAAACAACTCCTAGTTATAGATTAGGTTCATAGTAACCCTAAAAATAGAAAATTAGCTACTCATGGCCTTAAAACTATAGAAAACAGTAAAAGATGAAGAAAATTCTATGAATCTGAGGTAGGGTTGACGGAAATCGGGTCCGGAGAGCTTCGAAATGGGATTCCTCCTTTTTCCTTTGCAAAGTCGATGTTCTCTGGCTTTCCACGAACTCATAATACCCAAAAAATTATGTTCTGACACTATTTAAACCAGTGCAGAAACATGACCCACCGCTATAGAGGCGGAAGACAGAAACAAGGTATTTAAAAGGCAGCTTTCTAAGGCTTGTCGCTATAGCGGTGAAGATCTGCCGTTGTAGTAGTGGCTGGCAGAGAGGCTGGCTTCAACATCTTATGCTCCAGTGCCCATCGCTATAGCTATGAAGATCTACTGCTATAGCGATAGAAAGCAGAGAGAAATTTCTTCTGCAGCAACATCAGAAATGCAGCTCTAGCAAGGGCCCACATCTTGAACAAGCTACTCACCAACACAACCTACCACAACAAAATAGCCATTACTAGCATAATAGAGTCATGAAATTACTCAATTTATTAAAAGATGTAAGAAAACTAAAATTAATCTAAACTAACCAAAACATGGGTTAAGAAATGCATGTATAAGCAAGATAAAGATTAAAAGAGAAGGCAATTAGCACCTCAAATGGTGCTAAGTTAAAAACTCAACAGCGCCATGGGTGGCACCCCCATGCGCCTGGCCCCAAACTCTAGGCCTAAAGGATTACTAGGCACCAAGGCGCCCTAGGTAGTGCCTCTAAGCACCAAGCTCTAAACTTTCAGCTTTGATGCTCAAAACTGGCACCTCGGACGACCTAACTACAGAACAATAGTGACCCATAAAAATTCTTCCCAAAATGAACCAAGATTGCTTCCCTTTGTGTTTCCAGGCTTCCATGGTCAAAAATCTAATGCATCTGGGTAGTTAGTCATAAGGGAACAAGTCCCAAACCAAATTAATTCATGAGTGGTGTTGTGAATCATGAAAATTTGAAATCTCTACCTCCACAAGCACTTAATGGGATTCTTGTGACCACACTTCCTTTTCCTTTTAACCATTAATGCTTTCCAACTACCCAAATGTCTAGTAATCCGTATAATTACACAAGCACCATGGGAAAACACAGTAAGACACAAGGAAGTTCAGCACTCAATCTCAAAGGGGGAAGATTTTAGAGTTAGGGTTTGTCTCAAACAAAATAGAAAAATAAGTGGAAGTTAGGATACTTACTTGTCTTCTCCCTTAGAATCAAGATCAGCAGAAGTCTCTCTCAATCTCTCAATCTCACTTTAGTCAAGCACAACAAGGAAAGGGTGAGAGATGCAATGGCCAGAGGAAATATACACACACAACTCTAGAAGGGAAAGAAAGAGGAAAGAAAAGGAAAAAAAAGGGTTCAAGGATGTCGACCCCACTTTCCTAATATAAAAAAGGTAACATTACATTAGGCTCTTTCCCTCTCTATACTTCTATTTTTTTTAGGAAGAATTGCATTTTACCCCTCTAAACTTTTCTCTATGTGCAAAAAACCTCCCTAAAATTTTAAACTTAGCAAAAGATACCCCTCAACTTTCATCTTGTGCAGAAAACCCCCTAAAGTTAGTTGACCGTTATTTAAATGCTGATATGGACTGAAATTTCTGCAATGTCATCTTTTTTTTTTGCAGCTCAGCTTTCCTAGTTAGTCATCTTTTTACTAATTACTTGTTACATCATTCCCGCCATGTCACCTTTCTTTTATTTCCCTATTTATCTTAAAAAAAAGATGACATGGCAAGAGCTTCAGTCCACATCAATATTTAAATAAATCCGAGTAGGAAAATAAAAAAAAAGGTGATGTGGCAGGGATGATGTGGCAAGTAATTAGTAAACAGATAGCTAACTAAGAAAGTTGAGCTATAAAAAAGATGATATAACAAGAGTTTCAGTCCACATCAGCATTTAAATAACGGTTAACTAACTTTAGGGAGTTTTCTGCACAAGATGAAAGTTGAAGGGGTTTTTTTTACTAAGTTTGAAATTTTAAGGGGGTTTCTGCATATAGAAAAAAGTTCAGGGGAGTAAAGTATAATTTTTCCTTTTTTTAATTTCATTTCACTAAACAATAAAATTTTCACACACAAACTTTTAGGATTCGCCAAGGTTCACATAATCATCACAATAACAATTAGATATAGATACCAACAATTTTTTTATACACAAATGGTTCCAATAAATAAAAGAAAAGAAAAAGCAAATGTACGGGTATTACACTTTGCTTTTCTTTGTTGAAATCCCAAAACAATACCTCTTCTTTCGTTTCACCTAGCTCTATTCTCCGCCTCTCTTTGCTCTCTATGATTGTCTTTCCTAATCATGCTTTGCTTCTTTTCATTTTTGCTGTTAATTTTGTCCCCTTTATACGTATATTCTAAGGAAATCTTGCCCAAAAGTCATGCCAAATATTATGCCACGAGTTAGGAGGCCGGATATCACAACATCTCCCTAGTCTTTCTACTTCAATGTTGATCTTCCCTGTTTTGGCTCCCATGAACATCGTTCAATCCTCGCCGGAGGTTGCATTGGAGTTGCATCGGCATTGCTCCACGAGTATCACACTGGCAATGACGTTGCTTATAATTTTCACACAGCATAATTAACTAAAAAGAAAATAAAAAAACGCAAGATTAAACTTCTTAAAATTAGTCATGTAATTTTTTTAAAAGAAGTATGAATTAACAATAGTATTTAAATGAAATCATCCAACAATCAAGATTCAGCGCTGAAGGGAACCCCTTCTCCTGAGATGCAGCTTCGTGGGAGAGCTTAGGCTCTTCTTCTAATTTTACTTTTTAGTTTTTACATGGCCATTTTTCTTAAAGTCTTTCTTTTATTATTATTATTTTTAATTATGGGCTAGAATGTGGTTTCTTATTCTTTTTTTTTTGAGCTGGAGTGTCTTCCTTTTTTGGAGTTACATTTGGGCTTCTGAAACTAATTTGGGCCTGTTATCTCTTTTATTTTCCCTTTTTTGTTTTCTAATAATAATAATATTTTTTTAATTATTTTCTCTTTAGGTTTGGGCTTAAGATGAAGTAGGCTTTATGACAATACTTACAATGGGAATTATATTTTATTTATTTTGACAATTAATTTTAAAAACCCTTTTTTTTTATTTTTGAACTACTCAATTTTGAGAAAAGAAATAAAATTAACAAATTTTTGGTATTTTTTTGAAATTAATTCCTAAAGAAATTAACTGACTTTTTTCTTTTTTGTTTTTGTATTTTGAAATAGACTTTGCTTAAAATTAATTTCCAAAACAACTAAAAAGTTTTCATATATTTTTTGAAAAGTATTTTCAACAAAAAGAAAATATTTTTTTTGTTTTTTAAATTCAAAATACTTAAGCTATCCAGACAAAATACGGTGTTCACAATAATCGATATGAATAGTTGAATACACAAAGAATTTCATCACAAAATTCAATATTTATTACTAATCAAAGTGCTTGAAGCTTTTCTCTTCACTGTTGAAAGACTTCGCTCATTCTTAAAAAAAATCGCATGCCTTTCAAACAAGTAACTTGTTATTCATGTTCCAAGTTGACGTATAGACAACACATTAAAATGGTTTATCCCGTAGCCATATGTGAAGCATACAATCATGGCAGACATATGAATACTGAAGGGCGTCAGAGAGTTCCATAGTGGAGTGGCTGAAGGACCATGAAGGGGTCAGTCGAGACTAAATTTTATCTTTGATAGAAAGCTTTCAGAGCTATATTTGGAATTTTCTTCATGTTTTTTTTATACTAAGAAAAGTTGTGGATGTTCATTGGTTGCAGGCTACGGTGACTGATATTCTGAAGCACTTCAACGGGTCCACTGAAGATTCTGTGGTTGAACTACTGAATTACCTTGAGAGTGAGTTTTTGATATACAGGAAAAATAGCATTTACAAGCTTATGTAAATTTTCTTTTTCGGACATTATACACGCTTCTGTAATTAGTTTGCATCTGTTTGTTACTATGCATATGGAAACTGATAGTGATAACTTAGCTTTAGAATTTCAATGGTCAATATGATATGGGTTACTAAAAAGTAAAAAGTTGGTGCTGCAGTTTATTCTGTAACATTCATGTAGAGAGAGAGAGAGAGAGAAGCGCTCTTTCTTTCTTTTTTTTAAAAAAATATTATTAAGAGTATTTTTGTAATTTTAGGTGATGGGTCCACGTGACAAATGATGTAATGGATGATATTTCTCACATAACAGTCTAATCAGTGTTTTCTGTTAGTTTTTTTGACAATATTTAAAAAAGACATATTTGTAAAAAAAATAAAACATGTGAGACATATTTAACAAAAAATAAATATTAGGAGTATAAGTGAAAATAAATATAAACGTTAGAGATATGAAATATATTTTTCTCTTGTATATTAACATTATGTTTTTTATATAATAATTTTAGTGGGATTTTTTATATGCTAAATCATTTTTCATGAGGCATGACTTTTTAAGAAAAAAATTTATTATAATTCCGAGATATCTAAGAATTCGGTATTACTTTTATTCAAATTTTAATAAATAAGTGATTTTTATTGAATTTTAAAATTAAACTCAATTATAATTTAAAATTAGATTATATAAATTGTATAAAATATATAATAAATTACTTTATAAAAATATAAATAGAAATAGTAGTAAATTATTAAGTATAAAAAACCGACTCAACTTTTAAGAAGCAGAGAGTAGATATTGGTGATAAGGAAGAGAGTGATGTTTATGCTGTGAAATTAAAGGAAGGGGACCTTATTTCTGAGATACGGGGTGACAAATGAAGTGGTTATGTATCTATTTCCGTTTCAATTTTCAATAAAACTCCCACGTAATTTATGTATCATTTTAATTTGTTTTCTACTTGCAGTCTTATTTGAGTAAATAATTTATGTAAAAGTTGTTTTTATAATTAAAAAATTTATAATAATAAACTTCACTTAAGTTATTTTCAACTTATTTTTATAAGTTATTCAATAGTTTATAAAAATAAGTTAAAAATAGTGTATAAATATGTCATAAGTTATTTTTATAAATTCTTGTAAACACGTGCACAAACACTTATATCATAAAATAAATTAGGTAAATTTAAAATAAACTATTCCAACCACACCCTTATTTCTAATTGGTGCAAATGGAAATGAGTGTGCAAGGTAATTGAATCATGAACATATGCTCATCTCTTCTGAAATGTATATGTTGCGTCATGTGTCACCTGTTCACCATGTCACTTTTCTATTGGTCCACGATTGATAATTATACACGTTGGCTAAAAATGCTACATTTGTGCTTTTTAAATATTTGAGTCATCCGTTCGTATCTCTGCTAATAAAACTTTGCCATTCTCGTCATTGTCATTTGTTTTTTTTGTGTTAGAATTTGTTTGGATGTTTAACGTGGTCGCGAAATTGGCCAATGGAAAAGCCGATTTCTTCACACCAGACAGACTCTTAACTCTTCCACAACCCACAAACGAGTCAGCTAGTCAAGCACTTTAGAAAAGTTTGCGTGTTTCGGCAGTCTAGTCGTGCCCGAGCTAGGAAAAACATGGTTGAACCTATTAACAATTAGTATATAAAACCTCATCTCTTTTTTTTTTAAACTTAGTCAACGTGAAATTAAATTCATCTTTTGAAATACAATAGCCTTTTCCAAGACAATTCCAAGGCAATTTTCACACCATTGCTTTAGGACATATTAATATATAAAACCTCATTTCTTTTTTGTTTTAAACTTAGTCAACGTAAAATTAAATTCATCTTTTGAAATACAATAGCCTTTTCCAAGGCAATTCCAAGACAATTTTCACACCATTGCCTTAGGACGCAGAGCGATGCTTCCACGTTATTTTGAGAACTCTGTTGGCTTTATCGGTTTTCCTGAGTTGAAGTCTTCGATGAAGCAGGTAGGTATTTGTATCATTGTCGGAAATTCGTGAAATTATTAATCTGGGTTCCTTGAGTTTATACTTATATTGATTGACACCAAATTCCATTTGACTGGGTTTCCAAGGGCTACTGTATATATGCTCTTTTCTTTTGCGCTATGATCTGCATAGTAGACAATGACGTAGAGTGTGAATTTTGATTCAAAGAAAAGTAATCGCTGCTGCTTTGTTCTGGTTCAATTTATTTGCAGGTTGCTTCAGCTTGTGTGAAACGCTGAATTGGCTTTCTGCTCACTGTTTTGTTTTCAGTGTGCCTCAGGGTGTGATCATAGGAGGATTATGGTATGGGTTGTAGAGTTTATATTGTACTTCCATAGATTACCAAATCCAACTACGGTGTCTGGATAGTTTCTTCCTGACTTGTTTTGAGATCTGAAAAGAGATGGTTCTAAGTAGCCGAACTTTCTGTGCTCACATTGCTATTATCATCTGGCTACTGCTTTGTTGTAGCATGAACAATGGGACTGAGACTGATATCTTCTGCTTGAGAAGTATAAAAGAATCACTTGAAGACCCTCATGGCTATTTGCAGTCTTCCTGGAATTTCAGTAACAACACAGAAGGCTTTATCTGTCATTTTACTGGGGTTGAATGCTGGCACGATGATGAAAACAGAGTTTTAAATCTCAAGCTGTCGCGTATGGGACTCAAGGGTCAATTTCCTCGTGCTTTACAAAATTGCTCAAGCTTAACTGGATTGAATCTTTCGATCAACGAACTCTCTGGACCCATTCCTGCAGATATCGCTGTTCTTCTTAAATTTGTGACAGTCCTTGACTTCTCTTCAAATAACTTTTCAGGAGAGATCCCTGTGGACCTCGCAAATTGCTCCTATCTTAATGTCCTTAAACTTGACAAAAATCAACTAACTGGTCAAATTCCTCTACAACTTGACCAGCTCCCAAGACTTAAGAACTTTACTGTCACCAACAATCTTTTAACAGGGCAAGTTCCAGATTTTCAAAGTGCTGATATTACTGCAGATAATTATGCAAATAATCCAGGACTTTGTGGTGGTCCCTTGGAGGCTTGCCAGGGGAAGTCTTCCAAGAGTAAAACCGCAGTTATTGCTCGTGTAGCTGTTGGAGTAAATGTTGCAGCATTAGCATTGCCTGCATTGGTTATCGTGATGTTCTTCTTTGTGCGGCGAGTTTCTGTGAAGAAGAAGGAAGAGGACCCAGAAGGAAATAAACGGGCAAGAAGTCTAAAGGGAACTAAAGGAATAAAGGCAAGCTATCCCGATGATCATCAATAACTTCTATAATTACACTTAGAAGTTTCTCTTCATCTTTCTTCTTGTCTTCATTCGTATTCCAAAAAATATAATCACTGTAGAAACATGTCGTGGAAATTAGTTTCTTACAGAAAAATCTCAATTAAAATTTTTTCTTAAAAAATAATTTATATTCTTAATTTTTTTGTTTTCCATTTTAAACTCTGCGACATAGGAAAATAATGATTTTGGCAACATGTAGAAGAAAATGATACATTTTCAACTTCAATAATTAGAAAAAGCAAGGAACTATTGAAAATATTGATTGAAAGTGGTGGGACCCACAGAAGAAAATTTGCAATGTGAAGAAGGAAGTCCTACATCGCCCAGAACATTAGATGGGAAGGAGAATGGAGGTTATATATAGAAGCCTTGTCTCTTTGTAATATTTGTACCAATACAAGACACATTAGCTTGTATTTGATTTTTTCTTTCTTTATACTCTTGTTCTAGAGTGATGAAAGATGTAAGTTAAATACATGCTTGAGAGTGTGTGGGTGTATTTGGGTATCAGTTGGTATCTAGTATTGGGTACCAGGTATTTAAGAGAAGTTTCTGTGTGTTGTAAAAATTTACACATAGTATTTTCTCTGGTTGTCTTTGACAACGGTCGTGGTTTTTTCTCCGATTTTGGAGTTTCCACATTATTTTCTTGTGTTGTGATTGTGAGTATTGTTTCCTATTATTTCTCTGTTTTATTTGTGCCAAGGTATTTTTCAAGGGGGAAAGGTGTTTTTCCCAACAAGTGGTATCAGAGCCTATGGTTCGGTGGGATGTTAAATTCTTAGTATGCTCTTGTGGTTGCAGCTTTGTCTGATCTTCCACAATCAGAAAAGAATTGTTCCCGGTTGCTTGAAGATTGTTCTTGGTTGCTGGGTCACTGGAACGAAGTGTGGTATTGTGAAAGTGCATGTCTAGGAAAGTTCTGGCTAAGGAAAGACTAGGTACTTAAGGGTGTCCATTGTGACCAACCTCTCTTTCCTGGGAACTTATCTGGTGTACTATTTACAATTGTGTTCACTATTCCAGTATACAGTTGCAATGTCAAATTTTTCCAGCGCGATGAGATTTGACATAGAGAAATTTGATGGGAGGATCAATTTTGGCTTGTGGCAAGTACAAGTCAAGGACGTGCTGATACAATCTGGGTTATACAAGGCGTTGAAGGGGAAGGTTTCCAGTAAGGATTCTGAAAAGAGCGGATCTAGTATGAGCGATGAGGATTGGGAGGAACTAGATTTGAGAGCGGCAAGTGCAATTCGTCTGTGCCTGGCCAAGAATGTTCTTGCAAATGTGCAAGGAATATCAACAGCCAAAGAACTCTGGGAGAAGCTCGAAGGGTTGTATCAGGCGAAGGGTATCTCAAATCGATTGTTACTGAAGGAGCAATTTCATACGCTTCGTATGGAAGAAGGTACAAAAATATCAGATCATCTCAGTGCTCTCAATGGTATCGTATCTGAACTAGAGGCTATCGGAGTCAAAGTTGATGATGAAGATAAAGCGTTAAGGCTCATATGGTCTCTTCCGTCTTCCTATGAGAACATGAAACACATTTTGATGTATGGGAAGGAGACTCTAAACTTCGAAGAAGTTGCCAGTAAAATTATTTCTGAGGAAAGAAGGTTAAAATGTGAGGGTCGCTCTATACCTTCGTCAAACTCAATGGCGGTAGCTAGAAGTGGGAGTAAAGGGAAGAAGAATATGGGTAAGAACGTGACTTGCTGGAAATGTGGACAGTCTGGGCATGTAAAGAGAAATTGTCCAGGTGGAGCAGGTTCGGCAAAAGGCTCCGAGGAAGATGCAAACTCTGTCTCTCTCATTGCGGGGGAGGAATTTCTCTGAAAAGTGAGAAGTTTGAATCCTCATGACATGTCCGCGTTGCCATGGAAGAGGATGAGTTGCTACTAGCGGGTCCACAATTGCACATGGGCATTGGTTGGCATTGATGCAAGAAGTGTAGTGGGATGATGTCGATGGCTGAAGAACTTCCAAGGAGAGCCAACATTGGAAGTTGCACCATAAATTTTTTAGCAGGAATTTTTCAACATGTGCCGAGGTGAAATTCCTAGAATTGGTTAATTCTAGGTGGATATACTCTTTTATGGTGGAGTATGGTAGTTCTTGGAACTATGATTGTCGATATAGACAATGAATCAGTAGATGTGGTTACTTTCAATCAAGGTGGAGATTTGTTGAAAATATTGATTGAAAGTGGTGGGACCCACAGAAGAAAATTTGCAATGTGAAGAAAGAAGTCCCACATCGCCCAGAACATTAGATGAGAAGGAGAATGGAGGTTATATATAGAAGCCTTGTCTCTTTGTAATATTTGTACCAATACAAGACACATTAGCTTGTATTTAATTCTTTCTTTCTTTATACTCTTGTTCTAGAGTGATGAGAGATGTAAGTTAAATACATGCTTGAGAGTGTGTGGGTATATTTGGATATCAGTTGGTATCTAGTATTGGGTACCGGGTATTTAAGAGAAGTTTCTGTGTGTTGTAAAAATTTACATAGTATTTTCTCTGGTTGTCTTTGACAACGGTCGTGGTTTTTTCTCCGATTTTGGAGTTTTCACGTTATTTTCTTGTGTTGTGATTGTGAGTATTGTTTCCTGTTATTTCTCTGTTTTATTTGTGCCAAGGTATTTTTCAAGGGGGAAAGGTGTTTTTCCCAACAGGAACAAATGAAATTTCTAACAAGTTATGTTCTGCAAAACAGTTAGTTTATACGGTTTATGTAGTGTCCTACTCTTATGATGATATTATACTGAACTATACTGAATTTGACATCAGGTTTCTAAGTCTGAGAAGTCAGTTTCAAGAATGAAATTGAGTGATCTCATGAAGGCCACTAACAACTTCAGTAAAGACAATATTATTGGGACAGGAAGAAAAGGAACTGTCTACAAAGCTGTCCTTGATGATGGCAGCACAATACTCGCAGTTAAAAGGTTGCAGGAATCTCAATACTCAGAGAAAGAATTCATGTCTAAGATGGCTACATTGGGGACTGTCAGACATCCTAACTTGGTTCCTCTTTTAGGCTTTTGCGTAGCCAAAAAGGTGAGGCTTTTGGTCTATAAATATATGGAAAATGGAACCCTTCACGATCAGCTACATCCTGCTGCTGGTGGGAGCACCTTGGAGTGGCCTGTAAGGTTAGAAATTGCTGCTGGGGCAGCCAAAGGATTAGCATGGCTTCATTATGACTGCAATCCCCATATTATCCCCGGAAACATAAGCTCTACAAGCATCTTGTTGGATGCTGATTTTGAGCCAAAAATTTCTAATTTTGGCCTTGCTAGATTGACGATTCCAATCGATACACAGGTGAGTCCTTTTGTGAATGGGGAGTTGGGTGATCTAGGTTATGTTGCTCCTGAGTATGCAAGAACTTTGGTGGCTACCCCAAAGGGAGATGTTTACAGTTTTGGCACTGTGCTTCTTGAGCTGGTGACAGGTCAAAGACCTACCCGCGTGGCTAAACCTCCTGAAAATTTTGAAGGAAATTTGGGAGAATGGATTTTACAGCTCTCAAGCAAATCTCAACTCCAGGATGCTATTGATGAATCACTAGTTGGGAAGGGTGTTGATAGTGAGATTTTCCAATTTCTTAAGGTTGCTTGCAACTGTGTTTCACCAAATCCAGAGGAGAGGCCCACTATGTTTGAAGTGTACCAACGTCTAAGAGCAATTGGAGCTAGATACAATTTCACAGCTAAGGATGAACTATTGGTACCTACAGATACTGGTGATTCTGCTAATTTAGAGGAACCTATCTTTGCTTCGGAGGAAAAAGATTGAAAAGGTGTGTAATATATGTATAGATAGGGGTATTTGTTATCCATTGTAATATATAGTTGTCTTTCTCTGTGGTCTTAAAATAAGTGCAACTGTTATAGATATTTAACCAGTTCTGTACTATCCATATTGAAATGCCAATATAAAGTAATCAATCACGAACTCTCTGTATATGTGTGAGCTGTTTCTTGATATTTATGGTAGAATTCATTGTTTCACAACACATATCTTTTTAACTATTTTATGAAATAAAGTATTTGAGTTGCTAGATAGTTTAATTACCTCCAAAATTGCTGACGGACTGAACCATAAAGAGTGATATATATACATACATATATATATATAGAGAGAGAGAGAGAGAGAGAGAGAGAGAGAGAGAGGAATCAAAAGTTAAATTATGTTTGAAGGATAACTTCGCATTGATTTCGTAAATTTAATTTCCTTTTGTTTTATTATTGTATAAAATAATTTGAAAAATAATTATAAATTATAAAAAATCGAAGGACTAACTAGTGGAGATCAGTTAGTAGAAAATCGAAGGGCTATTTCGGGGAATTAGATCAAAGAATCTTCGGAATTGTTAGTTTATCAACTTGAAAATTAAAAACTAAAAAAAAAGTAAAAGTTATTAATAAAAATATGTGTGATTCACAATCCTCAGATATTATTTAAGGTCATTCATGATTCTAGCTTGATCAGTACACATATGAGTTACTTTTATAATACAACAGTCTAGGTATTTACATGTTTATATTTACAATCTATATATAGGAGATAAATGAAAATAGATCTGATGTTTGTTTTTATCTAGATTGTTAAATATCAAATTCGACAATCAAAATTTTAAATAATAATTTTGATAATTTTTTTAAGGAACATCGCAATTTAAATCGTTGAATTTCAAATCTAACAACACAAATAAAGATAAATATGATGTATCAATGTAAAGACTTGGGTTTCAAATAATAAATTAAAACATAGAAAAGCGTTTATTTGAAGATAAACTCAAATTCAATTATGTTAATTAAATCCGTTATCAAAATTTGGACATCATTACTAAAAGGTATATTTGCATATGAAAAAAGAAAAGAAAAGTGAAAAAGGAATCTAACTATGAATCCGGATTTGCTGCTGTTCGAAGTCTCTGCTTTTGCTGCTTTTCACTTTCAGCAACGGTTTTTGCCGTTGCTGAAAGTTTTGGCAACAAAAAACTGCTGCCATAACTTTTAGCAACGGTAAAAACCGTTGCTAAAAGTGAAAAGCAACAAAAGAAACAACATTGAACAGCAGCAAATTCGACCCTCTAACTATAGCCTATAGTCACTGTTCTAGGTCTTTATTTTGCTTAAATTTCCTGAAAATTAAATATACATTTCCTTTATTGCAAAAATCTTCAAATTAACCATAATTCATATTTAGCATGCTTTTAATCTTGTGTCCAAAATTTGGCCAAAAATTTTTAGTTTGACCCTTCGACTATACCAAAAACTGTTATGTTTACAACTTGAAACAGAGTAGCCTCGGATCTAGTGTTATTTAGGTAACCAAAACATCTCCAATTATAAAACTTTCCAGATTTAATTTAACATTAAATATACTGACTATTTTGTGTAGAAAATTCAGACTTAAATTTAATCGTTTGACATCTCAACCAACCCGAAGTTCGAAACTGCTTAGATTAATTCTAGAATCTGTTTTCATGCTATTCTGGTATTATTTGAATTAGCTAGACACCATAAAAAACAATGTGAAACTTTGTGTATATTTAAATTTCATAGCTAGCTAATTTCATTTGACATGCCAAAAATACCAATATAGACAATTACTTCTGATTACGTAGCAAAAAACTGGATTATTATATTGGCTATGTGAAACAGAATTTTTATTCATAGCAACTAATAAATTTTAATCATAAAATTTTGTATGCAATATCATATATATTCCAAGACTTTGGCATAAAATTTATAGCTACTGATTCAAACCAAAAGTAGTCTTGCTTCTCCTTGGCCATCACCTGGAGGTATTTTGTGTGAAAAGGATAGATTTTGAAATGAGATACACAAATCTCAGTAGTTTGTATGGAATAAGAAAGTTATTTTACAAATAAGTATGAGCAACTTCTAGCTTTGCACACAAGAAAAATCATGCCCTTTTAGATTTCAAAATGGAAAACTTATCACATAGCTAGCATTTGGATTTTGTAGAAAAGCACAAATATTACAAGAACATATGGTGCAACTTAGAAAACCTCTTCCACATGAGAACGAATCCAACAACGTGCTTTTCTTTTTTGTGATGAAAAAAATTGTTGTTATCGCTGTTAAAATTTTTAACAACAGTAAAAATTGTTGTTAAAAAGAGAAACACGATATCCATAAACAACGGATTCAAACACCACATAAAGTGCAACCCCTTCTCCTAAAAGGGCTCTCTAGCACATGAAGTGCAACTCCTTCGTCCAAAAGGATCTCTAGCACATCAAATGCAAACCAGTTGGCCAACGCTGAGGAGAAATTACATACTAGAGATAATATATGTCTTGCATAATTCACCGTCAATCTTACTCATAACCAAATTCAAGCCAGTAATTATATCATAATTTATTCAATGATACAATAAAAATAAACAATACAATTACATAAATAAAATAACTCATACTCTTGCTTTTGTTAAGTGCCTCAAATGTTTGATTAAAGCTTAGCAAATTAAGGAAGCAAGATCCTCAAGGTGAGATGATTTGATCACCACTCCTATACATTGGCCTCCAACATATTCTACTCCTTTTAATTCCCTCACGTCTTGGTGTGGCCTCCTGGTTAAAAGGTCGTCCTGTGAAACAGTATTCAATACATCAATGAACAGATAAATTTCCTAGGACCGTGGAAAAGGAAAGTCTTCATTAGAAGTTGCGTGGCAAAATATATTTAAGGTGTGGATATAATCCGATTTCACTCTCGAACTGCAATAAAAAAGTAGCAGATACATAACATATTCACTTATGTGGGACATGTTAGCAACGGTTTCAAATTAAGCTAATTAATTGTAGCCCGCTAATAAAGATAATATTTATTAGATAATTAATATATGAGATAATCACGAAAGAATATTCTTATTCTATTTTAAATTTGTTTAAATTAGTCAGTTACAAGTTTTAAATGAATCCGTTACAAATTCTATAGTTATTATAATGGTGAAGACTACTATGATTCACTATAAATAAGACAGAGTTCTTGCCCTAGCCTACACACTCATAAATACAGTAAGGTTCTTGACACCATTATTCAAAATATAGAGAAAAAGGTAGAGTTTGTGTAAATCATGTCTGAATATCTGGAAAAGTATTTCATTTGGTATTAGAGCTTAATTTTGGTTCCTACTCTGCCTTGCTTATTTCTGGAAAATTGATTGTTCATGTTCGGTTCTGTATTTATGCTTCTGCCTCTGTCTATATTCATGCTTAAAGTTTTTTGAACCAACGTTTACCATTTTTGTTTCAGTTGTTAAACTAGTTTAAACTGCATGGGCTTGGTTTAATATTAATGCCTGAAGGTAAGGAGCAAAACCGAAACCACTCATGAGTTTATTTTTATATAAAACCACAATTCGGGTGATGCATTTTGCATGAACAATTGATAAAATTAATAGAAGGATTCAGTAGCGGAATGAAATCTAAGAAAAATGACGTTAAAAGCACCTAAAAATGGCTAAAGATGGAGTGGGAGAAAATTGGGCTTTATGAAAATACTTAGAATGGGGAATATTATTATTATTTTATTTTGACAATTAATTTTAAAAACCTTTTTTTTGTATTTTTGAAATATTTATTTTTGAGGAAAGAAATAAAATAGCAACTTTTTGGTATTTTTTGAAATTAATTCCCAAAGCAATTAACCGTCTTTTTTCTTTTTTGTTTTTGTATTTTGAAATAGACTTTGTTAAAATTAATTTCTAAAACAACTAAAAAAATTTTGTTCACTTTATTCTCTGTTCTTCATTTTTATGCTTTTTTCTAATGTTCTGGTTCTAAAATGAATAACCAGGACTAAAATAAACAAACTAAAATGTTTGTAGGAAATATTTTGATAAAAAATATATTCTTAAATTAGAGATTAGACGAAGTAGAAGACTAGTTTATATCAAAAATTGGACAAAAGGAAAATTTTGACCAATGACCTAAGTGAATAAAAGACAAGTTTTGAAACTTGAATTTTAATTCATTTCTTATATTATTTTTAGGTAGAAATGATAAATTAATCATATTATGAATAAAAATGAAATTATGGACTGATTTGGAGGACCAAACTGTGAGAAAAAAGCATGAAAGTGAAGAACATAGACTAAAGTGAACAAACTAAAAAAATTGTAAGGGATGATTTTGACAAAGAAAAAAATATATTCTTAAACTAAGGACCTAGACAAAGTAGAAGACGAATTTATATCAAAAATTAGATAAAAGGAAAATCTTGACAAAGGACACTAAGTGAATAAATTGAAACCTTTTTTTTTTCTTTTAGGGAATTCACATAGTTAGTTCATATTAGTATAAGTGGTATACAGATAGCGCTGACATAAATTTTAATACTGATATCAGCATTCCAATCAACGTTGACTAACCAAAAACTAACTCCAATGACTTATTTCATAGTTTTAAAAACTCCAGAGACTAAATTCATTATTTTTAAATTATAAAAATTAATATTATTTTTTAATGAACTATAGAGATTTCAAGTATATTTTAACCTTTATTATTAATCAAAGTGCTTGAAGCTTTTTGTCACGTCCCAAAATCTGAGCACGTGACCGGCACGGAAAGTGAATTTCATTTCACCTCCGTAAGCCTATTTTTCTCTTAAGCATCATACCATTCTTTTTCATGCAACCAAACCGAGTTCTCTATACGCACTACAATCATTCACATTACATCACTGAATGAACCTACCCGATTACAGAGATTTCTAGATTTATACAACTTAGAATAAAACTTAACTATTATACCTTTATCCTGAACAAATGAAAAGGTAATCATGGACTAAGGATCCATAATTCCTTGTACCGATATTTACCTTCAGCTGTCAACTCTGAAAAAAATGTTAATAAGAGGGGTATGAGCAAACCACATGCCCAGTGAGCAGACAACACAACACTATGACAAAAAAAAATATCATGCATCATAATGATAATATAATTCATAATACTTCACAACAATATCCAAGTAAATCAAATACATTTCAGCATAATTCAAATAATTCACAATAGCAAATAGTGAAATCAATTTCACACATTTTCCGTACCAACCGGGTCGTCCAGGATACCTCTAGATCGTTGCCCGCAGCCCCCGCCACATCCACCCTTATCACTCCATGTATATTCTCCACCCTTATAGCTTCATGTAGATTTCTCCATGGAGTGCACCACCATGCCTTTCCTTTCTAGTCAAACACAATCACAATCACATATAAAAACATCCTCAATCATAATCTTGGGCCACATACACAACTCAGTCATTTACAATTCAAGTTACAACATAATCAATATGGTTCCAGCAACATAGCATGTATACAACATAACCCATAATATAGAACAATTATTCAACAATAACATAGTTCAACTATCCGCATATGAATGAACTCAACAATCAAAGTATGATACATTTCAACTCAGTTCACATGCCATTCACAATCCATCATATAACCTCCATTCATGAGAAAATAAGAAAATATAATTATATACATCACCTGGCACGTTCCACAATTGTTTATGTCTCATCGTCCCACATCATTCTCTTCAAACTTGGATATTCAACATATTTTCACTATGATGCAAAAAGTCAATAACAAAGATATTTAATCATAGCAAGTATTAACCCACTCACCTGGATTTCACGCTCTCGCCACTCCCACTTTACACTTTGACCATTCCTATTGTAACCAGATAAAAATCATCAGGGTTACGAAATAGAGAAATTTCCTATCACTACTCCCGACCTTCATCCACTTCTCAAATCATAACTCTTAACTGGTAATGAATTTCCAGATGAAACTTATACCATTGGAAACTAGACTCAAAGAGCTTCTCAACGATATTTTAAAAAAAACTGATGCTACAGTAACGGTCAACGGTCAACGCAGATACAGTAACGTTGACTGAGTCAACGCTACAGTAACCAGAAAATCTGAAAAAATTTTCTCGGTGAACAGTAATTTCTAGGAAAAATTTTCGATGTTCTTCGTGTTCTTCATCAAAAAATCCTAAAATCATATCTAAAACAACATTTCTTTTGATTTCTTCCATGGGTTTTCATCGTTAATGTCTAAGGAGTGTTTTAACACCAAAACTCCCAATTTCTACCAACAATCCAAGCTCAAATCTCAAATTTTCATCAAGAACACTAACTTTTTTCAAATATCCAAATTCTACGAATTTCTCCTAATTTTCTCCAATTTTCTTGTTCTAATAACATCATAAACCACATAGGAATGTTTTAGATTAACATCCACACTTAAATTCATCCATTAAAATATTCTACAAAAATTTTGTAAAATGATGACCAAGGATTTGATCTTGTAATAAGAGGAAGAAGAAGAAGAACATCAACTTACCAATCATCCTAACTTTCATAGCTTCCTTCCCCATGTAAAAATTTCATGAATGATTGATGAAGAAATTCTCTTGGATGCATAACCGAGAGAGAGAAAGTGAGGAAGCTACGGGAGGGAGAATGAGAAAAAGAAAAGAATAAGGAGAAGTGTATACGCGTGGGCCCCACCAATTTCTTTTTCGATAAAATCGCTCATAGCCACCTTAGCTTATTAGATTTGTTCACTTTAATCCCTCTCGATGTCTCAAATACCACTTTAACCTCGAATCCATCATCTTTTCGGTACCGGACTCATAATTCATTCTCATAAGCTTTATTCTTCCTCTCAGGTTCCTATTTGGTCATTTTTCAAAATTCCTCTATACTTTCTTTTCTTTTCACTTTAGTCCTTGAGAATTTGTAAAAATTTTCTAAATTAAAAATTAAAATTTCTATTTCCAGATTTTCTTCACTAATTCAAAAAGAAAATTTTCTATGTAATTAAATTTTTCACTAAACTTCAAAATAGGCTTTAAATATTCATATAAATTCTTGGGATATTACACTTTTCTCGTCACTGTTGAAAGACATTGCTCATCCTTAAAAATAAGTGCATGCATTTCAAACAAATAACGTCTTATTCATGTTCCAAGTCCACATATACACAACACATTAAAATGGTTTAATCCATAGAGCATACAATCATGGAAGACATATCAATACTGATTTGTTCTTTCCCTACCTGCTCTGTAATTTTTCACTCTAAAAATGTAACACCTATACCAACTCAATTAAGAGTAGCACTTTATGATTAGTATTCTTTCCCGCTCATGGAATTCCTATTGTAATCACACTTTTTTTTAAAAAAAATTGCAATACTATGATTTTTCATCAAAAGGAAATAAGTTTACTTTTACGTACCATTTGTACTATACTACGTGTCCAAGTGCCTTTATTAAAAGGGCTTGTTGGGCTATATTCTACACAGTCCATGCGTTGTTAATTTGTTTGTGGGCCTACTGAGTTCGGATCTGAATTTTCTACGATACTTTTATTTTCTTTAACAACAACTTTTTTTGATTGTTAAAACTTTTAGCAACAATTTAAACAGTTGCTGAAAATTTTAGAACAGAAAAAACTGTTGCTAAAAGTATTGCATCTCTGCAATATTGCAGAGGCTCCTGATTCTATTGAGTTCTCTCTTTTATTTTAAAAATATACACAAACTTCTCTGCACCTTGAATATGATAAAACTATCTTCAATGATAATATTAATTTCTTTCACAAAATCTATAAAATTATTAAAAATATTTTTTAAAATTGTTAAAGTTTTATTTCAATGTTATATTTTTATAAAATTACAATTATTTATTTTAATCAAATATACATTTATTCTTGTTATATTATATAAATAATTAATATAATAGTATTTTGGTTAGCATGGGTATAATAACAGCTTAATTTTTGTTACATAAGTAGTAGTTAGGGTAGCACCTATTTTTTTTATACATAATAAAGTAAGAGTTTAAATCTGTAACCACGTAGTAAACTACCCACAATCCTTGCTTCTAGATCTCCACCCAACGCAGCACATATTTTGATGTTAATTGAAGTGAGTTTATACGTTTAAAATAAGGAGGAAAGTCATGTAATTTTTTTTAAATTAATATAACTTTGGTATCTAATTACAAGGAAAGAAAGTGTAAATTATTAAAAGAAATTGCAACATGCACAAAAGCATATCTAATATATAAGTTAGTATGAATTAAAGTGAATGTCAATTTTTTAAATAGAAATTAAATTGTAATAATTCTTGTTATATTTTAAAATAATAAAAGGAAGCAATGAAAAGTCAGTTTACTTCTTAGTCTCTTGCATATATTTAGATTTGTTTAATGGAAAAAAAATTTTATGCAATTCTATGTAATAATTGTTAAAATTGTGATTTAACTCGTAAATACCAATAATTTATGATTTTAGGTTCCAAAATTGTGCTTACTTGGTCGTAAATTAAAAATTGGTCAAACTCAATCAAAATCGTTTCAATTCAGTTAAATCAAAACATAAACTTAGTTGAGAACATCATTTGGTACTTTTATGACTTGAAATTAAATTTTTATGTTAAATTAAATACCATTATATTAATTATAAGTTAAGATATTGTTATGTGTTTATATGTGTGTGTGTATATATATGTGTGTGTGTGTGTAATATTAATAGTTCATTGAAGGAGGAAGGGATATATACAAACTTTTATGACTTTTAAGTTTCGAGTTTATCTCCTCTTTTGAATTTATGTAAACTATTGAGTTTAACAATTTTGTTACTATAAAGTTTTTCATTTAAAATACAACAAATGTATGAGTTTTTAATTAAAACATGATAAATGTATGATCTTTAAATATATATATATATATATATATATATTTTTTTTTTTTTTACAACTCAACATTACATATTTTTTTTTAAAAAAAATCTTTACACGTATACTATTACTAATAATGAAAATCTCATAACAAATATATAAAAAACTACATTGAAGCCAATCACTTGGTTATATTATGGTTTGGAAAGTGTTGAAATTTTATAACACTTATATAAAACGTTCAAGACAACTAAGAAAGGTGCTTATGTAACACTATGTCAAATGCCATTCTTAGACAGTGTGAACTGTGAAGTAGATAGATGAAGACAGTCACTAAACGATAGTGTTGTAGTCAAAAAACGTGGTGTTTGGATGTGACTTGTGGTGGACCTGAGTATTCCAGAGAATAAATGGAGCCTATCTGTGGGATTTGAATTTTCTAAATTTCTTCAAAACCTTTGTTTGGTAAAGTTAGAGATAGATACAAAAAAAAAACAAAAAGTGAAAATTTGAAACTCAGAGAAACCTACTAATCCCCGTACAAACTGTATGAAGGAGAAGGTCTTGTTCCTAGATCCCAGAATCATGCTTTCATTTGGGTCCTTAAAAAAAATTAAAAGTTTTATCCGTAGACCAATTGATGGTCCATATAAAATATGACCTTCTTGTTCCCATGCAAATGGGCTCCGTTCCCTTTATTTATTTCTCTCTAACTATAAAGTAAAGTACTTTAGAAGCTCTCATTTCCCATTTATATGGGGCTTAATACATTCCTTTGGGTCTCAAAAAAAAATATTTTTTTTATCTCTTTCTAACTTTACCTATTAAAGTTTTTAAAGAAATTTAGGGTGGCATACAATAAAAATATTTTTAATAAGGGGAAAAGAAAGAAAAAGAGAAAGAAAATGAAAAAATGTGTTCAGTATGACAATAAAAAAAATGAAAAGAAAAAATATATTTTGTTTGGTATGAGATTTAAGATGAGGAAAATAAAATAATTTAAATTGATTTTAATAAAATACCCCTAGTGCTATGTAATTAAATCTCTAGACCAAACAAAAGGCAAGGGCAAAAATGTCCAACAATTTGGGAGTGATGTAAAGTAATCTATTTCCCTCAATAACGCTATGTAAATTTCCATACAACTGTTCATTTACCTCAGCAACCCACTTCTACAACAAAATAGCATAATAAAAAAAATATTTTGATACATTCCCTTTTTTCTTTTCATGGTAAAATGATATACTAAACATGTCCTAAAAATTTTAAGGAAACAGAATGTGAATGAGAATGTAAATGAAAAAAAAAAGGTGCTTGGTATGACAATGAAAAATAATGATATAAATTATTTACTTTGTTTAGTATGAAATTTTAAGAAGAGGGAAATAAAAAAAATATAAAATGCAATTTACCAAAATATTTCTACTAAAATATAATTGAAAAAAGGAAATATAATTAAAAAACGTGATGTCCTTGCTTCACCGGCCGTTCTTTTGGTCATATAGTATAATTTATTCTTCATTCTCTGAGAAATATCTTACACAAACCATCTCTATAAACCACCAGATTCGCAATTTCACCCTTAGAATTGCTAACTAAGTAATGCATCCCAGTTTGGGCATCTCCTCGTAAATATTCTGAAACATAATAAAATTGGCAATCTACATGCTATTGTGAGTTATTCAATTTATGGCTTTTTGAATCTTCTAATTTTCATTTCAATAGTTTAAGTTTTAAAAGGGCTATCGAAGGAAAGTACAAAAATGAGAGAAAAAGCCAAAAAAAGGGGCAAAATTGACTATAAAGTAGAAAACTAAGGGCAAAATTGACCATAAATCTTCAAGGTCGTACTGCAAAAAAAAAAGAAGAAGAAGAAGGGCAAAATTGACTATAAAGTAGGAAACTAAGGGCAAAATTGACCATAAATCTTCAAGGTCGTATTGCAATTCTTTTGCTGAAGCCTTTCCTTGGAAACCCAATTACATAGCAAAAACCACATACTAAACAACAAAGTGTCGCATTTCAATATTCATTTCCATGCCTTCAAACCATACCAAAAACCAAATTCAAAGTTAGTGATGGTGCTATTTCTTCTTCCTCTTTTATTTCTTTTACGTTTCTCGTTAGTCTCATCACTAAGCACTCACAAGTCAACTTACAAATCAAGTTAGTCGTAGTCCTCTTTATTACGTATTTGACATAATTATAAGATTTACTTGGACTACATATGTTGAGTTGTCAAAATGTAAATAAATTCATTTGTTTGATTTGATGTTTATATTTAATTCTCAAATCACATTTATATATAATTCAAATAAATTGTTATCCTTAAAAAATTACATTGATTTTAATTTAATTTTTGAAACATTATATGTCTGATTTTGTTATTGATTGAAATATTATAGTTTACTTGATGTAGTATTTTTTGTTGCTTTATCGATAAATCATGTTATTGCATCTTAATTTTTATTGTTAAAAGTCACATTAGAAATAGAGGGACAAAATTAAATCAAAAATAATATTTGTGTGGAATTGACATTTCAAATGGCACATTTAAAAATGGTCCCACCATGGCCTATAATTATAGAAGTATACTTTTCTTGATTAAAGATAGGCCAATTTTCTTATTTTCAGCGAAGTGGTTAATTTTAATTCATTGCTCGAATGCAAGAAAATTAAGTAGAGGAGGAAACTTTATTTAACAAGAGTTTAAATTTCAGTATATCAATCGTCATCTTGCCAAGAACTAGCTCTATCTGTTAGATCCAATTCTTATTATTTACATAACTTAATTTTAAATTATAATTGAGTTGAATCTTCCATATAACTTTGGTATCTTACAAGGAAAGAAAGTGTAAATTATTTCTGAAAAAAGTTGCGACATACAAAACAGCATATCTAATATAACTTCATATCTAAAATAATAAAAGGAATAAATGAAAAGTCAGTTAAATTCGTAGTCTCTTGTATATATTTAGATTTGTTTAATGGGAAAATTTTTTTATGCAATTCTTAATATGTATGCTTGCTATTTATAATTGTTAAAATTGCGATTTAACTCATAAACTTAAATAATTTTATGATTATAGGTTTCAAAATTATGCTAACTTAGTTGTAGAGAAACTAGTTAAATTTGGTCAAACTATTCAAACTCAATTAAACTCAAAACATAAACTTAATTGAAAACATCATTTGGTACTTTTATGACTTGAAATCAAACTTTTATGTTAAATAAAATACTTTTATGTTAATTATAATTTAAGATATTGCTGTGTGTTTATATATATATATATATATATATATATATGCATGTGTATGTGTAATTTTAATAGCTTATCAAAGGGTGAGAGACATCTATAAACTTTTATGAGTTTAAGTTTGAAGTTTACACTCTGTTTTAAATTTATATAAATTCTCAAGTTTGATAAACTTGTTATCATCAAGTTATTTATTCAAAATATAACAAATGTATCAGTTTTTAACTAGAACACAATAAGTATATGATTTTTAGAAAGAGATATAATTTTTTATAACTTAACATTACATGATTAATTTTTTTAAAAAAAATCTTTACACATATACTATTATTAATAATTAAAACCCCATAACAAAGATATGAAAAACCACTAATAAGTCTATCACTTGGTTATATTGTGGTTTGGAGAGTGTTGAAATTTTATTCATATAATTGGCAGAACAAACATTTAAGGCACAATTAAGAAAAGCACTTGTGCAACATTATGAGTGTGTTTGAAAGAGTTTATTCTGAGTTTATTTGAGCTTATCTTATAGCACAAACGGTTAAACACGTGTTTGAAAGAATTTATAAAAATAACTTATGATATGCCCATAAGTTATTTTTAGTTTATTTTCATAAGCTCTTAAGAGTAGCTTATAGAAACAATTTATAAAGAGCTTAACCCTTATAAGATATTCAATTGTAAAAATAACTTATATATAAACATTTATTATATAAGCACTTAATTAAGTTATTTATCTAAACACACCTATATCAAATGCCACTCCTAGAGAGTGTGAAGTAGATAGATGAAGAGAGCCACTAAATAACAATAGTATTTTAGTAAAAAAAAAACGGAGTGTTTGAATGTGATTTGTGGTAGACTTGGCTTGAGTATTCCAGATAAGGAAATGCCATGAGAAAGTCGAGCGCTGCCTCACATTCTTCTTGGGGCCTACCCTTGGACAAAAAAATTTGACCAACACACATTTCAATGCATATTGTCGATCTTTCCATAACAAAATCTTTTCGAATAATAAATGGAGCCTATACGTAAGATTTGAATTTTCTAAATTCCTTCAAAATTTTTGTTTGATAAAGTTAGAGAGAAAGATTAAAAAAAAAGTGAAAATTTGAGACTCAAAAATCAATGAAGCACCGTACAAATCAAACAATATCCTTACTTACTTTTGTACGAAACAAGATAATCCTGTTTCTAGATCTCATAAGCATGCTTTATTTTGGGTCCCTTAAAAAATTATTTTTTTATAAAAAATTAAAAATTTAATCATGAACCGTGCAGACCGTTCGATGGTTCGTATGAAATATGACCTTCTTGTTCTGATACAAATGAGCCCAGTTTCCATTTTTTTTTAAAACTTTTTTCTCTCTAACTCTATGAAGTTAAGTAATTTTGAAGCTCTCATTTCTCATTTATATACATGAGGCTTAATAGATTTCTTTTGGTCTCAAAATTTTTTTTTTGGTTTATCTCTTTTTAACTTTACCTAGTAAAGTTTTCAACAAAAAAGTTAGGATGCATTTGGCATACAATAAAAGTATATTTTGGTATATTTTAAAGATTTTAAGAGAAAAAGGAAGAAAATGAAAAAATATATTCGGTATGATAATAGAAATGAATGAAGATAAATTATTTATTTTTTTGAAATGAAATTTAAAGTGTGAATAATAAAAGAATTTAAATTGATTTTACTAAAATATTTCTAGTGCTATGTAATTAAATCGCTACACAAAACAAATGGCAAGGGCAGAAATGTGCAACAATTTGATGTAAAATAATTTATTTTCCTCAATAAAGCTATGTAAATTTCCGTACAACTGATCCTTCCCCTAGCCACCCACTTCTACAACAAAATAGTATATCAAACAATATTTTGATGCATTCCTTTTCATTTCCATTGTAAAATGGTATACCAAACATGCCCTGAAGATTTTAAAGAAAATGGAATGAGATTGAGAATGAAAAGATAAAAAAGGGGCTTGGTATGACAATGAAAAGTAATGATATATATTGTATACTTTGTTTAATACGAAATTTTAAGAAGAGGGAAAGGAAAGAATGTAAAGTGCAATTTACCAAAATATTCTTACTAAAATATAATTGAAAAAAGGAAATATAATTAAAAAAATGTGATGTCCTTGCTTCACCGGCCGTTCTTTTGGTCATTTAGTATATTTTCTTTTCATTCTCTGATAAATATCTTACTTAAACCATCTCTATAAACAACCAGACTCAGCAATTTCACCCTTAGAATTGCTAATTAAGTAATGCATCCCAGTTTGGGGTTCTCGTCGTAAATATTTTGAAACATAATAAAATTGGCAATGGCTGTGTTTGGCGTGATCAATAAACTAGTTTATAGTTTATTTGACTAGTTTATAAGATCGTTAAAATGTTCGATAAACAAACTTACTTTAGTAGGTTATAGCTTATTTTAATAAGTTACTTTGAGTAGGTTATAATTTATAACTTATAACTTATGTATTTTTTTTCTCTTTTTACCCTTGTTATTTTATAAAAATATTCATTATATCCTTATTTCATATTCATTATACCTTTATATATAAATATATAATATATATATAAATATCATAAAATATGTAAATATATTTTATTATATATAATAAAATATATAAATATATATTTTTAATGAATTTTATATATACATATAAAAAATAATTTAAGTTAATTTAATTAAAAACAAAAAATGATATATTTATTTATATTATTTTGAGATTAAAAAATATTTGTCTTTTTATATCATTTTATACTTTTTAACTATTTCAACAGTTACTTTTATCAAATACTCCTAACTTAATAAGTTAGCTTATAAGCTTTTAATTTTTAGCTATACAAAGCCAATATTCTGGTTATTGTGAGTTATTCAATTCATGGCTTTTGGAATCTTCTAATTTTGATTTCAATAGTTTAATTTTTCTTCCTACATATCAGTTGCTTACTTCAATTTTGTTATCTTACACCTTAAAAGGGCTATGGAAGGAAAGTACAAAAATGAGAGAAAAAGCGAAAAAAAGGAAGGGCAAAATTGACTATAAAATAGGAAACTAAGGGCAAAATTGACCATAAATCTTCAAGGTCGTATTGCAATTCCTTTGCTAAAGCCTTTCTCTGGAAACCCAATTCCTTCGCTACGCACTCACTAGTCAACTTACAAAATTTGAAGTTAGTGATGGTGCTATTTTTTCTTCTTTTATTTCTTTCACGTCTCTCTTTGGTCTCATCGCTACGCACTCACAAGTTAACTTACTAAGTTAGTTGTAGCCCTGTTCTTTACGTATCTGACATAATTATAGGATTTGCTTAGACTACATATGTTGAGTTATCAAAATGTAAATAAATGCACTTGTTTGATTCTTTGATTTGATGTTTATATTTAAATCTCAAATCACATTTATATATAATTCAACTAAATTGTTATCCCTAAAAAATTATAATGATTTAAATTTAATTTTTGAAATAACAAATGTCTTGATTTTGTTATTGATTGAAAGATTGTAATTTACTTAATGTGAAATTTGTTGTTGCTGTATGAACAAATCATGTTATTGAATTTTAAATTTTTCATCACCAAGAGTTATATTAGAAATGAAGGAATAAGATTAAATCAAACGTAATATTTTAAAAATTAAATTAAAATATTTGATCTTTCAATAACTAAATTAGTAATTTATTTTTATAATTTTTGTTGCTGTTGTAAATTTTTTTTTTAAATTCAATGTGAAATTGACAAATAATAATTCATAACAATTGGGATCTAATAATGCGACAAATTATACAACATTAATGAGTGTCATTGACTAACTGTGTGGAATTGACATTTCAAATGGTATATTTAAAAGTGATCCCACCATGGTCTATAATTATAGAAGTGTACTTTTCTTGATTAAAGACATGCCAATTTTCTTATTTTCAGCGAAGTGGTTAATTATTTTAATTCCTTGAACACTATGAAATTAAGGCCTCTTTTGGAAGAAAGCCATGTAAAGTTTTTATATCATAACACTACCAAAAAAAAAAAGGAAAATCAGAGATAGAAATATTTGTCTTTGATACAGAAAAATTTTGTCCCTGATTTTGGCATCTCAGATTTTTGAGACATCCTAACGTTCCGTTTCAAACTTTTGGGACGAAATGATTCTGTCTCAGAAAAATAAATCTGTCTTAAACAGATCGCTGGGTATCTAAGACAGATAAGTGTCTGTTTCAAATCGGGGATGAAATTTCTGTCCTTGACTTCGTTTCTATTATGAGACAGAAAATTTCGTCTCCCTTTTGGGATGGACTCAAAGACAAATAATACATCTGTAGTTTGAAACGGATAGTCCATCCCAACATTACGTCCCTAATTAGAGACAGATTGATTCGTCTTAAATTTCTATCCCTAATTAAAGACGGATTGTTCCGTCCCAAATTTTCGTCCCTTATTAAAGATGGAACTGCTCGTCCGAAAATTTCACCTCTAATTTGGCAGCTTGTTTTTTAATCATTTCTAATTTGGTAGAATTAACTAGGTTTTTTAACTAGAAACCATTTCCAAACCTGTGAATTCAAACTAGTAACACAATAAACCAGTCAATGATACAATATGAATAGTCTACTCATTGATAGTAAAAATGAAATACTCATTTACAGCCGCGAATGTACTGTAGCAAATACATAGACATATACATAAGTTCTCAATCCATGAAACCCTAGTCTAAGGGATGGGAAGGGGGCTGAGTCTCATCATCATCAGTCAGAGGACCCATATGTTTGTTGAAGGACTCGATGTAGCGGTTCATCATGCGCATATACCGATCCAACATGGATACTTGAGTCTGTATCAATGTCAATTGCTCCTCCAATCGCTAGGTCACTGTGGTTAATTTGTCCTTAATACTGCTTAGGCACTCATGTTGGGTCTTGAGCTACTCCAACACAAGCTCCATACTACGCTACAACTCCTCCTCAAAGTCAAGATGGAGACCATAAGAATCACAAGAAATGCTGCTCGATAAATCGATCTGATGGGCCTTAGACCCCGTGCCGAAGATGCGACCCTTCTTGTTCTTCCTTCCCATCGTCTGCAGCTATAATGCAGTGTCATTGGCCTCATCATCCCCAGTGCTAGCAATCGCACTGGTCGCGGATACCTGTGATGATCTCAACTACATGTACTCTTCCTGGCAAAACATCCATATAGTATGGATCATAATCATGTAAGTTTAATCACAAAAACATTAGTAAAAGATCATCAGTGAAATGATAGATTAGTATACTCATGAAAACTTCTTGTGACCAATCATTCACAAACTCGCCTGTGCTCCTTTTCTTGTGAGTGCGCATGAACAAGTCCAATAACTTGGGCTTCCTCCCGATTTCAGTCTCTTGCATTTAAAAACAAGAGCATGAAAGAAAATAATCTTATCTTAACTGACCATTACTTTTAAAAAATAATCTAAAGGAAAGAAGCGAGTCAATTGTGCTTAATTACCAGGCGACACATATGCTCGAATGTCGGGATGCTGCTGCTAATGTGAAGGGTTCTCTTAGTAGTGGAGGCCATGTTTTGCCTTGCCTGTTTGCACTTTTTCTTGTACTTTTAAGTGTTCCATTTCTAGATTAGTTGTTGCATTCTGTTTCTTCTCAAACCATTTGTCCCAGACACGACCTATCATGCTACGCAATACCTAGCCGCACTTCATGTCCCAGTTCTTTCTTACGTGAAGTGCATGTTCAGGCAATCACTTGTTATATTTTTGCAACAAGTCAACTGTTAACTTTCAAATAGAACTGGTACGGAAAAGAAATGTAAGAGTCACAAAATAACTCACTGCCCATTCTTTAAACCATAAATAACATAGGGCATCAGGAGTGGTGGAACGGTTGAATTTCGGAGCCTCGAACTTTCCCTTTATGATGGGGGAAATCTTTCTGACAGCATGAACTACCGGATGGAAACTAAGCAATTCGAATATATTTTACATTAGTAATCACAAAGCATTTTATTATACTATGAACATAAAAGACTAACAAATCACAAAAATATAACTTACGTATCTTCAATCGATCGTATCCAATGTCTGTCATCAATCTGATCGGTCCTGGTAGGGTGCACGATGGACTGGAAACTAACTGGTTTTACTCACCATTACCTGACCTAGGAAAAGTCGAAGGGACCTATGCGGACCCTATCTGCTTAGAGTTAGTGCTCGACAGCCTAGAGAATAGAGGAGGGGAAGGGGCAGGTGGCATCGACGTAGACTGTAGGGAGGAAAGACGAGGTAGCCAGATGGTGATATGGCCTCTTCCATGCCTTCCTCCTTAACCTGAGAGACTACTCAACATCTATATCAAACAATTAATAAAATAGTCAATTAAATTAATAAGAAGCCTCATACATGGCTACAACATGTAAGTCTAAAACTTTAAGTTAGACAACTGTATCGTCAGTAGGTAATTAATTAATACCACAATATAAGTATCTGAATTATTTAGAGGAGTCTTCTTGTACTCTTCAATCTCCCCTTCAGACACTATGTTACCCTCGTCTTCTTCAAAGTCATCTTCCTCGTCTTCATCTCCTTCTCTTCGTCATTGATGAACACGTGATCATTCACGTCCCAATTAACCTCCTCGTATTGCCCATCATCGCGTAAGGCTTGGAGGTCACTGTTGTTTTCCATTGCAGCAGGCATTATTAAACTCATTTCTTCTTCTTGAAATGCATAGGTACCGATGTAAGTACTTTATGCATCAATATTTCTCCTTGCCTTAACCTTAATCACTGCCAGCCAGTCAGCCTTATTGTAGTTTACAAGATAAGCATAGTAGCATACTTGCAACGCTTGTTGGGCAAACATGGATGGGTCATACGTGGTTAGCCCGTCCATTCTTGTGCCACATCCGATAGTTGGATCGAACCACTTGCACTTAAACAATACTAGACATTTTGGCGATGACCCTGTAAACACCAACTTAACCACTTCTTAGAGTACACCGTAGTAGTTACACTTGATGTCTTTATAGTCAGACCCTTTAATGCACACACTACAGTTGTTTATGCGTTTATGAAGGTTAAATTGTTTGGTGTGAAACTTATAGTCGTTGATGAAGTACATTAGCTATGTCTTGACTTTTCTTTCTGGGTCCCAAGCAATGCTTTTCATTATTGGATCTTGAACCGAGTTTGTCAGATCTAGCACCTATTAGGAAAAGGACACAAATACATCATATTCCAAGAGGAATGAAAACTACATATTTCAAAAGACACAGATACATCGTATTTCAGATTCATATTACATACTTACATGCATGAAACCAAGCCGAAAATTGTAAGTCTATGTACTTGTGTACCTCATCATTAGAAATGTTAGGCATTGAGGTCTAGAGGTTCTCAAGAAACAAATTGCATTGATGTAAGTGACTGATGTAAGAAACCATCAAATAGATAGTTGACTTATAAAAAAAATGTTTAATTAGTGAACTTACTCAAGATAAGGTTACACTTCATCACAGTTCATTAAAATGTACTTTGTGACAATCTTGAACACTTGATTGGTTAAGAAACGTGTGATGTAGTCACCACCCATACGACTTGGATAATTGAAGATAAAGCATAAGTCAGAGGGTTCCCCCTATCGTCATTTCTGGGGACTCTAGTGTTCTAGTGATAATAGTCTGTTTAAAATAATGAGAGCAAAATGTGGATGCCTCTTCAATGATGTATGTCTCATAGATGCACCTTTCAACTTTAGCTTTATTCTTCACTTTTCGTTTTAATGTGTGAAGGAACCTACATCAAGTTCATGATCAAACCACAAAACATAAAACGTTATATGATACAAGACTGCATTGATTACAACAAACATATTAGATAATGTTAGTGATTACCTCTTGAAAGGATAAACCCAACGATATTGTACTGGACCGCCAACCTTTGCTTTATATAGAAGGTGCACTGGAAGGTGTTTCATGGAGTCAAAGAATGCAAAAGGAAATATCGTCTCCAACTTGCATAATATCACTAGGATATTTTTCTCTAACTGTGTTAACTTCTCCATCGTCAGTGTGATGGAGCAAATGTCTCTAAAGAACTGATTGAGTTCTGTAAGCGGTCTCTACACAACCTTTGGAAGCTCTATGAATGTAATGAGGAGTAATCACTTCAAAAAGATATGGCAGTTATGTCTTTTCATGCCATGAAGCTTACCTTCCTTCAAGTCAACATATCATGCTAGATTATAGGCATACCCACCAGGAAAGCTGAGCTTCTTAACCCATTGGCACACATCACGTCTCTGCTCTAAACTAAGGGAGAGGTGTACCTTCAGTTTAAGTTGCTTGTCACCTGGACCACTAGCTCCAAGTCCTTACGACGAAAATATTCTTTGATGTCCATCCTGACCTTTGCATTGTCTTTTGTTCTGCCCTTGATATCCATCATGATATTGAAAACATTATCAAAAACATTCTTCTCAATGTGCATCACATCCAAGTTGTGTTGTATAAGATTTGTCTTTCAGTACGAGAGTTCCCAAAAAATATTTTTCTTATCTAATTGTGTGTATCTCCATACCCTTAAAAGGTTATAGATTGACCACATTCATAGATAGTAGGAAAGTCACATACTCGGCTCTAGACCACTATCCTAATTAGCCGAGGATGTGGTGAAGATATCTCCTCCTTGTTTCTCATGAAGACAATCTTGTTTCTCTGGTATGGATGGTTCATTGGCAGAAATTTTCAATGAAAATCGAAGAATGACATTTTTCGGCCATGCTTTAGTGTAAATACCTTTGAGCATTCCATGCAAATGAGACAAGATAACTCTCCAGCTGTCATCAAGCCAGATAGTATTCCGTAAGCTGGGAAATCATTTATGGTCTATATAAGCGTTGCATGCATATTAAAATTATGCTTCAATAAAGTATTGTATATCAGAACACATTCATTCCACATCCTCTTTAACTCATCGACTAGGGACTATAGATAGACAACTATTTTAGCCTTCAAATTGCTTGGCCCAATACTGATCAACGTCAAAAACATATATTCCTATTGCATACACCTTCTAGAAGGCAAGTTGTAACGCGTAACAATGATGAACCACCATGAATACACTTTTCTAGATTGACCAAATGGCATGAACCTATCGGCACATAATCCGAGCCTTACATTTTGAGGATCTAAGGCAAAATCTGGGTGTATTTGGTCAAATATTTTCCACGCAAGTCCGTTAGATGGGTGGGATAACACTCCAGCTTTATGATGATTTTTATGGTGTCACCGCATTTCCTTTGCCACCACCTTTGAAGTGAACAATCTTTGGAGTCTTGGGATCAGAAGAAGGTATCATAAATACTTATTTGCCATTATTCTGTGAGTACCACGACAGTTCCTTCTAGTGGTATACCTGGCACAACCATAGAACTTACACTTTGTTGCATCTACATCGTCCTTGTAGTAAAGCATGCAATCATTCTCCTAGAAGTCGATTTTCGTGTACTTAAGTCTCAACCTAGCAGCCAATTTCTTTGTTTTATAAAGTTATCAGGTAGTTGGTGTCCGGGTGGCACGACCTCACCCATAAGTTGCAAGACTACATTGAAATTTCCTTCAGCCATGCTGTAATTTGATTTGATGCTCAACAGTCGTACAACAGTTGACAACTCAGAATGGGGACTGTAGCCTTCCCATAAAAAGTCTTGAGCAGACTATAACAAATAGTAAAAGGTCTGAGCATATAGGTTGGAGGGCTCGTCTAATGTCTAGGCAAGCTCAACTCTGATTGTATGCCTAGCTGCATCACATACCATTTGTTCATATCGACCCTCCAGTAATTCACTGCCACCAAGGTCGAAAGTTTGGTCAACTATGGACATATTTCCCATCGACGATGATTCACCTATTCATGGCAATCGTTCCCCATGGGATGTCCTGTAATAGTAATTTGGTTGGAAACCCTTCTGGAAAAAGTGAAATTTTACGTCATTGGATTCTATAAGATCCCTATACTTGCACCTTACACAAGGATACCTTATCATCCCTTCCATCAAGTAGACCGGTAATTTCTCGACATGACTAATAAATGTCTCTACTCCCTCCAAAAACTCCTGTAAACCCAACCCTATTAGATCCCACCTGATTGTACATCCACTGACAATTTTCTGACACATCCATGTTCTTCACCTAAGATTTCAGGGCATTCTAAGATTAAATCTGCAAATTTTATTACTCTAGCAATTAAATTTTAACGTTGTACCTAAAGTCTGGCTTACGCTTGTTTTTGATTTGTCTAATCTACTAGTATGTTTGGGTTTGAGATTTATGTCATTCATTTAGTCCAAATCTATGTTCAAATACATTTTTTACTATTATCAAAGACCCTAAACCCCAAACAGAATAAACACCATCAATTTATTCAGTTAATTTTTCAAAAGTAAAATAAATAGACCAGTTGATCTAACAAAATAACTAATATGTATTAAATTAAATTTATAAGAACTAAATTATTTTACACATAAATTTAGAAATCAAACAATAAAAATATAATTTTTTTTATAAATCAACTCATATGTATGATTTTGAAAATAATTATATATTTTTAATAACTCAACATTATATATTTATTTATTTTAAACACTTATATATAAGCTTAGTATGCATATCTTTTTTCATTTAATAATTTTTTTTGGAAAATATAAAAAATGAAATAATAGATTATTTTTAAATCAAATTTATGTAACCACCCAATTGTAAACCCTTAAATTATTTACCCATTCACTTTAAATCATGTAAAGCTTGATCCCCTGCTTCAAAAAAAAAATGGTAAGGATAGCTCAATTTTAAAACCAACTTCAAATATATTTGCATTATCTAGAATTGATCAAAGTGCAAGTGGTTTCACTCTTTCCTCAATTCAAGTATCTATGCATGACCAGGATAGCATAAAAAACTTTTGACATCATTAAAATTAATCTATGATATCAATTCTTCAATGACAGTGAAGTTTTCAAACAGTGAGCGAGGGCCTCATTCAAGTGAACAAGGATTTTAATGATAGCCCACAATCTAAAGAGAGAACATCCAATAAACACAAGCTATAGGACATGCGTAGCATAACCATTTCAATCCTAACCTACTAGGGACTAGCTAATATCATCGAGCAGGATTAGGGAAAGACAAAACTTCAACCATGACCCATACTAATAACTATGGTAATTAATATTTAGATCTTGCTCGTAAGATCACACAAGATCTAGATCTTGACAAAAAAAAAAGAACAAGATCTCTTGTAGGATTGTTTTTTGCATCAGGATCGCTTGAGATCTAGATCTTACATCTTAAGATCATACAAGATCATACAAGATCTTAAGATCCTAATACTTGGTTTTTTTCTTTTTCTTTTTTAATTTTTTGATATGCACATTTTTTTTAATGGAAATAACTGATAAATTTATGGAAATATGAGATGTTTTGTGGACATATTTTGTAAATTATATTTATTTTTTCACAATGATTGCAGACTCGGACCAGACCGGCCAGTCCGACTAGGAACTGGCAGGGGATCCAGTTTAATTCAGCTTGAAAATCAGTCGGGAGTTGAATCGGCCGAACCAGTGTTGAATTAGGAAAACTGGCCAAACCGACCAGTCTTATAGGTGAACTAGTTCAGTGACTATATTAAAAAAAAATCCCATCACCATTGTCGTCGCCATCGCCAAGAAGAAGAAGAAGAAAAAGAAGAAGAGGTGGCAGAGACTCTTAGATCTAGATGGTTAAAGAAGAGAGATTCAGAAGAAAATCCATAAGAAAAGAAGAAGTTAGAGGAATCGAGGAGGTGTAGTTGGGTTGCTGGAGACTCCAAATCCAGATGGCGACGAAGAGAAGCTAAAAGGAAGAATGGTGGAACCATCGGAGAGATGCCGACCACTAGAGTTGGAAGAGAGAAGAGGAAGAGGAAGAAGAGAGAATAAGTAAGTCGCAAGAAAGAAAAATACCGGTGGAGAAGCCAAGAAAGAAAAGTAATTAAGCATAGTTGGCGTGTCAGAAAACATTGTAGCATACTGGGTGATATTGCCTGTATGATGGGAGAAGTTGGAGAAAATGAGAAAGTATGAAAGAGAAATCATCTAATTATATTATTTTTTAATTAAAAATAAGCTTTTTAATTTTTATATTTAATATAAATATAAATGTAATACTATTTTTAATAAAAATAAAGGTTAATTATTAATTTATCAATATATATATATATATATATAATTATTACCACTTTGACCACGGTTCAACCTCGGTTAATCAGTGTCTCTACTAGTTCAATGACCGATTCAATTTTTAAAACAATAATTTTTTAAATATTTTTTATATTTAGCAAATTATATAAATATTTTATATTTATTTTTTAAAATTGGATAAAATCTTATAATTCTGCGATTTGATCTCACTCGGCCTTTCCGATCCTGTACAAGATCTCGATCTTAATTACCTCAACAACCTGTCTCATCATTCTTTTCCAAGAGGGAAAAAAAACTGACAGTTAGGAGTGCAACGAATCTTTTGATATATGCATAAAGAACTTGAAGAGATTAGCTAATAGGGTTAATTATGGATCCAACAATTAAAAATGTATGGTGACTATGTCTGGTGAATAGAGCTGTCAAAACGGGCTTGGCTCGCCGAGTCGAGCCCGTTTAACCCACTAAAAGGGAGGGTTGAGTTTATAAATTTT
Source organism: Biancaea sappan (assembly GCA_037074585.1). Lineage (NCBI taxonomy): Eukaryota > Viridiplantae > Streptophyta > Magnoliopsida > Fabales > Fabaceae > Biancaea > Biancaea sappan. The sequence goes on from CM073492.1 coordinate 42,805,467, forward strand.
TGGCCCATTTAAATCTGGGCCTAGGCGGCCCGGCCCGCCAACCCGCGGGTTATGCGGGTTCAACCCGGATAACACGCAGGTTACCCGTTTAACCCACTTAAAATTTTTTTTTTAAATAAATATTTTTAATACATATTACATATTCACTTATTTAGAATTTCAAATATTCTATAATCTATATTCTATACTATTATTACATTATTTATTGTCTTACTTTATATATTTACTATTTTTCCGTTATAACGATGAAAATGTGTTATCATTTTCTATAATATAGGAAGATTAGAGCCTTAAAAACTTGTCAAATGTCAAAATAAATTGGTGCTTTAATGCCATTTTCATTTCTATCTTCCAAAGGTTATTTTGTAACATAATAGTTTAAGATAGGGAAATTGTAGGTGTTTTATATTTTTTATTTGATAATTGCTATTCTTCATAAAATGTATCTAATTATACATTGATTATCAAAATTTCTAGTGATTGGTATTTTGGTTACAACAAATGAGCAAATGAATATTGAAATTTGAATAAAAAAAAGTTTTAAAAAAAGGAATTTCTAGCTAATTTTACAAAAAAAAAAAATTAGTGCGGGCTAGTGGGCTAGCCCGTTTAGCCCACCAGTCCGCACTTAGGTGGGCTGAGTTGCCAATTTGTCAGCCCGTTTATAAACGGGCTGGCCCGACCCGGCCCGCATAACATTGAGCCTGTCGTGGGCCAGCTCAAACCCGGCCCGCCAGCCCGTTTTGACAGCTATACTGGTGACTGTAAGGTTTTTGGTTACTAGACTTTGGGCAGCAACAAATACAAAATCAAACCAATCTAGAATGGAATCCTTCCCCTTTATATTTATATGTATGTTGAACTAGATAAATCTTAATATCCTTAAAGAAGATGACAACATCTAAAAATAGCAACAAGGGGTAGCTACAAACCTTTTTAGATAATAATAAATAGCTAATGCTCTAGTCATATTTATTTGTAAGAAATTTCCTTGAATAATTGATATAGCTTTTCTCAACCATTGAAAAGAAATGTTGTCTTGCACCTTATATTCTGTTTAATATTTACTTGATCGCTTTTACTTCATTGTATAATATCTTTTATTTGTCTATATAGCTTTCCCCTATTTTTCATTTACATCAGAGAGGAAGATATATTTTGAACTGTTCTCTTTTAACCACTGGTTTAGCTTCCATTAGTTATTATATTTTAGTTTGTAATTGTTGATTTGTTTATATTCAACATTGCATAGGCAACAACAAAGAGACTAGCTATAGAAAACATGATATACAAATCCAGCAATTCCAACCATTTCTATATAGAAAGCATGATAAACTATAGAAAGAATTAATTGCTATGTCTAGCAATTCCAACCATTTCAACAACTAATTTCTATCATTGACAAAAAATTTGCACAAATGAAAAGCCAACCTATACTCCACCAAGGTTGAATTGCAGCGTTTCATGCAAGGGGGGCTTTCGTTTGTGTAGATCATTGTCAAAAATTTTTTGTAGGGAAAAGAGAGCCTTCGATTAATCGAGAGATAGAGTACGAGAGATAAAAAAAAGTTCAACAAAGAGAGAAAAAAATATTCTCCGTTAATGGAGGGGAAGAGAAGGAGAGAGAGATTACTAGGACAGCGAAAGAAAGGTTTAACATAAAAAAAAAAAAAGCCTTACCTACTCGTACTGACCAACGAAGGCAAGGAGAGATGACAGAGACAAGATAGACGACAGGGGTACACGATGGAGTCGACGAGCGAGATAGCTTCAGAGAGGGAGAGAGACAGCTCGCAAGAGGGACACACGATAGAGATGATGACAATGTGTGACTTAGGTCACAGTTAAGGACACATAGAATCACATCGCTTAGCATAAATCAATTGAAACGATGTTATTTTAATTAGAGACAAACATTTGAAATGGAAATATCCGTCTTTAATAATTGAATTAAAAAAAATAAATATATTTAATATTTAGGGATGGAAATTCAATCAGAGAAGGAAAAATTCCGTCTCTGATTATTTAATCTTCGCGCCAATCAATATTCAAATCAAGGACAGATTCTGGGATAGTTTAGGCACGGAATCTGAGACGAAGCATTATACCTATTTTTTTTTTGTTGTGTAAGCTTGTTTTAAATTAAATTATTTAGTATTTGAATAAATATTTGAAGAGATACTTTTAAAATTTATAAGCTGTTTTTAATATTTGGATATATTAGTGTGTAAATGCTTATAATTATGAGAATTACTGAAATAGACATTAATAAACACTTATTAAAGTTTGTGTTTGGATAAATAAGCACTTTGTTATAATTTGAAAAGAAAATTTTTTCCTCTTAAAATATTTTATTAATTTTATAATTATTATATTTTGATTCAAGTGGTTAATTTTTTGTTGTTAGATTATTATTTTGAACTATGCTTTTTTTTTTTCACAATCAAAGTGGTTCTTAGCCTATTATATTAAAAATCTCGTATAATAAATTATCATTAACAAGTATTCCTATTTTTTTATACTAGTGATTATGATAAATATATATAAAATATATAATATCCATACTATAGTAACTGATTTCTACCATATATTTTGATTCCCAGGAAATTTGGTTGGGCGAAGTCTCATTAAAAACCAACTCATAAGACAGAGTAGCATTCCTAAGGAAACTAGTGGCATATCCAGAACTAGTTTATGTGCAACTCTCTCACTTCATATTTTCTCATATCAACCACATAACTATTTATGTGTTATTGACATCTAATAGTTCATTTAAATAATAACTTAAATTTATTTACTGAACATTTTATATATCTTAATGTGTAGGCACTAAACTTTAAGTTTTTATGTATAAAATCAAGTTTTATGAGAAAACCTAAATTTCACAAATTCTAACAATATCTTAACTAAGGGATATGTTAAAATTTGTAAAAACAAAATTCTCAAAAAAAAAAAACTAAATAACATAATTGAACCATAATATTATTCTACAAATAAACATAAATTACATAATTAATCATAAATATTATGCACAAAATAATTTTATGCATAAAAAAATTCCAATCCATAAGCATGAAAATATACAATAATATTCATGCATAACAAATATTAAAATTAATTATACACAAAATTTTAATGCATCCACTTAATTTGGGGAAAACAAAATAAAATGCCCAACTAATTACATATATGCAAAATTAAACCAAATAATATTTCATGAATAAACCTAAAATATACATACAAATACATAATATTTAGGCACATATACATAAAATTTATGACACTAAAATATTCGTTTGCAACGTTTTCCAATAATATGAAACCGAAAACCAAATTATATATGCACTAAAACCAAAATTATTTTGCACACAAATATTATAATTTTTGCAATTACACAAAATATGCAAAAACAAACATAATTAGCCACAAAAACAAATATTGGAAAAATATTGTGTTTTAAAAATTTGTAAAACCAAATACATAAATGTCGTCATCAACCTTGGAATAGGTCAGTTTAATCATTGAATTGCAAAAATTATGTTTCAAAGCAATATCCGATAACAAAAAATAAAAAAAAATCCAAAATTAACAAATCGAAGATTTGAAAAACTCGGTGAAACAAGCCACAATCACAAGTAGAGGTAAAAACCTCTATGATACCAAATGTAAGAATATAAATCGCCTCAACATGTTTCTAAGTATTTGAAACATGATTTGAAACGAAACATGATTTGAAAAATTAACTTACCACCAACCATTATATTTGTTTTATAGTAGAGCAAAAATTTTTTTATTTGGCTCTTTACTTTAGATAATGTATACATATTTCAATTAGAAAACAGAAAGAGCACCTCTAAAACTTATATATATATATTCAACTATCATAAACATTTATTATACTTTTATAATTAAAAGTCGTTATAATATCTCATGTTAAATGGACATTAATAATCATAATTAACTAAAAATATTATACCACTTAATACAACGTTATCATTACATCTGCTTAATACAACAAAACCATTACACACCAACTTAATGCAATCAATGACTATGATCATTGTACTGCTTTATTACAATTAAATATTACATTTAAAAACTAAACTACTCTTGAGGCGACTTTTCTTAGCTTCGATTACAGAGTGGCTATCGACGCATTGAATTGAGCAAAACAGAAATTAATAGTACTTCCACTACAAACAAATTCCACAAAAGTATTATACATAATTCACTGTTGTTTCACACTTTTCCAAAAGGTCCCCTACGTACTCTCCATTTTCACTATATGGTCCTCTCTGTCCCTTCAGCATCCTGACCTTCTTCCTCTCTGAACTTCTTATAAATGTCACTTCTGTAAAAGCTCCTTGTCCTAACCACCAAAACAAGCGACACAATAGCTCCAAACAATGTCACACCAGTGATAATAAAGAAGGCCAATCTATAACACTCACTTCCGTTACAGTTCAATTCCTCACCTTCCTTCCTCTTCAACCCTAATTCCTCCATTTGCCTCATGGCTTCTTTGTCATACAAATAACCAGCCACTCTTACATTTAGCAAGTAGGACCCTATAGGGCTAGCCACTGACCCTACGTTGTAAAGTATAGAGTAATACTTCAGCCCAAAGAGTTCGGAAATAATTGAGAAGAGTATGGGCCAGGTGGCTCCAAAGCAGAACCCTATGATTATTGAGGCTATATAGAGACCGTTTGGGACATTGAAGGCCACTAGGAGGTGACCCACACATGAAACGACAAGCATTGCCGTCATAATGAAGGGTCTTGGGACGTTGAGTTTTGTGATCGTGAACTCTGAGACCACTCCTTGGACTATTTTGCCTAGGTATTTCCAAATCGCCATCAGAGAGACGAATGTTGTTATGCTGTGTGGAGGGTACCCTAGGGAGGTCCCTATTTGGCTTAAGTTATTCACCACCGCTAGGGTTCCCCCAAGCCCACATATTGTTGAAATAAACAAAATCAACATATCTAGACTGAATATTGCTTGCAGTATTGTGTAGTCGTCTCCTCTCTTTGGGTGCTTCAGTATGTTCCTCCACCAAGAATTAGACACCCCTCGCTCTCCTTCTTCTTCTCCAGGCTTGGGCTTGGGCCCTACCTTGGGCTCAGGATTTTCTGAGTTTTTATTTCTCCAAACTTTTTCCCCTTCTTTCTCTTCAGGCTTAGGCTTAGAATTTTCGAGGTTTCTCATCATATTTCTCAAGACATTTTTCTCTTTTTCTTCTTCTTCTTCTTCTTCTTCTTCAGGCATGAGCATGGGCTCGGGCTTAAGCTCAATCTTCGGGTTTTCTGTTGTTATAATTATTCTCTGCAATTCTTGTTGTTTCTTCTTCTCCTTCCAAATCTTGAGCTCTTCTATTATAACAACCCCAATAGGTAGAACAAGCAAGAAAAGCACGAGTGAAGAGGTAACATAATGCTCACTCTTCGAAAACTTCAAGCATTGTTCCAACACAATAACTACGAGAAGAAAGCCCGCGAGAAGAAGCGACGAGTAGAGAAACCTAAAGAAAACCTTCTTGTCCTTTTTTTCCTGAACCCCCTTGTGGCATCTGATAACCGGAAGAAACGCAAGGGCCGTCACCGAAGGGAGCCACGCCATGAGCAAAACAAGAGACTTGGAGTCGTCATAGAAGGCATAGTAGAGCTGAGTTATCACGGCGGCGCTGAGGCCGGTGTAGGCACTGAGCATGCCGATGACGATGCCACGGGCGCCGGGGAAGTTGTGGACGGAGGTGACGACGACGGCGGTGTTGGTGGAGCAGTGGGAGTTGGCGCCGACGAATATGACGGCGGCGATGAGGGCGATGGATGGACGGGGGAGGTGGCCCGTGATAAAGAGCCAAAGAGCGAAGTAGCCGAGGAAGTTGAGGGCGGCGCCAAGGGAGAGGACGACGGCCGGAGGGGTGACGTGGTAGAGGAGGCCGTAGAGGACGCCGATGTTGGAGCCGAGGTCCTTGAAGAAGGAGAGGAGGTTCAGGGTGGACTGGTCGTGCCCCAGCGAAGATTTGATGTCGCGAGAGTAGAGGGCGAACATGTAGCTGGCGCCGGATACCGACATGATCATGAAGGACGCGAACATCATGAACCACCGGCCGGTCAGGAGTTGCAGGGCGAACGCCGTCGTTGGGTGGACCCAGGTGTTGTGGCCATGGGGTCCTGAAGAGACCGCCATTTAATTACGAGCAACGAGGCGTGGAGGAACTGTGCTTTTCTTTGAATTCGATAAGATAAGGAGCGGATGAAATATCTATGTGATTGAGTCTCGGTGTATGTATATTTATATATAGGTGGGTATAAGGCTAAAAGCTACTTTGATCTTGGAGAATAAAAAGATTTTTTTTTGGTTAATGAAAATAAAAAGAGTTTTTAGAGGTTTCTCTCCTTTGTTTTTTTTTTTTTAACTTCTCACATTCCTTGAATAATTGTTAGTTCCACTCGTTGAAGAAGTATATTTAATTCTTTTGTGTGAAATTATGTGTTAATTCTTAAACTTTAATTATTATTTAGAAATTAGGAGGTTTTAAAAAAAACTACAAGAGATTATGGAGAGAAAAAAATTAAGAAAACCATGGTGACATGAATTCTCACGGGATAAATCATGTACTTTTTATATATTAATTTAAATTTTTTGTGATATTTTTACTTATAATTTAGACTAAATTTACATAATTTATCATGTGATAATTTATGTAATTTTTATCTAGGATAAAGTTGTGAGATTAAATTGAAATTTAGGTAAATTTAAGGAATTAAATTGAAAATATATAACAAAATTAAAAGATTAAAGTGAAACTTAAGGTAAAATAAAATTTGAGACAAAATTAAAGGACCATAATAATATTAATTATGCCTATAATTTAACAAACTGCCATTAAAGAAAAATGTTTCTTTGGGATCAAGAAGATTTGGGAATATTGTTAAAACTCTTTCAAATCTAATTTATCATTTCATAATAGATTAATTCTTTTCGCCAAATTCAACATGAATGATTTTTATTTTGAGAAAATAGATAAATGCTATGTTTAGCAAACTATTTAATCTAATTTATAATTTATTTAACTAGTTTATAATTTATTTGACTAGCTTATAAGCTCATTTACCGAATACTTCTAATTCATTAGACTCTTATCTCACATATTATATATATATATATATATATATATATAATTTTATATATATAATAATTTAAATTAATTTAATTAAAAATTAAAAAATAATATGTTTATTTGCATTATATGTGTATATATATTATAAAATATAAAATAATATATTATTATATATATGTGTGTGTGTGTGTTTATATATATATATATATAATATAATATAATATAATATAATAAAATATATATTTTTATAATGAATTATATATATTTAAATTAATTTAATTAAAAATAAAAATAATATATTTATTTTGTATTATTTTAGAATTATAAAATATATATAATTTTATGTCATTTACACTTTTCAATTACTTTAACTAAATACTTCTAATTCAATAAGTTAATTTATATACTTTTAGCTTTCAGCTATAACTTATCAATTAAAATTAGCTTATAAATTTTTGAATGCGGATTCGCTATAGCGCGTAAGAGTCTTGATGGTGGCTAAAAGTGCCTTTACCATGGCTAAATTAACTTTTAACAACGGTTCTTGTAATCACAGTTATAAATTAACTTTTAACCACAGTTTTAATCGTGACTATTTTATCTACGATTAAAACCGTGATTAACAACGTGTATGACTCTCCTGCGCGTTGTAGCGAATTTGAATTCTAAACTTGCAGCTAACTTTTAAATTTTTAGCTAGTTTATCAATTAATTTTTCCAAATAAAGCCAAAGAAATTTCTGTCTTCCTTGACTTTGTGTTCGACCAAAACGTTAAAACTGACCACTTGGCTGAAATTAAGATAAGTGCCTTTGTCTTTAATCAAGAAAAATATACCTCTACTTCTATACAAAATTATAGACCATGGTGGGACTACTTTTAAATGTACAACTGTTTCTTTGGAGTCAAGAAGATAAGGAAAGGGATATAAAATATGTGATATATAATGTGTGTGTGTATATATATATATACACACATACATATGCATATGACAAAACGTGGGTGGGTATAAGCTAGCTGCTTGGATCTTGGAGAACGTAGCTGGATACAGTGAGATATAAAATCAGAGAGAGTAGATTGGTATATGTCAACTTCAGGGTGAGCTAATATAATAAGGAGAAAACTTGCTATGAGGTTGTTTGCTAAAAATATAAAATATGTGTAAAAATTTATTTAAAGACTAATTATGTAATATTGAGTTAGGAAATGTATATATATATATATATATATATATATATATATATATATAAATTATTCATTTATCACATTCTAATTGGCCACTTGACAAAAAAAAATAACAGTTTTGACATTTTCATAATTATGTATTTTGGAAGCTTATTACAATTTTAAACAATAAACCAAATTCATAATTTAAACTAATCTATGAAAAAACAAATTATTACAATTGTATAGCTATGTGAGTCTGCGGATAGAGTTTTTTTTTTTTCTTTTTAATGTTTAAGATGGTCAAATTTGTCAATCAATCTATAATAAAAATAAAATAATGAGTTATTCGTATTTAATGGTATAAGTTATAACATAATTAAGTTGTAATACTTGTAAAGCTCGAATTCCCATTGCGGAATTTTAACCTGTAGTGGATTTACTTATAATGTTGCAATTGAAACTACTAGATTTCTAGGGTCTATTTTTGATTCTGTGGGATTCTTAGCATTTTGACGTATGGAAATATTTATCAAACTTTCGTAATATTGAAAAATTCAGTACTATTTTCATTTATATTTTGACAATTAAATGATTTTTGTTTAAAAATTATGATTTAACTCAACTATAATTTAAAATTAAATTATGTAAAGTTTATTAAAAAAATGCAATAAATGATGTGATAAAAATAAATAAAAATAGTACAAAATTATTCAATACTACGTAAGTACCAAAAAAAAAAACTTCCAGGATTAATGTGAAATGCGCAAAGAATTTTATCAACTATTCCAAAATTCAATATTCGTTATTAATCAGAGTGCCTATTGTTGAGAAAAAAGAAGCTATGACAGCTGATGACAGTGGTTGCGAGGCCTCAGTGCATAAGAATAACAGATGATCATTTCAGTTTTTATTCTTTGTTGTATACGTGTAAATTTCCTATTTTGTTTCATTTCTTTCTGTAATTGTTCATAACAGTTTTTTGCTGTTAGTTCCTCTTTTGGTGGATCATACGCCACCTGTACATTTTGATTTTTTCTCTGTATTGTTCAAGTGTATATATATTCTGTCACGACTCATTTTCTAGGCACATGGCCGGCACAATGATGAATATCTCATCACTGTAAGCCTTTCGATAAATTCTACCCACAAGTAAAATTATTAGTCATTATCTCTATATTCTCAAAATACCATTCCTTAATAAATACAAAGAAAATACATCAAATTTTCTTAATTAAAAATAATAGATCCTCAATACAAAATACATTATCATACTGAAATATAAGCCAAATACCAATCCCCTGACCTAGATGTCCTAGACGGTTACAGAGCAACATAATCTATAACAAAAGAGGGGCCTACCCGACAGCGAGAAGGTCCAAAGTGATCTACTCCTCTAGCGGATATTCTTCACTGGCAACCTGATCTGAACAAAAAAATTGTACAGAGAGTGTGAGCTTTTAAACTCAGTGAGCGAATCGGCCTCGTGTTAATAAAATTCAAATACATCACCAGTCATGCAAGTATATCCGAAGGCTTAAACTCAACTAATATACATAGTTAGAAAATACATACTGAAAGATAAAAATTCATCCAATTCAACATACGTTACTAGTACTCATCAATGGTAATATATCCCGGAGAGCGCACACAGGTCGGCTCACCAATTTTGTATATTTTCGCCATGACGCACAACCTCATCCTCTTAGCTAGGGCGCCTCACGGATCTGTCACCGATTCGGGCTATATCCCTACTGAGGGAATCGTTGTCTCCACACTTGTTGGTCAAGACACCCTTTTAAACCGGGTTTTCCGCCTTACCATGAGAGGGGGTACTGTCCCGCTCAATCACAATCAATAGTACAGTATTTCATATCATAATCAGAAGCACAATATAATATTCATCCATATAACAGGTATAGTATATAACTATATTATAGATTTATAAACCACAAATCAAGATAACAATTAATCTGTTTTTGAAAAGATTCAAATTTCACATCATCATGAGATACTTATGTCATTTTATCCATACTTCTGGATTAATTATCTCCCCAGATTTGCCACTCTGAATCCAGTTTACCCCTATGAATCTTGGGAGTATCCTATGACATACTTTTTATCACCAGTAATGCTAAAACCTCATTAAAACGGGGTCGTTCCACTCAATTAGATTTCGTACTAGTATCGCTTCTCTAAGTCGTTACGGACAAGAGTACCCAGGTGAATTTCAGTGTTCCGCTACAGAGATTTTCATGAAATATTAGAGAAAATACGTTAGGATTATTTTCATACAGATACTGTTCATACATATATTACTGTTCATACGTACGGTTACTGTTTATACATATGGTTACTATTCATATGTACAGTTACTATTTATACGTACGAGTACTATTCATACCAGAAATAGAGAATACAATCTGTAAAAGAATACACCAGGTAAGTTCCCAAGAAAGAGTGGAGGGTCACAATGGACACACTTAAAAACCAGGTCTTTCCTTAGCCAGAACTTTCCTAGACATGTATTCTTCACAGTTTACATCCTATTTCGGTAATCAGAGAATTAAAATAACATATAGACAGCTAAGGACAGTTTTTCTGATGTGGAAGATCAGCCAAAGCCGCAACCACAGAGCATATTTAAGAAAATAACTTCTAAAATTTGAAAGACATAGAAAGGACATAGTATCCTTACCTAAGCTGAAAAGAAAAGACCCAACATTTCAGAAGCCTAGCGTCGGAGCAAGAGAAACTTAAGGAGAGAAGAAGAGAAGTTGAAGGTGTGAGTTTAGAAGTGAAATGGAATGACCTATTTATAGGAAAAGTCAATGGTACTATTTAACACTATGCACTAATAAAATATTCAATTTACTATTTATGAAAATGACATTTCTAATAATGCAATTTACTGTACACCTTAATAATTCAACTTACTGTACAATACGCAGACACGGCGGCTTTGAATTTTTTATTACTATTGGAAACTTAAAGGGAAAACTATCCTTTCACCTTAAACCTTTAAGTTTCTTTTCAATTCAGTCCTTTCACTTTAGTCCCTGAGAGTATTTTTACACATAAAATGTCATTTTTTTCCTACGAACTTCTTTGTAGTTTTTTCTTATGATCAAACCACTTCTAGTACTTGACATTTTAATTGTATAAATGAACAGTACCATATACGTAAATAGTATTATATGGGTGAATAGTACCATATACTGAAATAGTAATAGTAGTTTGTAAACACACATTTATATTTTATTTTTTATGGGTATTACATATTCATTCTCTCAGTCTCAGAGACTTCACCTGAGCTGAATTTCTCTCACAAGTGTGCCTTCTCTGTTTCTTCAACTTGGTATCAGAAGCAGGTTAGCTCATCGCTATCATGGACTCCAGCTCACCACAAATCTCTCTAAATTCCTCAGCTTCAGGCTCAGGTTTAAAGACTACTCAAACGCCTTCCAATTCTTTTAATTTAGTGGCCCCTGTCAAGTTGGACAGGAACAACTTCTTACTCTGGAAATCCACTATGCTTCCAGTCATTAAGGGAAACAGACTAGAAGGATTCATAAATGGTAAAAATCCATGCCCTCCGAAAACCATTATTGGTTCGTCTGGTCTTGAACCAAATCCCAAACATGAGGATTGGATTGTCACTGACCAACTATTATTGGGTTGGCTATATAGCTTTATCACAATCGACATAGCAGCTCAGCTCATTAACTGCAACACTAGTATGGAGCTATAGCGCAGCATTGAAGAGATGGCAAGTGCAACGACTAAAGCGAAAGAGTTGTGGTTCAAGGGGGAACTACAACGTACAAGGAAAGGTTCGTTAAAGATGGAGGAATACCTAGCAAAAATGAAATCCCTCTCAGACAACTTACAGCTAGCAGGGAGTTCTCTATCCTTGAATGACTTATTTGTTCAAATATTATCTGGTCTAGACTCAGATTACACTCCTATAGTTACTCAATTAACCTACATGACTGACATTTCTTGGGTTGAATTTTCCACTGCTCTTCTAACTTTTGAGAATAGAATTGAACAGCTTAATGCTTTACAAAACCTGTCAATTGCTGGAACTCCTACTGCTAATGTAACTCAATCCCATAAACAAAATAATAACAATCGAGGTAACTAGAGAGGAAACACTAGAGGAAGGAATAGAGGAAGAGGATGACAACAAGGTTCAAGGCCTACTTGTCAGATTTGTGGGAAGATAGGACACTTGGCCTCTATATGTTACTATAGAACTGATTTCAATTATATAGGAAAGGTACCTGATTCAACCAAAGGTACTTCAAGTCAGTCTAGTCCCTATGCTGGATGTATTGCTACACCTGAGTCTGTGACAGATGAGGCTTAGTGTGTTGATTCTGGAGCTAGTCATCATATTACTAGTGATGCTAGCAACTTGCACCAAAGAACAAATACAATGGTAAGGCCAAAATAACAGTGGGAAATGGTAATTCAATACCTATCAATCATATAGGAATAGCAAAAATCACTGCATATGATGGCATATCTGTTTTATTCAATAATGTGTTACACTCACCAAATATTTCGAGAAATCTGCTAAGTGTTTCTCAACTCACTTCTCAAAATAATGTTTTAGCGGAATTTGACTCTTGTTCTTTTGTTGTGAAGGACAAAGCAACAAGGAGGGAGCTGCTGCAGGGGAAGAGTAAGAATGGCGTCTATCTTCTTGAATCAAATACACCACCTGAAGTCAATCTTTCCTTCTCCAAGCCCATTAATTCAGAAGTCTTTCTTGATTGGCACAACAAAACTGGCCATCCTTCTCATAAAGTCTTAATGCAAGTTTTTAAATCCAGTAATCTGAAAATCAATAACAATGATATTTTTCCTTTTTGCACTTCCTGTCAATATGGTAAAGCACACAAAATGCCTTTCACAGAATCAAATTCAAAAGCTAACAAACCTCTTGCCATTCTGCATGCTGATCTTTGGGGTCCAGTACCTCTCATGTCCAAGCAAGGTTTTAGATACTATTTAAACATTCTGGATGATTTTAGCAGATATAGCTAGTTCTTTCCTTTAAAAACCAAAAATGAAGCTCTTCCTATTTTTAAACAGTTCAAACTTCAAGTGGAAAAGCAATTTGAGTCATCTATCAAAACCATTCATACAGATTCTGGTGGTGAATTTTTAGCTTTTAAATCATTCTTGAATGAACATGGCATTCATCATATGCTTACGTGTCCATAAACTTCTGAACAAAATGGGAGAGTGGAGAGGAAACATAGACAAATTGTGGAGAGTGGTCTTACTCTTTTAGCTCATGCAAAAATGCCTTTGGATTATTGGTGGGATGCTTTTCATACATCCACATATAATACTAATAGATTGCCTTCATCTTCGCTAAACAACAAAACACCTTTTGAAACTTTATTCAAAAGAAAACCCAACTATGACTTTTCTCATCCTTTTGGTTGTGCCGTGTACCTTTGTCTAACTCGTTATAATAAACATAAATTACAATTCCACTCACACAAGTGCATCTTTGTTAGATATAGTAATAATCACAAAGGCTTCAAGTGTTTGTCTCCAACTGGAAAATTATATTTGTCACCACATGTAGTATTCAATCACAAGGAATTTCCCTATTCTACACTTTTTCTTTCCACATTAAGATCAACCTCTTCTTTATCCCATGTGAATTCACAGTGTGTTCCTGTTACTATTACCCTCAATCATTTCAATACTGAAAAAGTAAGGCCTAACTTATCTTTTGTTGCAGTAGATCACTCCTTATCTTCCAACAACAGGTCAACTTCTTCTCTTGTATATGATGATTTATCCACTAATTCTCTCTCAAATGAATATACAAGCAGTGATACATCAACTAAATATATGTTGGCAGAGGATATGCATCAGTCAGATTCTGCAGCACAAGAAACAAACTCATTGTCCACTCATTATATGTTACCTCATGAAGATCCTGTACAAGATGGTACAGTCAATCAGCACCCTATGCTTACCAGGAGTAAAGCAGGAGTGGTTAAAAGCAAATTGCCCTTTGTTGGTTCAGCTACAGCAACCACAGTACCAACATCATTGACTGAAGCCTTGACAGTTCCAGTATGGTATAAAGCAATGGAAAAAGAATATCAAGCCCTCCAAAACAATCACACATGGTCACTGGTTCCAAGTACTCCTACTATGCACATTGTGGGGTCTAAATGGATTTTTAAAGTTAAGTATAAACCGAATGGAGAAGTTGAGAGGCATAAGGCCCGGTTAGTAGCACAAGGTTTCTCTCAAACTCCAGGACTCAATTTTTTAACACTTTTAGTCTTGTCATCAAACCAGCGACTGTAAGGATTGTGCTTTCCATTGTTGCTACTCTTGCTTGGCCAGTACATCAAATCGATGTGAATAACGCCTTCTTGAATGGGGACCTACAGGAAACAATATATATGAGACAACCACAAGGTTTTGAAGATGTCAGTAAACCTACTCATGTATGCAAGCTGCATAAAGCGCTTTATGGCCTTAAACAGGCACCGAGGGTTTAGTTCGATAAGCTAAAGGAAACATTGCTGCTTTGGGGTTTTAATCAAAGTAAAGCTGCTTCCTCATTATTTTATCTTGTGACGTCATAAAGGTTCTGTTTATCTTTATTTATGTCGATGACATTATAATTACAGCTAATAAAGCTCAATTCCTTACCGAGTTTACATAGAAATTACATAGTTGCTTTACTCTTAAGGATCTTGGTCCTTTGCACTTCTTCTTAGGGATTCAAGTGCATAGAGACTCAAATGGCTTCTTCTTGTCATAGTCGAAGTATGCCCATGAACTACTTGAAAAGTTCTCTCTCAGTAATGTTAATCCATGTCCCACACCTATGGCCTCCAATTTATCCCTGTCTGCTACAGAGGGGGAATCATTTCAGCATCCTACAAGTTACAGAAGTGCCATAGGTGGACTACAATACCTTACTTACACAAGACCATATCTTAGCTTTGCAGTGAACAAGCTAAGTCAGTTTCTACAGCAACCCACAAATATACACTGGAAAACTCTCAAAAGAATATTTCGATATTTAAAAGGGACATTAACTGCTGGAATTCATATCAAAGCCACTAATAGTCAGTATATTCCAAACTCCTCTACTACTCTTTTACCCATTACTGGATTCTCAGACGCTGACTGGGCAGCCTCTAAAGATGACAGAAAATCTATTGGAGGCTATTGTGTATTCTTAGGTGATAGCCTCATCACGTGGTCTTCAAGAAAACAAAATGCAGTGGCACGCTCCAGTACTGAGTTTGAATATAGGTCCCTTTCTAACTTAGCTTCTGAAGTTGTTTGGATTAGATCTTTGCTTTCAAAATTAAAGTTTCCTGCACCTGGTCCAGCTGTATTATGGTGTGATAACATTAGTGCTGGTTCATTGGCTTCTAATCCAGTATTTCACGCAAAAAGTAAACACATTGAGTTAGATGTGCATTTTATTCGGGATAAAATTCAAGCAAAAGAAGTTGAAGTCCGATACGTTCCCTCTTGTGATCAGTTAGTTGATTTATTAACTAAACCCCTGTCTCACTCACAATTCATGTTCTTAAGAAGCAAACTTGGGATTCTTCTTCATTCACCCCTGCGTTTGAGGGGGAATGTTGAGAAAAAAGAAGCTATGACAGCTAATGACAGTGGTTGCGAGGCCTCAGTGCATAAGAATAATAGATGATCATTTCAGTTTTTATTCTTTGCTGTATATTTGTAAATTTCTTATTTTGTTTCATTTCTTTCTGTAATTGTTCATAATAGTTTTCTGCTGTTAGTTCCTCTTTTGGTGGATCATACGTCACCTGTACATTTTGATTTTTTCTCTGTATTGTTCAAGTGTATATATATTCATTCTCTCAGTCTCAGAGACTTCACCTGAGCTGAATTTCTCTCACAAGTGTGCCTTCTCTGTTTCTTCAACTATAACTTGGCTCAAGAGACCACTTGTGATCCATATTTCAAGTCAAAAACATATGAATAGCATATCAAAATCGGGTATCCCACAGCCATTATATATATACGTTGATATGTTCTTTCTGTACTTACTTTGTAGTATTCTATTTTGTAAATAAAATACTTATATCTACTCAATTAATATATATTGTTAAAATGGATTTCAGTTTGCGAGTTAGGTTGCGTCTACCAGCATGTTTAAATTTTCAAATTTAAACCCGTTTTAAAAAGTGACTTAAATGGGCCTGCTCTTTTTTCTTTTTTCCAACAAAATTTGATTTATTTTATATACAAAATTTAATTTGATCACATTTCACATTTTATAACATTATATTAAATAAATATAATAAATTTATATATGACAACCTTTTTAATTTTTAAAATGAATATAGACATTTTAAATTTAAATATAATATAGTTAATTGAAAAAATAAAATATAAAATTTTAAAGTTTTAATAATTTAAAAATTACTAAAAATGAGTATTTTATAAGTATAATTTATCTTTTTAAAAAACTTAATAAATTATTAAAATTTTTTTCTAAAAAGTTTAATATTCAATGAGTTAAATAAAAAATAACTCACGGGCTAACTCATTTAATCCCACGGGCCATTCATCAATTTTGGACATTTAAAAATAATCTATTTTATAAATTATATTTTGTTCTCTCTTCTATTTAAAAAATATACAAAAAATGCCCACTATGATTATTAATTTTTTAAAATATATAAAAATATTAAAAATATATTTCTTAAACTTTTAAATTTTTATTCCAATGTTATTTATTATAAAAATTCAGAAGTATTTTTTATTCTCATCAAATATTCATTTATTTATTGTAATATTAATTAGTATGAAAGTATTCTGGTAACCATAATTATAACTGTAGTAGCTTATTTTTTTGTTACATAGGAAGTCACTACGGTTTTCTTAGTGTACACATACATACATATATTTGTTGGTCGCGTTAGTTATTGGAAACATTTTGATAAGAATGGAATTAAGAATATATATATATATATATATATATATATATATATATGAGAGTGCAAATTTAAAAATTCATCTGATTTCATTATTTGGTTAGGCATGGAGAAAAATGAAAGGAGTTTATAAGTAAATGAGTACAATACTATTGATACAAAAAATTACATTAAACAATTTTTAAGAAAACATGAAAATATATAATAACTGGATATTTTAAATATTATTTTCTCCATTTTGAAAATCATACTCTTTCAAAGTTAAATGTATTGCATCTTATAAGTTTATACCATATTAACGGTTTGTGAAACAAATATAATAAAAAAGTATTAGAAAATTTATGTTTTATAATTTAATTATTTGTCTATTATACAAATAAAAGAAATATGATCTCATTTTCAAAATTTTTATATTATATTTTACTCGCATCTTATAAAGTTTATCACAGAGTTATTAAATTATAAATAGAAAAACGATGTAATTTTTTAAGTTTTATGATAGTATAACGGTGAAATGACTTCTTATTCCTATAAGATGAGAAGTCATTTCATTACATTAGTTAAAGAATTCTCATTTTCTCTCATGTATAATTAGCTATTTTCATTATTATTTCTTTTCCATAACTCTCAATTTCAACAACTAAAATAGGAGAAAAATCATGTAATTTTGGCATCTTACAAATAAAGAAATTGTAATTTATTAAAAAAACAAAATTGCAACTTGCACGGAAGCATATATATAATATCTTGGCATATATTTTTTATTATATTTTAAAATAATAAAAAATGTAATGAAAAGTCTCTTATAGCTTTGTTTGTATTATAATTTGAAAAGTGTTAACATTTCATACACTTTTGTAGCTTTGTTTATATATAATATCTTTACTTTCATTTAAAATATATTATATGTCACATTTTTTTATGTCATCACTTCATATTTATCTTATTCGTAGCGCTTTTCAATATAAATTTTGACATATACTTAATTATAAAAATACATAGTTACCTTTTCAAAAAATAAAAAGCTTGTTATATTAGAATTAGAGATACATATACTTATCATGTCACAAGTAACGTCTACTTAATGGAAAATTAGTAAAAGTAACATAGTACAACGAGGGATTTGAGCTATCGAATTCGTTTAAAAACATGTTGGACTTTTGTACAGATATAAGTTGGGCTTTTTTAAAAAGCGGATCGGACTTCTCATTTGGGCCCATATTTTTTATGTGAACGATTTTGAAAGTATGAGACATCTTACTTTTGTATGGTATAAAGGATGCCCATAATAATATTATATAATTATAACATGAAATACATGGTACTAATTGAATCTCAAGTTAAATATGAACATTATTTATATATTATATACCATATATTAATAAAGAGTAAAAGATATATGTCATACAAATTATATATCTTAATATTACACATGTATATCTACTGTAATGTATATTTTTATATCGTATATATATAATATAATATTTATTATCTAAATATGTATTTTATTATTTTTTTAATTTCAAACTTATTGGGATTGGGCTGAAATTGAAAAAAGCTTAAGATTCGAACTTCTTTTTTAGAGAGCTTTCTAGCCCATAATTACTATATCTAAACAAGACCTGATATATTTTTCAAATATCACTCTTGTAGAATGGGGACAATTAATTAGAGATATTCAAAGACTTGATTTGATTTGATTTTAAACTTAAATCAAATAGAATCAAGCTAATTGATTATTTAAAATAATGGACATATTTAGTTTTTAGTTCAATTTTGGATGGTTTTAAAGAAAAAGAATTACTATAAAATTCTTGTATAATAAACATATTAAAAGGGTCACCTTCTAGAATGTTCTATAGCAGATACTTTGTAACTTTATCTTCTTTTTCTTCCACTTCTTATATATTGACTTTTCTTTGGGAATGAATATTGTTATCTTGTGTGCTTTTATCAATTTATGCTGTTAAATTACAGTAACATTATAGAATAGTACAAAATGGCTTCTCAATTCTCAAAGTTAATTAAGAAGAAGTAATATTATAATCAAAATGACTTTGATCCCTACTGCGAGGTACGTAGGCCCTAGACTTTGCCTAGCCAAGTCCTCCCCTATATATATCAGTTTGTTTTTCTGTTTTTTTCCTTCTTTATTTTGTGTGATTGATAAAGGTAATTTTTAGGAAAATATAAAATAATTTTATATTTTCTAAATCAGACATATAGGGTATCTAACATTTTTCCTATAGGTTCAAATTTCGAATTCAGTTTTCTCTAAACACAGACAGTCCATTTTAAAGGTTTTCTCCAAAATTTTTCCTATCAAATTAAATTTTGGTGACGGCTCTAAATAAAATTGATTTTCAATTTTGAAAATCGATTTTATACCACATCCCTTTTCAAAAAATGCCGGCCGATCACATTTCGTGTGTGACATGTATATTTGTGATTGAAGCTCAAGACTCTAAAAGGGATTTTTTTTGTGGGATTCCCATTGGTCACAACTCAACTAACAAGATTTGTAAAAACTTGTCAAAATAATACTCATATAACTTGCAGTAACAAAGCTTCCAGTAGCAGAACTCCTAAATGTGGGTATAAAAACTAAGTCATAAACTCCAATAATAAACTAAGGCATATCTTCTTGTCGAGAAAACAAAAATCCCAAAACACTAGAAAGACTACATAGAGATCTCAGAGTCGAAAACCAAACACTACCCTTATCCTTTGGAAAAAGAAATCCTGCCATCCTTGTTCTGTGTTATCCACCACAGTGGCAATTCCATATATGCATTTCCATTTAGCAGAACTCCTAAATGTGGGTATAAAAACTAAGTCATAAACTCCAATAATAAACTAAGGCATATCTTCTTGTCGAGAAAACAAAAATCCCAAAACACTAGAAAGACTAAACAGAGATCTCAGAGTCGAAAACCAAACACTACCCTTATCCTTTGGAAAAAGAAATCCTGCCATCCTTGTTCTGTGTTATCCACCACAGTGGCAATTCCATATATGCATTTCCATTAAATTGGACATGAAGACAAATTCCTTGTGATTGAAAAGAAAAATGAAATAAAAAAAAATTAGTAATCAAACACTCACATGTATTATATTTGAATAGGATCTGTAACATCCTTCAAGAGAAATTCTTCTGGAATTTGTATGGTAGACTGACCATTATTTTCTTCATCTGTTTTGCCTTCACCTATACTCAATATCCATTTTGAGAATTCATTGATTTTTTTCGTTCATCATACCATCATTGCTAGTCTGTAGACGTATATTATGCTTCAATGTCATAACAGTACAATAATCCTATAGATAAGAAGAATTTAGCGTAGATAGCACAATGTCTTACCTTGTTCCTATAGGAATAACAAGTAGTATTTGTCTGAAATCCCCACCAAATACTATAACTTTACCTCTAAAAGGTTTGTCTTCACTGTTTTGAACTGAAGACCGCAAGATATCTCTAAATGTTATGTCAATAGTTTGAAAAAAAAAAATTCATCATTAGAGCTTCATCCCATATGATTAACCTTGTCATAGAAATTAGATTAGTAATCTCACTATTTTGTTTGATATTAAATGTGGAGTCTTCATTTATTTCTAGAGGAACATAAAATCGGGAGTGAGCAGTCCTACCTCTTGGAAGAAAGAGTGAAGCAATTCCACTAGAAGCAACATTTAAAACAATCTTACCTTCAGATCTCAAACATGCAGAAAGTGTCCTCCATAAAAAGGTTTTCCCCGTAAACAAAAAAAATCCCGCCAACATCTAATTCAACAGCACATAATACTTTATCATAAATATCTCTTTGTTCAGCATTTAGAGATCCCATCAGAAGTAGATGTTCTTTTGCCAAAGAATGTCTATCATAATTTAATTCCTCCAAAATTAACTTGTTGATTACAGTACTTGACGTATCTATTTCAGTTTGAGGCATTGAATTAAAATTAGTAAGAGATTTACCATTTAGGTGCAAGATTTTATTAATCTCGATGAGTGTATAATTCTTTAATAATTCATCGGAGAGAAGCAAATCTGCATTCAAAAGGGAAATAATTAATTGGCAAGCATGCATAATTAAACATCATTTGAATGAAAAAAATAGTTCATTTATAATGTAAATTTATAATGAAATAAATCTTACCGTTATATCCTATAATTTTCCTTTGCTTGTATAGTATATTATCTGACATCAATTTCCATGTTTTCTTTCAAACAAAATTAGGTCTAGACATTGAATTAGACATTAGTAAAGTGCAAAACAATCTTTTTAAGTATATTGGCGAGGAAATTTCACTTGCCCCTTTAATCCCCTCAACATATTCCTTGTCATCATCAAGTGGACCACGAACATAACATGCTTCTTTAAAAGATCCATACGTAATTCCATCAATAGTTCTTATATCTTCATAACATGTTGGCCCTTTGACAACATTAAGAAGATTTCTCAAATAATGAAGTTCTCCAGAACCTGGATGTGTATAGAACAGTCTACCAATTGCATAAGCTGATTTTCTTGGAACCCACTCATTGGAGTATTGTTTGAAAACAAATCTTGTTGGAAAGTTACCATAAAACAATGTTTTTGCCTCTTAATATGTTTTGTTTGCCTAAAACCATGCAAGAAATTTTGTACGACTCTTAGAAGCACGCTCAACCATAGAATCTATATGATCGTTATCAGAAAATATAATTAACTGATCATTTGGTAAGTGAAAAGATAATCTTTCAACTGTTGGGTCCCTGAAGTTAATATCAAAACCCAAAATTCGCTAAACAGATTTACAAGGAGATAGATATCTATAATTGTAGAACATTTTAATTTCATCTTGCTGTTCACTTTCCGATACTATTGCGTCATGCTGGTGAAAAGATGCGATAACTCTGTCATGACCTTTATTGATGTATTTGAACAGATACTTAATTGATTTCGATTGGTTACACCGTTCAACATTGATGTGGGCTTTGTATTTCAACCATAAAGATGGATTGAATAGAATGACATACCTATTATCAAGTAATATGCCATTTTTTTTCAACTGTAACATTATTTTCTGACCTCTTATAATGTGGAAATCTATCGTCATCAATTGTTGTAGAGTTGTTAAATGGTTTGGGGAAATGCTTAGAACACCTTCCACTGATCATGCAAAGAGAATTTGGATTTGCAATTCCACAAGGACCATGAATCAACAAATTAGTTACACCTTCAAAAAGTAATGGGTACCTTTGTTTGTCAGGAATTTTAGCACTAATGACATTATCAATATCATTTGGGGTAATATGTCTATCATCTTTATATAGAAAAAGAAGAAAATGTGCATACGACAAACCTCTCTTCTGAAATTCAAAGTGTACAAAGCTGAAAGACATTAGAAAATTAAAATTGTTAACTCAGGTTGAACAATAAAATTAGACAATTGGAAGTTCTTTAATTTAAGAAAATGAAAACATTACCTGCTATAACTTTTCCAAATATTTTTTTCCTTAAATCATGAAGCAGCTGATCAAGTTTAATTTTGAAAATACATGAAATAATGTCATACCTATCTTCAGCTTTAATTCCATGTCCCTCCAAGAATCTGGCAATCTTTGGCCACTTAGGATTACATGTGAAAGTTATGAAGAGATCAGGAAATCCAGCCCATTTGCAAATAGCCATAGCGTCATGATAGTTTTGGATTATATATATTGCACTTCCAGTAAAAGATGACGCTAAAATAATATGTTTGCCTAAGCATGAAGGATTATTCTCTCCTCTTAAAATAGCTTTTGAAAGACCACTATAAATATCTGACCTTAATTTCTTCTAATTATTTCTAATATAAAGTAATCTCTCAGATTCAATCATTAAGTATGCATCAACAACAAACTGTTGAAAAAATCTACGAGTCCCTACCACTATTTAGGCTCATTGATCTTATCTTGAATTCGAAATACAAAAAATTGCTTCATCGTAAGACGTCTTTGCTTTGCTGAAGGTGCCAAATTAATGCGACTTAATCCTACGTCATCCCTATAACCATCTTCGCCATATGGAAATAATAAAGGATATTGTAACGGTAAATAAGAAGGATGTAGTTCACTTATATGCTAAAGCAATCCAGTTTGGTATTGCACAATAATATCTCGCTCTCGAGAAGACATATCAAAATCACCAATTATTAAGGCTGCAACTTCAGAGCATGTTGGCAAGTTATATTGCTTTCCGTCCTTACTTCTATTCTGCATTAAACGAATGCTTACATTAGATGGGCAACAACGCTCAATCATGTCTTTTGCCATTCAATAAGTTTTGACAAATGGATTTGTCTTGTCAAGCATATCCTTCAATATTTGTACAACTCCAGTTTCCAAGCATTGATAATCTTTTGACCTATTTTTTAATATTTTTTGTTAAATATAATAAAAAGTGGACTCTAATTTTAGTGCAAAATTTTTTTAAAAAATAAAAGTTGTTGAGTACCTTACTGATGAGATCTTGTTACAAATTTCATTGTCAATGTCATATATATAGCTGCCCAAATCTCGGTGTTCTTCCCTCTAGTGGTAGTAGACTTCCTATTTTATGAAGATTTTGTCCTCGCATTTTAAAAACATAAGGACCTCTTGATCGATTTATATCGTGATCAACTTTTCCATTCATTGAAGTGAAAGCGAACATATCATTGTACTTCTAGAGATGTTCTTTTGAAAATGATACCCAAAGCATCATTGTAATGCATCAATTTCCAAAGTTCGGTTGAAGGATCAAGTAAAAAAGGTATTTGTACTTTTCCTTGCATACAACAAATAATAAACTTTGGATTCCTAGTTCTGCTATCCTTCTTACATCGTTCTTCATACCACATATTAGCTCCACAAAATTCGCAAGAAAAAATACGATCTCCAATGTCCCAATATATTGAAATATCATAAATGTGAAAGATCATACTATTTAGTGAAAAGAAAAGTATAAAATAAATATACTTAGATGTGTACCTTCTTCAAATCTATGAATAATATTATTTTCATCACCAATATGATTATTTATTCCGATGTTCTAAACTGTATCATTTGGGGCAGCATAAGTTGTAACTAAAATGAATAACAATTATACAAAACTTCAACAATTTTAAACAAACATGGAATGTAAAAAGACCATTAGTCATTGTTTTTATGCTTGGAATACATGTGCTTTGTAGTTGAGACAAAGATTTATTTATCATTCCATGTACATCACATTCACTTGTTGAACCTTCTATAAGATTGAAAATGATATATATATATATATATATATTATTTGTCACTTGTCTTGTATTAAAGTGCAAAGTAATTTTGTTTTTCTTATAAATGTGGGCCAATATAGTATAATTACCTGTCAATTATCAGTGATTAACAAC
Source organism: Biancaea sappan (assembly GCA_037074585.1). NCBI lineage: Eukaryota > Viridiplantae > Streptophyta > Magnoliopsida > Fabales > Fabaceae > Biancaea > Biancaea sappan. Next base: position 42,830,129 of record CM073492.1, read on the forward strand.
AATGTTATTTCTTCTTTGTTAATTAGTGGGAGATAAAGTTTGCCTTGAATCTTGTGCAGTATCATTCACAACTGTAAAACACAAAATTAACTGGAAAAACATGAATACAAAAAAACATCCATGCTTATAATAAAATTTGATTACTTATAGTTTGTGATGTCTCCAAGCACTTCAAGACTTGCGTTGGCTTGTTTAAGACTTGAATTGGCTTGTTTATATGTTGTATTTGTTTGTGGATATTTCTTTGTAGTTGAACTATTTTGAGAATCTATACATATTTAAAAAAAAGCATCAAAATTTCTAGCAAATTAATTGTAAAAACTATTAAATACTGATTATGAGTAAATTTCCTTACCTGTCATGCATGAGTGATTACCAACTATTTTTTTTTTGTTTTTTTGAATTGCATTGAGTCAAACGCCTTGTGTCTTTTGTATTATCTGTCAAAACTGTAAGAAACAACATTAATTTGAAAACATAAATACATTATACCTAACATCATTACATAATGGGATGTGGTATTTACCATTGATGATGTCTCCAAACACAACTTGACTTGAATTGGCTTGTTCATAGATGTGTTACATTATAAAGATGTATATGTTGTTCAAATATTTCTGTAGCAATTCATCATAATAATTCTTAAAAACATAATTCAAAATTGAGGTAGTAAGATATTGAAATTACCATTGGTTCCACTTATTTGTTCCCTTGCAACCAAGTCATCATGGAGTAAAATTGAGCCTGTCTTTGAATAATATCTAAGGTTTGATAGTTCATCTTCTTAAAAAAGAACCAGTGGAAAAAAACATAAAATATCATTATTATTAAATAAGATTAATAATAGTTGTTTGTTAAATAAGAGTAATGTCATTTATAGCCAAAATAATAAACTTACTACAAAATGTAATGACTCCTTTGAATTTTTAAGAAAGAAATGAACAACAATATAAATATTAACTAACCATCATTTTAGTTTTTTTTACCAATTAAAATTATTTATTTAGGCTTCACCTTTATATTATTTGTTATTTTTTTTCCATTATCTTTTTAATGATCAAATATATGTATTTGCGTTTACCTATACTTGATGTTCTCAAATTTTATTAAGATATATATTATTATTTTATTGAAAATCAAATATCATATAAAAATGACTAAATTTAAAATAAGAGCTTAAAATAACTGAATTAATTAGTCTGAAAGAGATGCAGATATTAGATTATAGAACTTACCAAATGGATAGCTTGTAGATTTTCTTAAAGATGAATGCCTTTTCCTCTTGGAAGCCATGACATTAAGAATAGAAAAACTTGCTGAAGTACTGAATGAATTAAGACAATGCAGTATAACAGAATATATAGAGGTGCACGAATCCCAATGTGTAACGTCAACAGTCAAGATAGCCTTTAGAACTGTTCACTTTTGTTGTGATCCTGAACTTTAGTAAATGGCCAATCATGTTATTTATGAAAATCCATTATCTAATAAAAGCTGTGTATGTTAAAGTGGGCACTCTATACTTTAGTAAACGAATATATTTTTTATATCTTATAATAAAGGCTGAGAATTTCTAAAACAAGTAAATATGAGTTCTTACAATGACTTTCTTTGGTATTTTATACAAGATGATATAACCGATAATATAAAAGCTCATATTGATATAAACAACTAAAATTACATAGTCTGTAACAAAAGAAATAAAAGTCTTCCTTATATTATAAAAAGAGTTCACCTTACATTTCCTTCCTAAATAGATAAAACGTAATGATAGTGAAACACTATTAACAACAAAAAAGATATTACATATTAAACAAAACAAAAGGCCAGACTATGTGGTCACATACTAATTCTGAATGGCTTCACATCCTTACATTCTGGAATGTTGGAATAAAATCATAGGTAGTTCTGAACCAAAGAAAGCCATTGTCCCAAATATCAGATGCTCTCGTCCATTGCTGTTCCTTAACATTGTACATAAAAATATCATTTCTTTTATGACTGCTACTTTCAATGTTTTGAGGGATAGTTCCAGTTGTTAGCAAAATGTAGTCATCAATAACACAAATAAGCTCAAAGAAACTTGGAAAATTGTAAACTGAAAATACTGGCATCCAAGAATTCTTGTTCTGTGATGCCACATCATAAGTCCACAATTCAATTGTGTATGGGCCATCAAATATAAAGTTATAAAATAGTAGACCAACTTTTCCAAAGTGCAATACTAACTTGTAGTTGACATTAATTATGGCTTCAAGAATTTTCATCTGAGCAAACTCATTTAAATGTTTGTTAAACACAATTAAGTACTGAACATTGCGAAAAGGAGGACCATTAATTTCAGAAGCCCAATCATAATGCATGTCTAAAGATAACGTCTTACCACAAATGAAATCCTTCTAAATACAGTAGGATGTGCATCCACCCAACTATAAGTTTTTAGAACATATTTTGTCCACCAGATTCTTTGGCGATCAGTTGGATTAATGTACAACAGCATGATCTCAAATGAGTTTGAAAACTTGTTATATCCAAAAGCATGCAAGGTATGCTCTAAAGATAAAAACAGTAATCAGAGAGGTTTTAAAAGAGCAATAAATGAAAGGAATCTTAATGAATATAAATATACATGTATAAGACCTTTTGTACTAACTATACACGTACTGTGTGGAAAATGGTTGACATAATCTTCTGTATCAATATAATCCATAGTGACTGGATTAAAAAATGTCATCACATGCTTTGAACTATTAAATGCCCTTTGTATGCACATTATACTGTTTTGGGACCCAATGAAGCTAACAAACAACTTAGCTGTAGTGGTGTAAAGCACCTTAACATTAAACAACATAATTTTTAGTAGGTCAAGGATCTAGATCTTTGTTGTGATTTTTTGATCTTCGCATACAAGTTGAGTTAGTATGATCTTTGTAGCCTTCGAATTGTCATTGTTTTTGTGATAATTAGTAAATGGTTTACTCTTAAAAATCGCATTCCATATCTTGGACACAGCTATCAAAGGAACCAATTCTTCACAACATAATCTACCCAAAATATTAAAAACCAATTCTTAAGGAAGATCTGCCAGTGTCTTTATGTGATGTTCCATCGAAATTGCTACCAAACAACAAAATAATCAGAAAAAATAGGAATAATTGAGAACACCAGTGATGCAACAAACATTAAAAAACAATACTTGCGTAAGTAGCTTGATATTCATAAATCAGTTTAAAAAAAAGGATAGGTTAAAGTTGTGCATAGCATCAAAAGTTTGTTTACATGTTAGTTGACAAACAAATGAAAAGTTAACATATTAATATCGCATATTGCTATTAAAAAAAAGTCTTGATTAAACTTTTTATAATACATGTTAGCAAGTGTCTAAGAATTATGAAATATTATTATTTGTTCCCCGGAAGATCTTAAGATACTGTTAATTTGGTGCTGCAATGTTAATGACATGTATGATCCCATATAAACCGATAGGAAAAATGCTTTACTGGAGTAGAGCTTCAACAGAAAATGACCTAGATGATCACATTAACATTTTATAAACCCATAGGAACCCAACAAATTTGAAGAACATTAAGGATGTGTAAATAAAGAAAAAATCTAAAGTGGATTTATAATTCTAACTAAAGTAATTGATTTATAGTTCTTTATGCGATAGTTGCGTATCCATGTGAAATAAGAGAATTCACTGGAAATAAGAGAATTCATTGCAAAAAAAGAAAGAAAAAAGCCCTGATACAAAATTACAAACTTCTTAGTAGCATGTGCTTGCATAATAAAGAGATATATATAATTTGAGTTTGTAGATAACAAATAATTCAGCCAAATTAAATGTGTGAATTATTGAGATTCTTCAACTTGTTAATAAATGCAAAGATGATAGTATCTTAAATGAAACAGAAAGGAAGAGGCAAATGAAGTCTTTGCCTCAGAGGATTTTTGCTTCTCTAGAGAGACAGACAAGTAAATAAGTAAGATGTAGAAAGGAGAAAAGACTAACTTTGAGGAGGAGATGCAAATGCTGAAGTAAGTAATACTGTCTCGGCATTGTAAATTTATAGACGATTGATATGCCACTCCCCAACCAGTGAATAGTCAAAAAATATCAAAAGAAAAACAAAAAAAAAGAAGTTAATTTAATTTGGAATTGAAAAATATGTCATACTAACATTCAATTATAATTAAAATTCTATTAAAATCACATAAGAATTAAATATGCAATTACTAAAGTATTACATAACAAATATATAACAAATTATGTAACAAATAGAACATATAACCAATGGTGATTTTTTTTTTTCTATTTTTGTAAACAATAGAAGAGAAAACAAAGTATACCTTTAGAATCGTTACACTCTTAGGAAGCAACATGGAAGAATAAGAAGTTCCACACCAAGCAATTAATGACAACAATTAAGGAAGCCAATTAAAATTCTGATGTATGCCTTTAAACAGGACATGATTTAACTTGACTAAAAAAATTAAAGCCACAATTAATAAAATGCAATAAACCATCATTGTTTGACAGATCAACAGATAAATTATGTACAAATTTCTATTGAAGTGACAGAAACTCTCCCAATACAGCCACATAAGCTGTACAAAATTGTTGAAATGGGTTTGATCATATAGAGCAGCAGAAAAGCAAATAACATAGTCATCGAGATCGATTATAGAGTCTCAAAATTAATTACGACTGATCTTCCAAAAATTTTAGAGCCATGACCATAGTTGTATGACCCGGACCGATCCGGTCGGGTTAACTCGGAAACCGGCGACCCGGGACATGATCCGGTCCGAGTCAGGACTTTAGACCATTTTGCATATGACCCGGTCAAGACCCGGGCGACCCGGTGACTCGGCGACCCATTGATTCGGATTTCTTTTTTTTTTTATTTAATTTTTTTAAAAATTTTTTTATGGCTAACATTGATTAATAATCCTCAAAAAAAAGTTTGTTTTATTTACTCTAAAAATTAATGCTTTCTTTTTCTTCATATCTACATCGTTCCACTACAAACAAATTGAAACATAATATTCTCACTTTATTTCTCTAAAAATATTAGTTAAATTCCTCTTTCATTTTCATAAATTTTATTTAAAATTGAAGTTAACTCCTTAAGGTTAAAATATTCCAAAGTATTATGTTAGACAATAAACGTTTTCAAAGTAGTCTATAACAAATATTGGTTTCAAATTAGTCCTTTAAATTTATAACAAGCCATTTAAACTTTTAAAGGATTAATTTGAATTCTACAAGTGGTGGATTTTTTTTAATAAAATTGAAAATTCTATAAAATAAAATATCAAAATTATTATTTTTAATTTAAAGAGGATAAATTAATTTTTTTTCTTAAAAATTACGTAATTTTTCTTAATTATTAATGACTTTATAAATTATTATGGATGTTTAAGACTTTAAATGTATGAATTATTATATTTGGATGATTTTATTTATGACTTTATGAATTATTATGAATATTTATGACTTTATGTTTAAATTATTATAGATGTTTAGAAATTATTTTGGATGTTTATGACTTTAAATTATGAAATTTACATGTAAATTATTTATTTTATTTATTTTTTAATTTATTTGTAAAGATATATAAGTATATATATATTTTTAATTTTTTTAATGCATTTATCCGGGTCAGCAATTGACCCGGTGACCCGACGGTTGAACCAGTGACCCGGTGACCCGAAGGCCTGTCCGGGTCAATGGCCGGGCCAGTTCTGACAACATTGGCCATGACTCTGCTATAAAATGCCTTATACCAATAATGAATATTACTGCAAATTTACACAATTTGACCTATTAAATGCATTCAGCAGGAAATGATTTTAACAAAAGATATACCGCTAAAAGACAGAGGAGACGCAAAGACAGCAATTAATGAGGCCAATTTTACTTCTGATGTATGCCTTTAATCAGTATTTAACTTGACTAAAAAAATTAAAGGCACAATTAATAAAATGCAATAAATCATCATTGTTTGATAGATCGATAGGTAAATTATGTACAAATTTATGTTAAAGTGACAAAAACTCTCCCAATATAGCCACATAATGTCTGCAATTGAAGCTGCACAAAATTGGTGAAATGGGTTTGATCATATAGAGCAGCAGAAAAGCAAACAACATAGTCATCGAGATCGATTAGAAAGTCTCAAAATTAATTACGACTGATCTTCCAGAAATTTTAGAGCCATGACTCTGCTATAGAATGCCTTATACCAATAATGAATATTACTGCAAATTTACACAATTTGACCTATTAAATGCATTCAGCAGGAAATGATTTTAACAAAAGATATACCGCTAAAAGACAGAGGAGACGCAAAGACAGCAATTAATGAGGCTAATTTTACTTCTGATGTATGCCTTTAATCAGTATTTAACTTGACTAAAAACATTAAAGGCACAATTAATAAAATGCAATAAATCATCATTGTTTGATAGATCGATAGGTAAATTATGTACAAATTTATGTTGAAGTGACAGAAACTCTCCCAATATAGCCACACAATGTCTGCAATTAAAGCTACAAAGAATTGTTGAAATGGGTTTGATCATAAAGAGTGGCCGAAAAGCAAACAACACAGTCATCAAGATCGATCAAAGAGTCACAAAATTAATTACGACTGATCTTCCAAAAATTTTTAGAGCCATGACTCTGCTATAGAATGCCTCATACCAATAACGAATTTTACAGCGAATTTACAGAATTTGAACCATTAAATGTATTCAACAGGAAATGATTTTAACATAAGATATACCGCTAAAAGACATAGGAAACACAGAGATTTCTTGACAGAGACAAACAGAACACCTACTTCCATTCGAATGGGATATCACAATTAACATACTTCGTAATATCACAGTAAATACTGTAGAAGTCGTCCTGATGCCGTATCTATGTCAATTAGAACGACTATCCATATTAATTTACATAACATAGAATAGGATCAAATGAAGAGAAAGTTAGAATAAAAGATCTGAAATTTGGGAATCATACCTTTTTATAATCGTGAAGACATCCGTCGGAATATGGAAAATCCATATTGGTGAAACAACAATTATTGTGAGGGCAATGACCAATACATTTAATAGACACCGAAAATGCAAAAGATAGATCTTCATTTGCAACATTAAAGATGCGACAGAGGCTTTTGGAATTCCATTGAAAATCGGCAACAAAACTCTTTGATGAATGGGTATGATTTGAGTGGAGTCACCAAATTAGGGTACAATTGATGGGTAATTGGGTTACTTGGTTATTGTCATATGAGTCACGGTAACCATTCGGAGCAAGTGAAATGACACAACACCACTCTTTTTTAATTTATTTTAATTTTCTTAAGGCATACTAATATTACAGACAAAATCATTTAGTTAGAATTTTTATCTGCAGATATTAGCAATATATTAAAGTATATATTCATACTTATAATATTAATCATTATAATTTGTATTAATTACTAAATACCTTAATGCTCCTAATGTTATAATATTTATTTTGTTATTTCTAAAAATATGTTGAATGAAATTAATAACATTTTTAAAAAAAAAAGCCTCTAACGGACTTCATTATTTAGATGAATTTTTTTTTCAATATTACAATTTAACGATTTTTTTAAAATAAGTTTTAGATTTTTTCTGTATGCTTCCCATTTTGAGTTGTAATATTGTTATACTGTTTTACCTCTTTTTCCTAAACAATCATATCTGAAAAATAAAATAATTTAAGATATAATGAAATAAAGAAGAGTTATTAATAACTTTAAAGGTTATTTTTTTATCAATAGTCCTCTAGAAACTTAAAAATGTTGATATGCCATTATTTGTTATTTTTTAATTTCATGATCAAATATATATAATGTCTATTTTTTTTACATTACTTTCTTCAAATTAACTAAGTTTGGTTGGTTAAAAAAAATTCAGAGCACTTTGGTGTTGAGTTCTCAATTTAGTACCATTTTGGTACTAAATCCTATCTCTTCTTAGTCTTTTTCTTGTTAGCTTGTGATTTTTAACCCGTGTTTTGAGTAGTTTAGATTAGTTTTTTATTTTCTTTGATCTTTTAGTAAATGGAGTGATTTCATGTTTTAGATCTGTGATTTAATGGTGTTATTTGTTATTTTTGATGTAGGTTGAGTTGGTGAAAAGTTCATGCTAGAAGATGGAATGTTAGAGCTAAAATTCTGAAGATGTTGGAGTGGTTGCTGTCTCCCACAGCTATAGCGGTGGAATGCTAAAAAAAATGTTTTGAAGTCATCTTCTCTACCAGCCACCGCTATAGCGGTGGAACCTGAAAAACATGTTTTTAAGCTATCTTCTCTACCTTCTACTATTATAGTGGTGGGAATTCACCACTATAGCGGTGGTTCGCAATTCTGCGCCGATTTAAATAGTGCCAGAAAAATGTTTTTTAGGTTATTCTGAGTGGGAGACAGAGTAGAGGACACCGATTTTGCTAAAGGAAGAAGATGAATCCCATTCCGAAGCTCTCTGGGCCCAATTTCTGTCAACCCAACCTCGGATTCATGGAGTTTGCTTATTTTTTTACTATTTTATGTAGTTTTAGAGCCATAAGTGGCTAATTTCTTTGTTCTAGAGTTGCTATAAACCTAATCTTTGATTAGGAATTATTTTCTCTCTAACATTGTCGTTGTTATACAATTAATACATTCCTATTATTCATATATTTTGAACTTGTCGTAAAATTGACTATTTTATGATTTGTTTGTTGCTTTTATTGAACCCGGGAGAGGGAGATGTTGGTAGAACGCTAAGTGGTTAGGGCGAGTGTTTGAACCATAGGGGTTTTACTTGTTAATTAATAGGGATATTAGTTAACCTCACTTAATCGAATTAGGTTAACGTTTAATCGGCTTAAATTCACATAAGGGATTGTGTTAGAGTTGAGTAGCTAAATTTAGGTTCGGAAGAATCACTTTAAGCTTTTAGAAAGCCTAAGATTAAAGTGTATTATTGTTCAGAATCACAAGTGTTAGGGAGAGTTAGCAATTCTTAGGACGAGAGAGGAGGATCAGTAACTCTAGGCCTTTATTTGAATTATTTCCATTCGATTTTATTGTAATCTGATTTTACTTCTTAATTCTTTAATTAGAGCTATCTTCAATCCAAAATTAGTTTGCTTAAATAACACATTTAAACTTCTGGAGTACTTAGTATATTAGTCCCTGTGGAGACAATAACTCTTACTCTATTACTTTATTACTTGTGCGATTGGTGCGCTTGCCAAATCACCCAACAAGTTTTTGGCAACTGTTAATTTTGAAGCAACTATTTTTGAAAAGTAAAAAACATGAATATATTCACAAGCGAGGAATGAAACTCACTAACTAATAAAATAAGAGTGACAAAAATTAATGGAACTTGTTTATAATTCATGTGTGATTAATACTTTGATCATCTCTCAAAGTAAATTATGATTCAAGACCCTTATCTTCATCATGTTCTAATTCTGAACATGTACCTTGAAGAAAGAAAAAAAATGAAAAAAGATACTGACAAACTTTTTAAGAGCAAATTCAGAGATACTGCATAAGTTCTGTACCGTTAACAATGTTGTGCACTAATTTGGGAGCAAAAATTGATTTACTATACATCCATACATCAAACTAATATACTTTATGAGCAACAAATTTTACTAAGAAATATACCTAATTATAGGCTACTTAATTAGAAGTAAACGAAGAGTGTATTATAGATAGAAAGATGAGTTAAAGATAGGTGTAAAGAAGACATCTTATATATACTTCTTTTACTAACACAAAGAAAGAAAAAGAAATTAATACATATATTTTACAGAATAGAACAACATTTTAGACATCACAAAATATATTACTGTCTCCACAAAAAAAGCCCCTTTAAACTTGTAAATATTTCCTAATCGTCTAAAATGTCCATGAAACAATTCATCTGGTTCAAAGAATAATGGTTTACGCTAATTCTCACAGCATCCTTAATCCACAAAAGCCACATCTCGCTAACTGCATCCATCGTATCCGCCTTTAAGAACTTCCCAAACTTTAGAGAGTTTATGAAACTGTTTGCTAACATCCCTGAAATCTGCGTTTCCACGATCATAAACAACAAAGGATGAAAATCATCTACAAGTTGTTTGAAAATCCTTTTGAAGCCTACTCGTTTCACACCACGAACAAGCCAAAATAAGATCTTTATGCTTCTTTCATACTCAGTTAATTTGTCTTCGTGCTCATCAACTTCATCATCTATCCAGGCAGAAGTTTTTCTTTACATTGAATGCCAATTTTTGTACCAAAACGGCAATTGAGGTTTAACTTTAAACTTGTATTGAAGCTCATCACTATCAAGCTTTAAAAAGGACTGCACATTTAGCCTGAGGTATTTATGAACCATGCCATCCAAAACATATGCAGTGTTAGCTCGTAATTTGAAATTCATAGAAATTCTAGTAAACATCTCTTCATCAACTAATGGCATATGGAGGTGATCCCTCTCAATCATGAGATGAATAATTTTCATATGGAAGAGACATGGGTGGTAAAATCAACATAAGCTGAGCATTTCTCAAAGCCTGGATTTCAATAAGGAGATCAGAGTCAGAGATGTTTTTTATTTGGGCTTCATGGAGCAGTGTGGCCCATGTTTCATACCATTCTGCCTATGTAGATAGACCTTTCAATAGTAAACTCCATAAGGAAGTTCGATAAAGGAGCCTAACATGAGGAAAACCCATGAATTGCCAAATAGACTTGTCCTTTGAATAAGGAACAAGTCTAGATGACTCCGCCAGAGACTGCTTTTCCTTTCCTACAATATCACGAACATCCATAATCTACATGTAATCTTCTACCACACCTTACGTATTATGACCCATTTTCATAATTTTGTGAAAAGCAAGGAAAGAAGGAAGAATAATTGGCTGAGGCCTGAATATAAATATTTGATCCGAACAATTATCTTAGATCTCTATTGTTACTTCACAGTTGTGAAGAGTCAAAGAAGGAGTCCTAGATGAAGAGATGGTTGGAGATAGAAGCCAGAGAGATAATAAGAACAATTTGGTTTTGACAATTTCATATAAGACAACATGTAAATACGTTTAAATAGAACATAGAACGAAAAATACACACGAAGCTATTCAAACCAAATGGCACCAGTAAAAAATTAGAATAATAGAAACTCCAATGAAAACTGAAAAGTTACAGAAGCACCAAAGTCTATATGATTATCTCTATACCACATTCCATAAAAGAGTATTTTACTTTTGCCAACATGTTTCTATCAAGTCATAACCATTAGAAAACGCTTCGATTCTATTCCCCAAAGCCTGTATATACCACATTCCCGAAAAGAGATCATTACTTCTGCCTTAATTATTCTATACAGACTTTTTGCTACCACAAAAGGCTTCGATTCTGTTAACTGAAATATGTATATATTCTGTACAGACTTTTTTTAGACAATTGGAAAATATCTACAAGTTTAAATGGGCTTTTTGTGTGTGGAGAAAGTAATATATTTTGTGATGTCTAGAATGTAATAATATTTTGTAATAATAGTACAAAGCTTAAATAAAACATGTCACATAATCATCATATAAATAGACGAAAAAAAAGATAAAAAACACAGAAGGTAGAGAAAGAGGACAGTTGTAATGTGTCAGATTAAAGATGGTTGCCGAATGAATGTGGTGGAACCCAAACATTTTTAATCTACTTAATCTATCTACTTAACTTCGATAGTTAAACAAATGTGGTGGAAACCAAACGTTTCTAATCTACTAGACCAATTTTCTTAAAAAAGCAGATAATAATTTAATAACTTAATTTAAATTTAATACTCAATTTTATATCAATTTGTTGACTTGTTTCAGTATTGAAAAGGCTGAAAGTCAGTCAATTAATCGGAAAGGAGAAATTTTTTTTTCTGACGCATCAATATTATTCACACACAAAAAGTAATCAACTCTATACATCATTCCCCAAAAGTAATAATTATACATTGCCCACAGTTTTCTATACCCAATTCCATTTTAAGAGTCCGGCTCCCCTGTAGTTTGCGCGTGAACTACAGGATGAATTTTGATCTCAACCATTAAAGCACGACACATCTTGCTTTTCATGTTAAGTCATGTCACCTTCTTATAATGTATTGGAATTTGCCCTTTATTCATGTTCTTCGCCTTCTTCAACAGTCCTAACTTTTATATATTCTCTCTTTAATTTTACAATTGCAGTGATGAGTTAAAAAGTAGAAGATCAAATATGAGGTTTCAACAACAAAAGAGCTTAACAAAATAAATAACCAAAGAAAAAACAATAATGGAAAGCATAATGATAAAAATTAGTGTTATTAGATTCGGTCTGCTATTGATCCGGGTAGAATTTCGAGTCATTGGATCACTGGTTCAACAGCAGAGTCACCGTATCAATTGATGACTCGGGTAAATAAATTAAAAAATTAAAAATTATATATACACTTATATTTGTTTACAAATAAATTTAAGACTAAGTAAAATAAATAATTTATATGTAAATTTCATACTTTAAAATATTAAAACTATAGTCATTAGTCATAAATAATTAAAAAACAAATATCCATAAATATTTTTTGTCTAAAATTACAAATAATTTTTTAAAAATATTTTATTGTTATTTTTTTAATTAGATGATTATATAAATTCTTTTAAAAATTTAAATTTGCATGAAAATTTAGAAAAATGTGCACTTACGAAGCATCAAACTCAATCTATCCCAAAAATAAATAATTATAAGGTGCTAAAATTATTCTAACTCAAAAATCAAAATGTACATGTGGTAAGATGGCAAAAACTAAAATGAAAAAGACATTAAATTTAACAAAATAAGTATATTATTACTAATGAAATAGGAGGTAAAAAAAATATATTTATATAATTATTTGATGTAAAAAAATTAAATCAAGAAAAATTGAAAAGCATAAACAAAAAGTTTTATATAATCATCTAATTTAAAAAATAACAATAAAATATTTTAAAAAAATATTTGTAATTTTAAAAAAATATTTATAGATATTTATATTTTAATTATTTATAACTAATAACTATAGTTTTAAGACTTTAAATATAAAGTTTGCATATAAAATATTTATTTTACTTAGTTTTAAATTAATTTGTAAACAAATATATATATATATATATATAATTTTAAAAATTTTAATTTTTTTAGCAGCGTTAGCAATTAATCCGATGACCTAGTAGTTGAATCAATGACCCATGACTTAAAGACCTATCGGGATCAATAGCCAAACCGGATTTGATAACACTAATTTTTACTTTATGCTTTCCAATATTATTCTTTCTTTGGTTATTTATTTTGTTAAGCTCTTTTGTTGTTGAAACCCCATATTTGATCTTCTACTTTTTAACTCACATCACTGCAATTGTAATAATTAAAGAGAGAATATATAAAAGTCAAGACCGTTGAAGAAGGCGAAGAACATGAATAAAGAGCAAATTCTAGTTCATTATAAGAAGGTGACGTGGCTTAATGTGAAAAGCAAGATGTGTTGTGCTTTAACGGTTGAGATCAAAATTCACCCTGTAATTCCCACGTAAACTACAGAGGAGTCGAACTCAAGTTTTAAACCACTATCAATTGACTAACACACTTCCATTTTCTGATGCATTCTTTAATAATCAACTAATTGAGAATAACGATGACAAATTGACCGTCCCCAAACACAGAGAATAGTTTGTCACCTGTTATGTAGATAATTATATAAGATAGTGGTTTGTAAGGCAGGGTTGCAGAAGTTTACAGATAGACTAATCTAAGATTACTCCTATTAAAAAAAGAAGTCATAAGCTGTAGAAGAAATAAGTCAAAGATTACTCCACCATGCACAACAAATCATTCTTTTCGGCTATTGAGCAAAAGACTACATCAACATATATCTAAACAATGATGATTCCTATTACTTTCTAAAGAGATTGAATAACATTTTGATTTCCCAATACAATATGCCCATACTCCGATGACCATTAAAATTAATCAAACTGGGCTAAATAGAAATACTCCGATGACCATTAAAATTAATCAAACTGGGCTAAATAGAATATAAATGATGGCTTCCTATTACTTTCTGAAGAAACTACATAGACTTATATATAAACAATGATGAACTCCTATTACCTTCTGAAGAACAGAATAAAATATTGTAGATATTTTGCAATTCCAAAAGCTGATATAGGAAGAACATGAAAAATTAACAGATATTGGTTCTAAAAACACAGAAGATTAGAAAAATGGGTTAGTCATCTTGTTATACCTGCTGCTATCTTCTTTCCCTTCCGGCAGTGGTCAAGATCATTATAGGCTTCCTTATCACAATTTTCACACTGTTAAACCCCAGCCGTAAATACACAAAAAATATGTCAGGGAGCATTTAAGAGAAGCAAACGATGTATAGGGAAATGAAGATCATCTACAAATCTTGATACTTTTTTGGGACATGGCCGGGGCGGGATTAAGAATAGACTGAGATGAAAGAAGACGATATGATATAGTTTCACAGTGAAGGATTAGGTTTTCTAAAATAAAAAAGAGTAAAGACCACGGACTTTGTATATCCAATGGTGATGAACAGTAATCAGACAATTGAAATAAAGGCGATCGGATGGCTATGAAAAAAGAACATAAACAGCTATTAAAATTAATCACAATGAGCAAGGAAGAATATAAAAAACTCACAACTGATACAAAACCACCAAAAAAAAATCTAGTAAAAAGACTGGTTAAACTAAATCAAAACTATATAGAGAGAAAATAAAGTAAAAGAGACATTTATATTGATTTTTTTATTAAGAAATATTTATATAAATCAAAATGTAAATCCAAAACATTTTTTATATGGTGTATTAAATGTATAAAAATATTTATAAAAAATCACCAAAAATATTTTAATTAATTAAATGAATAATCATATTTACATGTATTATAACTATCCTGTATATATGAATGTGGGGTATTAAATTATGTGCACACTAAGGAAATATTATGACACATTGTAAAATCATCAAGTATCCTTCTTCATTGTTAGAGGCTTCGGTAAATAATCTTATTCCTTCTCGACTAAGATGTTTGAACCGTTGTGTACTCTGCAGTTTAGGATCTGCTTGTATTTCTTTCTCGCTAACATCAAATATCACACTGATTCTTGCTTTTTTAGTCCATCTATGTAAAATATACTACTACGGGAGTAGTTTAACATCATTTACATCAAATACCTTAAAGGCATGACAACATAGAAGACCAATGCTTTCAAACATCCAACAACTGCCTATAACTGTCTAACGAGAAGGGTCAAAAGATACGGTAAAGTCTCTCGGCTTACCTAAAAGGTGAATCATGTTAGAGATATAGATGCACATTTTTGACATATAGATATACATACATATTTTACTTACCTAAGAGAGCAACAATATATGTCCTTATTTGCTCACTCTCATTTTTTTCCTTGATATATATCTCCACAGTGCCATCATATTTTATTTGGAATAATTCAAATACAGTACACGTATAAATCCCATAAAGTTGTTTCAACATATAATAATTTAGCATCCTCAACCATAGGAGTTTTTCTATAGAATCATAATCAGACTTTAGTTCATTGTACTGCTTGTCCTCTACAATCCTCTCAAAGTGCTTGAAGAATTGGACAAGATTTGAGTCCGGTCTCATCAAAACCTTCAAGTCAGCGTTGAAACTCTCACTAAGTTGTGTGTTTTGCATTCCAAGCGTGAGAGTATGCCTCATAAAACATGCTGCTCATTTTTGCCTTATACTATAAAGTGTTGTCAACCATTGATTATCGTCAACATGGTTTACCACTAATTTAATTTGTGCCGCCTCAAACTGCTATTTATTCCCAATGTTGTTCATGCACTATAAAAGATTAGTTAAAATATGAGAATCACCCATAGTCAGATGAGCGAAATATTTTGTGGTATTTTGTATCAAATGCCAAGTGCACAGTCCATATATGGTGTCAGACATCACCTCAATCAATGCCTTTGTCATCACCGCATCCTAGTCAATGCATTTTGTAACGGGTCTTTTTTTGCCGATTGGCCTTAAAAATGTTTCAAAAAGCCACTTGAAAGAGTCAATAGTCTCATCATATAATGAAGTTGCTCAGAATATAATCATTCCTCTATAATGATTAAACCTACAAAACACGAGTTGCTTATTTCCTTTATTGGTATTGAACGTTGTGTCAAGTGACTCCACATCCCTAAAAAACCTATAATCAATTAGCATTTTTTGATTAGCCCCAAAAAAAATTTGTTATCTGCTCCTCTGAATCCATCTTATAAGCATTAAAATACGATGAATTTTCTAACAATTACTTTTGATAATAATTCAATAATGCACCAGCCTCTCTATACTCCATGTTTCTTTTCCTTCTCGACTTCAAATAATTTTTTACATCTGTGCTTGTGTATCCAAGATTAGATCTTCCTCCCACATGCATACTTATCAAGTCAAAAGAGGATTTTTGCCAGATTCTAGAATCCGTTGCTAATTCAATCTCATGTGCTTGTACTCCAAGATTTGACATTGAGATCAAAGCATATGACTGGTCTCTATAGTATGAAGTTCATGATTGTGTTCCTATACAAATTCATAAACTTTAAATTTACCTATGATATATTTCAAAATTATTTTCACCATGCAACTAGTTCTAGTATCTAGGTAGGGATTCTTAGGGTTCCAATTTCATTTATCCAGTTTTTGAAACCCCTTCCTTGAATAAATAAATCTTTGAGCTATTGTGCTTCCATCCTTCTTGCTTTTTCTATGTCATTCATTTCTCACTCCAAATCCAATCCGTCCACCACATTCCCTCCAAAATTCTCATGCATTGTCTAAAGTATTAAATACTAGCATAGAAAGAGCATGGGAATTTTGGAAAGCATATGGTGGACGGATTGGATTTGGAGTGAGAAATGAATGATATAGAAAAAGAAAGAAGGATGGAAGCACAATAGCTTAGAGAATTGTTTGTTCAACGGAGGGGTTTCAAAAACCGAATAAAAGAAATTTGAACCCTAAGAATCCTAGCCTAGAGACGAGAATCGGTTGCATGGTTAAAATAATTTTGAAACGTAGCAATGGTAAATTTAAAATTCATGAATTTGTAGAAAAACACAATCATAAAGTTCATACTATAGAGACTAGTCATATGCTACGATCTCACCGTCAAATCTCGGAAGTGCAAGCACATGAGATTGAATTAGTAGAAGATTCTGGAATTCGATAAAAATCCTCTTTTGACTTGATGAGTATGCATGTGGGAGGAAGATTTAATCTTGGATATACAGGCACAGATGTGAAAAATTATTTGAAGTCAAGAAGGCAAAGAAACATGGAGTATGGAGAGGCTGATACATTGTTGAATTATTTTCAAAAGTAATTTTTAAAAAATTCATTGTATTTTCATGCTTATAAGATGGATTCAGAGGAGCAGATAACAAATGTTTTTTGGGCTGATAAAAAAAATTATAATTTATTATGGATTTTTTAGGAGATGTGGTGTCACTTGACATAACGTTTGGCACCAATAAAGGAAATAGGCCACTCATTGTGTTATGTGGGTTTAATCATTATAGAAGAATGATTATATTTAGAGCGGCTTTATTATATGATGAGATTGCTGACTTTTTCAAGTGATTTTTTGAAACATTTTTAGAGGTCCATCGAAAAAAAAAACTAACAACATTCATTGATAGCTTGCCGCGATGGCAAAGCATTGATTGAGGTGATGCTTGGCATCGTACATGGAATGTGCACTTAGCATTTGATGCAAAATGTCACCAAACACTTGGCTCATCTACCTATGGGTGATTCTCATATTTTAACTGATCTTTCATGATGTATATACAACATTGGGGACGAATAATAGTTTAAGGTGATATAGATTAAATTAGTGGCTGACCACAATGTTGAAGATAATTAGTGGCTGACATTGCTTTATAGTATTAGGAAAAAATGGGCAACATGTTTTATGAGGTGAACTCTTGCCTTTGGAATGCAAAGCACACAACTTAGTGAGAGTTTCAATGTTGACTTGAAGGTTTTGATAAGACCAGACCTGGATCTTGTACAATTCTTCAAGCACTTTGAGATGATTGTGAAAAATAAGCAGTACAATGAACTGAAGTTTGATTATGATTCTAGGAAAAATCTCCCGCAGTTGAGAATGCCAAATTGTCATATGTTGAAACAACTTTTTGGGATTTATACTTGTACTATATTTGAATAATTCCAAACAAAATATGATGGCATAATGGAGGCATATATTAAGGAAAGAAATAAGAGTGAGCAAATAAGGACATATTTTGTTGCCCTCTTAGGTAAGTAAAATATGCTTCTATATGTCTAAAATGTGTATCTATATCTCTAATATGATTCGCCTTTTAGGTAAGCCAAGAGACTTCACCATATCTTTTGACCCTTCTCGTCAGACAGTTATATGTAGTTGTTGGATGTTTGAAAGCATTGGTCTTCTTTGTTGTCATACATTGAAGATATTTGATGTGAATGATGTTAAACTACTTATGGATAGTATATTTTACATCAATGGACTAAAAAAGTAAGAAATTGTGTGATACTTGATGTTAAGGGGGAAAGAGATACAAGGAGATCCTAAACTGTAAAGCATACAACGGTTCAAACATCTCAGTCGAGAAGGAATAAGATTATTTTTCGAAGCCTCTAACAGTGAAGAAGGATACTTAATGATTTTAGATATAATTTCTGAAGGCAATAGGAGATTAAGTAATATTCGTGCATTGCAAAAAGAGTAAAAGCCTCATATCGATGCCATTGTCGTGGCCACAACTTAGTGCACACCTCAGCCAATCAGATTAAAGAAAAGAGCCAGTAAGAGTTATAAGAAACATTATAATAGCTGTTTGGAGGGTCAGAGAAAAGGGAAAAAAAGATCTACAATTGTTAAAGATTCAAGAGTATTGGCGTTTGGAGTAAGTGAAATAAGTTGCCATATTTGTTTAAGTAAAATATGTGTCAATACGTGTTTAAGATTCTCCTAACATGGTTTCCCTTCGTTATTTGCAGATGAATGAAGCACACAATCGAAGTTCGATCTCATGCTCGGCATCTCCAATACCTTAAACACATGTTGCCAATTTGAGCTTCACCGAATTGCTAATGATTAACATTTTATGACATACTATAATTGAAAACTTTTCTATCTAATTATTATTCCTCTATTGATTTTAATTCTGTCTCAATGTAGGCATTTATTGACAATTGCACGCCATCACTCGATGCGTTGGAATTTAATAGACATTTCTCACAACCAGGTATATATATAGATGTGCCAGTTATTGTGCCCACGATAAATGTTGGGTAGCCAAGTGCGGAGCAGATAACTGTTGAAAGCATCTAAGTAGTAAGCCCACCCCAAGATTAGTGTTGTCCTATTCCGACTTCCCTAGAGCCTTTAGTAGCACAGTCGAGATAGCGATGGATTCTCTGCCCTTGTGGGATGGTGCGATAGAAGTTTTAAGAATTCAAGAGAATGTCACAGCGAAATAAGCCGTTTATCATTAATAATAGGTGTCAAGTGGAAGTGCAGTGATGTATGCAGCTGAGGCATCCTAACAGACCGGTAGACTTGAATCTTGTTCCCACATGACCTCGATCAATTCAATCAGGCACTTGCCATCTAATTTCATTGTTTAACTCTTTGACAACACGAAAAAAGCAAAAGCTCTGCCCTCCCTCTCTATCTATTCAAGGGATAGAAGGTCAGAGACCTTTGGTGTCCCCTCTAGTCAAGAATTAGGGCCTCACAATCAATAACCAATATGCTTTTATCTCATGCCTTTCTTCATTATATATATATATATATATATATATATATATATATATATATATATATATATATATATATATTGCAAAGTTTGGATGGAAGGGCAATAAGAGGAGTTTCAAGTAATTATTAAATATAATATAGTCTACTCAAATATAATACAGGTGAGTGTTTGATTACTGAATTTTTTTTATTTCATTTTTCTTTTCAGTCACAGGAAATTTGTCCATATGTCCAATTATTGAAAATACAAATATGGAAATGCCATTGTGGCAGATAACACAGAAATAGGATGTTGGGATCTCATTTTCCAAAGGATAAGGGCAGTGTTTGATTTTTGACTTTCAGATCTTTATGTAATCTTTCTAGTGTTGTAGGATTTTTGTTTTTTTGACAACAAGATATGCCTTAGTTTATTATTGGAGTTTAAGACTTAGTTTTTATACCCACGTTTGGAAGCTCTGCTACTGGGAGCTTTGTTATTGCAAGTTATATGAGTATTATTTTGACAAGTTTTTACATATCTTGTGAGTTGAGCTGTAACCAATGGGAATTCCACAAAAAAAATCCCTTTAGAGTCCTGAGCTTCAATCACAAATACACAAATACGCTTTTGTGGAATTATCGGTCATAAAATTAAATATACTTTACTTTTTCACATATTTAGTTTAATTTAATTTAATATTTAATTAAAAATTGTATCTATTTAAATGTAGTTTATTGTAATATAATTAACTATTACTTATGCTTATATAAATACTGGAAAATGGTAACAGTTAGTAAATTAATTTTATTTTAAATTTACTTTTTTATTAATTAATTTGTATATATTTACTTTAATTTTTCATATATTTAATTTAATTTAATTAAATATTTACTTTTTCCTTTTTAATTTTACCTTTTTATAAATATTATATTTATTTAAATATAATTTATTGTAATATTTAGTTAGATCTTATAATTTTATACTGAATATCCATTAGACAGTGTTGCTTGGTAGCCAATAGAATGCCATGTGTTGCATTTTGGTTCGCTGCTAATTTTTTTTAAAAAAACATCCTACAAGAAGGAAGAGGGTTTCATCAAATTAAAAAGAAAAAAAAAAAAACAATTGGTGCGTGGCGTGTGACATGAGGTAGGGGTGGTTGACCACGATGCCACATGTCACATCCTGGTTGGCCATCACATTTAATTGAAAAAAAGATAATTACAAAGTATAAGTGAAGTGTTAGTTATTGATCCAATGATTAGAGCATAGGAGCCGAATTTGGTTGGACTCACTCCTATATACTCATCACCTACAAATCGGGTTAGACGTGGCCTCCTCGCAACCAGACTTTGCGTAATAAACTAGGTTTAGTTTAGTGTTTACATGTGAAAAGTTTACGTTCAATAATGAAAGAGTACGTTCATCAAAGTATCTAATATTATGTAGATAATTAGTATAAGAGTATTTTGGTTAACGTAGGTATAACTCTACAAGCTTATTTTTTGTTACATATATAGGAAGTCACTACGGAAAATGGAACACTTTTTTTTTTTAAAATCTAATATATATAAATACACACTTATGACAAAACATGAGCCTCAATCTACAATCACTGGTTATATTTAAGAAGTGTTCATTTGGGTTGACATTTTGGCTAACCCGACGGTTGATGAAGAAACCTGAAACAACCTGCCACTTTATGGTTTAGATTGAATAGCAACAAAAATATTTGAATCAAAATTGAATCAATCTGCTTCTTATAGACCGAATTAGTTTCAAAATTTCTCTCAACCTAAAATGAGCCGACCCACAAACACCCCTATCTAATATGTCTCACCATTAGATCGCTACCTAAAATATCACATATTTTGATTTTAAAGGAAGAGAGTATATATTTCTAAGTCCTGTCTGATTGTCAGAAATATTTTGCTAGAAAAGAGAATAAGAATAATATAAATGAAAATGTGAATGGAAAACCCATTTCATTCCATATTATTTGGTGTTGCACGGAAAAAAATGAAAAAAGATCATTCATTTATTGTTTGGTTAGAATAATTCATGTAGGAATGAAAAGAATTATGAGTAAATGAATAGAATATCCATTAATTTTAAAAAAACACTAAACAATTTTTAAGAGAAAATACAAATATATAAGTACGGCATATTTTAAATATTATTTTCTCCATTTTCAATATACATGCTCTTTCAGAGTTAAATATATTACATCTTATAAGTTTATAATACAATAAAAATATTAGAAACTTTAACTTTTGTAATTTAATTATTTGCCTTTTATCCATATAAAAAAATATGTAATTTGCAAAATTTGTATATTATATTTTACTTGCTTCATATAATTTTATAAATAAAAATTTATCATAGAGTTATTGGATTATAAATTGGATAATAATGTAATTTTGTAAATCTTATAGAGTATAGTGATAAAATAACTTCTTATTCCTAAGAATGAGAAGTCTTTTCATTATAATCCTCATTTTCTCGTTTGAGAGAATAGATTTTCTCAAGGGAATGAGATTGTACCAACCTAATCATATATAATTGGTCATTTTTATTTTTTTTTCCTTTTCATAGCCCTCAATTTCATCAACTAAGAGGAGAAAAATCATGCAATTTTAGCATCTCACGTAGAAAGTGATTGTAATGTACTTTTAAAAAAATTTCAACTTACACGAAACCAAATATCTAATAACTTAGTATGATAATTTTATTATATTTTAAAATAATGAAAAAAGCAATGAGAAGTCACTTAACTTAGTGTCTTGTGTGTACATATGTGGCAAAAACGGTATATTTGTCTTTTATCTTTATTTTATACTTTATTTTGATTTTCTATATTTTAGATGTTTCATATTAATCTTTTATAGTTCAAATTTATATTGTTCCAATTATTTTTTATCAAAATTATTAGTTATTTTAACATAATTGACATCTTATATCATTATGTTTTGTAGACAATTAATATCTAAATAGATATATTATGTCAATATTAAAATAATGAGATGTCAATTTATTAAAATAACTAATAATTCTGATGGTTAAGAAAAAGATTTTAAGAGTTTGAATTTATAACATAAAAGAATAATATAAAATATTTAAAATATAAAAGACTTAAATAAAATTTAAAATAAAGATATATATAAATGAAAATACTATTTTTACCTATATATATATATTGGTAATTAAAATTGTAAAAGCAAAGTAAACCTTCTCTAAAATAGTGACTCTAAATATTCAAAGATCACTCCCATTGTCAAGTAGATCGATGGGGACCGCCACTCACAGTATATTAGCGCTGATAGTCAAAAAACGTGGTTTTTGGATGCGACTTGAGGGGGACCGTCACTTGCGTTGTTGTCGGTGCTACTTTTTTGTGTTTTTATCGATAGGTGATATTTAAAAAATAATATACATAATTATAAATAATAAATATACATCTATATATTAATTTTATATTAGTATTGATAGTCAAAAAATGTGATTTTTAGATCTGATTTGTGGTGGACCGTCACTTGGATTGACGTTGGTGCTACTTTTTTTTTTTAATATTTTAAAAATTAGATTAATTATTAAATCAGTAAAATTTTAATTAATAGTTTAATGATAAAATTGTAGTTAAATTGGTGGTATTTAATAAAAATATACATAATTATATAATAAAAATTAATCTTTATTTTTAACATTATATATATTTATATATATTTAAAATTTTAGAACATAGACCAATATTGCTCATTCTCCATTTCCCGATGCTATCAATGTTGCTTTCTCTTAATTCTTCACACACCCACGCCATTTTAAAACAAGATCAGTACTGTTCATTCTCCATTTCCCCGTGCCATCAATGTTGCTTTTTCTTTCTCCATTTCCCCATGCCACATCAATAATGCTCTCTCTTTCACAACTTCAATTTCTTCTTATTTTCTCTTCTTCGGCTCTTCCTCTTTTCATTTCCATGTAGTCTCTCACAGTCTCACGGAGGGAGGCTCGGTGGCAATGTCAATGACAGCACCAGCAGCATCGATGTCAATGGGCTTTGGGGGATTTTTTTTTTTTTTCAGCTCTCGATTTCTCATTCTCGGATATAGACTCCTTATTTTTCTCAAGTAAGGTCTAAAACAACAACGTTTTAGGGGTTGGAGGGTAAAATAAAATAAATTTAAAAAAATTAGGAATCGGGTAGAATCAGCCACCCGCCCGGTTCACTTGATTTTTTCAAGTCAGAACCAGTTCAATGGCATAACAGTTATTTTGGTCAATTGGATCGGACTCTTGTCGATCACCGATCTGATTTTGAAATCCATAATTTTTATTGGTTTTTGTTGTGAAGAGTTTGAACCATTGTTTTCATAATCGAATCAGATTAATTAGTTTGATCGATTGGATTGAAAATTGGTTTAGAATAATTTTTAAAATTGGTAAGTGATCGAATCGATTAAGAATTAGTCGAACCGAATAAAAATCGATGTTAAATAAACCGGTTGACTTTATGGATTTAATATTAATGAATATTATATTGATTAATAATATTTCTTTGTTATATGGTCAATTATTATTATGAACTTTTGACTGTTGATGTTATTTTGTGTAATTTGATATCAAATATTATTTTTTATTGAATTTATAAATTTATATTAATAATTTTTAATTATGTATATTATTTTTTAATATTTTAAAGTAAATTAGTTTAATCATGATTAAATTAAAATTTAATTATTAACTTTTAAATCAATACTTTTATTAATTTAATGTCCGATTTAATTTTTAAAATATTAGTATTGGTATGACTTATGAGCACGTTGAAACTCTGAGTTATTAATTATTTGATTAATCTTGTATTTTCACCGTTTGCGTTAAGAAACATAATTTTTTTTTAATGAAAATAAATTGATCAGAGATAAAGCTGTAAAAACTCGAGGTGTTTATTGCACAACCCGTTCTTTATTTCTTTCGTGTCTTTCGTTGATTACTGGGCTAGTCGCTCCCAGACATTGCGTACTAGAATTTGATTAGGTTAGTGTTTGGATGTGAAATGTTTGTGGAGTTGTTAAAGTGTAGGTTTGTAGCAAGTTAATTTATTTGATTTGGGGTTTATATTTAAATTTTAAACCCAACTTGTTCTTAAATTCTCATTTGTTTTTAAAATGATTTTTAATATTTGTTTATGTATTTACATTCTTTAAGATCGCTTTCAAATAAAAATTTTTAAATATAAATTACAGTTATACAAATTCACTTTTAACTAAAATCAAATTTACCTACTTACAATCGAAACACATAATTTGAGTAATTTAGAATTATTTCAAGCATTTTCATTTAATCATTTATTGAAATATTGTAATATTTTTAATTTGGTCATTTTAACCATTAAATTAATAAATATGTTGTTGTTAAATTTTAATTTTTATTACTAAAAATCACTTTTATAGATGTTAAAATCAACATATTTTAAGAATTAATTTGAGGCATTTGATTTTTTAAAAAATAAATTATTTACTCTTATAACTTTTGTTGTGTTGTTGTTATTTAAGAAAAAATAAGATATTATATTCATGGTTAAAAACCAGAGACATAGTGACACTATCCATGAATAAAAATTCGGTTTTTTTTTCTTTTTTTCTCGGAACAACCTGGCATGACCTATTCCATGCATCACACTGACCTCATACTACAAGATTTTTGGATTCGCATTGTCTGTTTGGACTTTTAGGTGCTCAGTTTTTAGCAACGGTTTTTACCGTTGCTAAAAACTTTCAGCAACAATTTTCTTATTACTAAACTGTTGCTAAAGGTTTTTAGCAACGGTAAAAATTATTGCTAAAAACTGAGCAGACCTCTTCTCAGATTTTTTCAAAACTTTGAAGACTTCAATACTCGAAAATGACTTTCCCCAATAAAATCTTTTGGAATAAAAAAAAAATATTTACAAGCATAATAAAGATGTCAGGATATAAAAAATGGCGGTAAAATTTGCTATAACAAATTTATAAATTTATACAACCAGATATATCCACTGATTTAACTTATATTGACAAAAAATAATAGTAATTTTTTAAAAAAATTATAATATTTTTATTAAAAATAATATTATTCGATATATTATCAGACATTAAATATGAATACCTCCATCAATAAAAATTCAAATATGAAGCTCACTATAATTATGGGTGTATTTGATCTTTACTCAAAATTAAATATTCTTAAATTTTCAAGACTGTATGATTTCGTAAATTTGGGATTTATCTTTAAAATATTCATTAAAAAAAGGGATCTAAGTTGACAAATAATATAACATTATTCCTGTGGAATTTATATTTCAAATAGTGGATTTAAAAGTGGTCCCACCATGGTCTATAGTTATCGACATATACTTTTCTTGATTAAAGACAAAGGCACTTGTCTAAATTTCAGCGAAGTGGTCAGTTTTGAATTCTCGTGTTTCTCCTTAAGATAAGTATGATTTTTATCATTATATCAATTGTCAAATTTTAACAGTTTAAATATTAAGTGATAATTTTAATAAATAATAATAATAATAAAATTTTATTTCATTAGATGGGGTCAGTTACATAGATGACACGATATTATTGAGCTTTATTAATAACTAACTTCATAAGTATCTCATTCACCTGAAGATCCCGTTCAATAACTTCTATAAGTATCCTTCTTGGTTTTCCTTAATTTTTTTCATATGACTCCATACTATCTGTTCAACCTTCTTTATTGGTGCCTGTAATAGTTTTCTTTGAATATGTCTAAACTACCTAAAACAATTTTTTACCATTTTTTTCTCAATAGGTGTCACTTAAACTCTACTTCTTATACAATCGTTACAAATTATATCTCGTCTTATATAACCACACATCTATCGCAACATCCTCATTTCTGTTACTCCAATTTTTTGTTTTTATTGTTCTTTTATCACTCAACATTCACTCCCATATAAAATTACTAGTTTTATAGCAGTACGATAAAACTTCTCTTTAACCTTATTAGGTACTTTCCAATCACAAACAACTCCTGATGCCGTTTTCTACTTCAATTATCTAGCTTATATCATATGTGCCACATCACCAATAATTTCTTCATCATCTTACCATATACTTAAACTTTGACACTTGTGATATAACTTGATCTCCAATTTTAACCTTCAACTCATTTCTAACTTGCCGCTTATTGAATTTACAATGCATATATTCTGTCTTACTCCTACTCATGCGAAAATCTTTCGATTCCAAAATACCTCTTCATAACTCAAGTTTAGAATTAATCTCTTCCCTTAATTTCGCAATGAGAACAATATCATGTACAAAAAGCATACAATTAAAAATTTCTTCTTAGATTAAAATTTTAATAATTTTTTAAAAAATTAAAATTTGAACCATTAAATTTAAAATTTAACAATCTATTTAAAGATAAGTACAGTTAAAAAAGAAAGAAACTTCTTTATCTATGTTCTCAAAGTAAAAATCATCCGTGCTGAATTAGATTTGCATCAATACTAGTACCTAGTCATGCTTTAAGAAGAATTGCTTTTAATGAAAAATATTTATAAAAAATTAAAAAAACAAATAAATAAAAAAGTTACACGTAGGCCAAATAAGGGACACGGTGACAATTCTCTCGGAGATAATTTAATAAATTAAAAAACTAAATTAAACAAAAATTTGACCAACAATTAATAATTTAATAAAAATAAAAAATAATTTTCTTCGTTTAACGTTGACACTTATTTTATATTAATTAATTAATTTTATTTTATATTTTTATTGGTTCTTTAATTTTGAAACATTTTATTTAAGTTCATTACTCAAATACTGTCAATTAAATGGAGGCAATTTTTTTTACGTAACTGCTTTCTTAATTGATTTTAAAATCTCTTTCCCACAAAGACAATATGTAATTACTGACTCATATATATTTTGAAAAAAATAAAATAAAATAAAACCAATCCTCAAATCCACTTCAGAGAGCAAAATTATGTGCAATATTGTCATTTGCAAATATTACTTGACACAGTGAATATAAAGCTGAAAGCTCCTTCATTCAATGCGAGAAAAACCTAAAATTCATATTAAAAAGCGCCAATAAGGAAATCTACCCTGGACAAATCTGAATTTTGGATGAGATTAAAAAAATGGCATTAACTAGTTTTTTTTAACATGTCATTAACTAGTTAATAATCATAGTTAAAAAATCATTTTGCTTTTACTAGTTACTTGGATATAACTATCAAAATTCAAATTACTTTTAGTGGTTACTTTCGATTAAATCATGAACCTTTAGATTCTTGGGTGTAATAACGGTGAGCCAGTACATTGAGCGTATGATGACAATTAACTGTTTCAGCAAAATGGACTAAAATGAACGTTTTTAAAATTTAAAGGACTAATATAAAACAAGGGTCTAAGTTAAGGGACTAAAATGGTATTTTTGCCTATTTCAGTATTTCTTTTTTGGTATTGAAACTATAAATTTAACAAACTTTTAACAATATTTATATTTATAGTAAATTATTGATATAGTCATTAAAAAAATTATAATTGTTTCATTTTAGTACATAAAAAAAGACTAAATTAAAACAAACATAATTTTTTAAAAGTTAAATTGAGAAATCTAATTTTTTAAAAATTAAATCAAGATAATTATATTCTTTTAAGATCAAATTAGTAATTTACTGTTATATTTATTAATATCTATTTAACACACGTTATTCCCGAAATTAAATATTTTTGCTTAATGTCATTTAAATTGGTTAGTCTTAAAACAAAAAAAAAATTATGAGTTAGAAGGTCAATTTTTAATAATATTTAATATCGTAGCAACTAAATGTCAAAGACGAGTAAGTGATGAAAACAGAAGTCCGAGTTTGAAAAATGGTGGGGTCTGGTCCGCCTGGACTCTGGACCCCCAAAGCAGAAATTTCAAACTCTCGTGGCCACTCTATTAAATATTACATAGAACAGAAAATTCAACTCTCTCTTATCTGAGACTGAGAGCACAGTATTTAAATTCTTCTTTTTTTTTGGACCAAAAAAAATATACAATTAATGTTAGTGTATTTAATTCACCTCCTCATAGCACAACAAATCAGTATAAATTTCTGAAATACTTATCTCTATTGTCTTCAAGTGAAAAAAAGTAAAGATATAGTCAAAAGCCATAATATATATATATATATATATATATATTCTCCAAAATCTCCTTGACCCCAGAGAAACACTTTTCTTTAACGGCAGTTTGTTAAATAATAGGAATAATTAATATTATTTGGTCCTTTAATTTTATCTCAAATCTTATTTTTATGTATAAACTTAAATTTGTTCTAATTTGATCTCATTATTTTACCAATTCAATCTCATTATTTTACCTTAAGTTCCAATTTAATCTTTTAATTTTGTTTTATATATTTCAATTTAGTCCCTTAAATTTACCTTATATTTCAATTTAATCTCTCACTAAAAAAAATGCCACGGTTAGACCAAAAAACTATGGATAACATGATGTAACCACAAATGGAGAAGCGTACTTGCTACGGTTTAAACAATTACAAAGTTTATCATAGCTATAATTTTAACTCGTAGCAAAAGTAAGTGAAAATTGAGAATTAAATTAAAATTGTCCATTTTTGTCACGATTTAAATCCTAACTAATAATTTAATTTAATTTTTAAAATGTTGTTTTAAGCAATTATTGGACACAATTTAAAAAGTGACTAATTATTTAATTTAATTTTTTAAAAAGTATTTTTAAGCAATTATTAGTCATGATTTAAATCATGGAAAATAATTAACATTTATTTTTAAAAAAAAAGATATATATATATTACTATCTACACAAGAAAGAATGTACCTATTAAATCAATATATACCAAAACATGTATATCAATGTGTCTGAATACATTTACTCAAAAAGTCATACTAAACATATATAAGATCTAATAATTGTTCAACACTATCAAATATAAGTACTAAGAGTGTGATACATTTGTGTTAATGATAGGCAAATTAGAACCAAATTTATCCAGCACAAATTTGTAAAGCATATTTAATTGAGTTTAAATTTGTGATAACTCCTCCTTAGTTTTTTCATATCCAGCCAACTTTTCTTTTAAAGCCTCTATTTGACTCCTCAAATCTCCACTACAATTTTTATTTATAGTGCTGCTAGAAGTATTAGTATTCATAGAGCTCAAAGTTTGTCCAAACAAAACAACAATATTAAAAGGAGAAATGCCTATTCTCAAACCTCAAACACGACCAAAATGTTTAGGTCCAAATAATTTTTCAATTGAATCATTTGATTGAACATATATTTTTGAAATGACACATGAAGCAACAACACAGGATTACTCAATAATCTTATCCAAGTAAATGAAGAAAAATTTTTAAGTCAATAACTCTATTCAAGCTTCTGTAAGCACATTAAAAAAAGGAATGATACCAATAAAAAGAGAAAGTCAACACAAATATATAGTCGTGACATGTGAATAGATAGAGAATGGTACTATCATAATTAATAAGAAAACACAAGAGTGTCAATTGTCAAACCCATGATTTTATCAGTTGATCTTGTGCTGTTGGCCAAAATATGATTTCTAGAATACTAAGCCAGCTAGTTACAAATCCCTGACGACTACTTGGTTACAAAAGCTTCTGATGCCATGTCAAGGGACAATTCAACTCGACAACTTATTTAGTTATGTGAAAAAACACTAAGAATACAATCAAAGAATTCAACAGAAGACTCGGAACAAAAAGAAATATTGGCAAGGCAATCTACTACCCTATGTCCTTTACAACTTTTGTGTGTAAAAGCCCACACACACATTTTGTGTATGAAAGCTAACATACACAGTTTGTGCCCTAAATCATGCATCTTGAATTCTTATGCGTTAATATGATATTACCCACATATCAAATACAGGCATTGAAAATATTGATGTATCTTACAAACAGATATGGACAAGTTAGCTTTTCAAACACCAGGAAAATGGAAGCATATTTCGTTAAACTTGATCATACTACAGCACTCAGTTTTGTTCTTCAAAAGACAGAGAATAAGTGGCTATGAAATTTAGTTTGATGAACGTATTGAATTAATTTCATGTTAGAGAATTACTGTAAGCATAGAACAGTACAGTGACCAAAAACCAAATCATAGACCCAAACCCCCTCATTCAATTCTTAATTCATTGACTTGTCGTTCCATCAACCAAATCAAAATTCCAATGAAAATGTGCATTGCATGCCATCATCAAAAGTAGCAAACATATGAAATATTTAATTATTAAGGATTGCAAATACAAAGACACGGAGTTTGGTGGTCTTATTGGCTCCCATTTATGTGGAAAAGGCTACAAACACAAAAGTCATGGTAAATGGAGATAGCCAGTTCTAGCGTGAGGAAGGGTTGTGGAAAAAGGCACATAATGAGTAATCAGTAATGATAATTAAACTGTGAATACTAACAAACTTACTTCACAAATCGCCTTTCACTTCTTCTATGCGGACTATATCTTGATTTGATGTTTGTGGAGTTTCTATTTTTTATCGGGCGCCACCACTCTCAAAAAAAAAAAAAGAGTGTGGATCCTTTGGCCTAATGTTAGGATATAGTAGAACGAGGATTGTTTGATCATAATTTAATTAAGCAGTCAAAATTGAAGATTAAAAATCATTCAATTTCAATGCTAGCATTGAAACAAATAAAAAGAATAATAAATTACACTCTAACATTGCTTTAGAAAATCTGCACATTTAAAAGTTTAATGTACAAAACCTTAATGCCTTGATCCAAACTATAAAGTATAAATTAAACTCTTGCTTTTTTATATTCAACCCCTCCTCCCAGTAATACTAATGTAAAATCATATTCGAACATCATAACTCAAGACAATGATAAATTTCTTTAAGCTATAATTCCAGCCCCATCAATACAGTAACATCAATGAAAATATATAGCTCAAGCCCAATACAAGGAATAACTTCATAAACATTAAACAGGAATAGATGTAAAGGAAACCACCTAAGAAACAATGAATATCATGTGATTAACAACTAATAGTATAATGTCATGTACTTGTGGTTTGAAGTGCTCCAGCAAAATTATTTATTTGACAATAATGTGCTTTAATAAGTTAAAAACACTTGTTGCCAAGGTCTTCTCTAATTCATTCACATAGCTTCTATTTCTTTTGAGTAAATTTAACAAAACTATTTCACCTCGATATAGAGATCTCTCTAATTTTTTTAACCTACATTTAACATCATTGACGAAGTTAAAAGTTAAAGAATAATTAATAGAAATTTACTATATAGACCAAACTTATTTAATATAGGAAATTATCATTTAACAAGTTTTCCTTGCATTTCTCTTACCAACTCCAACATAAGACTTCTATCGATTTGTAGTATTTTGTGCATTTCCATTCTAGAAATTAAAAATATGATGGTTACATCTAAAGATTACATGAATTACCTGAATTATCACATGATAAATTAGGTAGTTTTAGCCTAAGGGGCCGTTTGGTATCCAAGAAAGGGTTGGAATAGAAAGGAAATAAGAAAATAGAAAAGAAGAGAGAATGGAAAAAGGAGGAGGAAAAGGAAAAAAAAACTTGTTTGGTATGCAATGGAAAAGAAAGAAAGAAAATAAGATTATTATATATTTTTTAAAGATAATGGAAAATAAATATAAAAATAATTTACTATTTTGCCCTTAGCCTCAACATAGCCGGTTGATCGGCTACCGGTGCCTGGCAGGAACCGGTCGACTGGCTGTCAGCGCATGGCAGGGCCGGTCGACAGGCCTGTCGATCGGCCTGCTACAGGCTAGTCGCCCGACGGCCACCACACTGGTCGTACGACGGTCGATCGCTTGACTCAAGAAAGGTTGGATCTTGTTTGTTGGGCGTCATTATTGTGACTGTGAACAATTCAAAATTCAAAACTTGCGGGCAAAGCTGAAGCACGCAGAAGGATATTGCGACGAAGCGTGCTTGCGTATGCACGCAGAAGGATATTGCGATGCCAAAGCGTGCATGCGTATGCATGCATAAGGATATTGCGACGCCGAAGGAGATGTCGAAGGACATTACGGGCGATACTATTTTAATTTATTATATGAATGTGTGTGCGAGTGCGAGATGGCCGAGAATGAAAGAGTGAAATAGAAGATGCGGAGGACCGGAACGCGAAGAGCGTGGACAAATTTGACATTTCACTTCCTTTTCCCTTTCCATGACCAGTTTTCCATCGATTAAGCAATGGAAACAAATATTAGGATTTTGAAGGAAGAGGGAATGCCGTCTTCCGTTTCCAACTGCTACAGCGTGCCATACCAAACAACGAAAAAAATGCACAGTCACGGAAAGGCACTTTCCTTTCCGGCTTCCGTGAGCATACCAAACGGCCCCTAAATTATTAGTAAAAATATCACGTAAAATTAAAATTAATATATAAAAATTACATGATTTATCTCTTGATAATTCATGTCACCATATCTTTCCTAATTTTTTTAACCCATTGTAATACCCATGAAAAATAAAATATACATGCGTATTTACAAATTATGGTTACTATGCTAGTATACGGTACTGTTTACCTATAAAATACTATTTATGTATACGATACTGTTCACTTATACAATTGAAATGTCAAGTACTAGATGTGGTTTGGTCATAAGAGAAAACTAGAAACAAGTTCGTAGGAAAAAATGACGTTTTATGTGTAAAAATACCCTCAGGGACTAAATTGAAAGGACTGATTTGAAAAGAAACTTAAAGGTTTAAGGTGAAAGGATAGTTTTCCCTTTAAGTTTTTAATAGTAATAAAAGAAAAAATTTTCAACCGTCCGCGTAAGGTGCACAGCAAATTGCATTATTAGAAATGTCATTTTCATGAATAGTAAGTTAAATATTTTATTAACGCATAGTATCAAATAGTACTTTTGACTTTTCCTATAAATAGGCCCTTTCATTTTACTTCTAAACTCACACGTTCAACTTCTCTTTTTCTCTCCTTAAGTTTCTCTTGCTCTAATGCTGGGCCTCTGAGATTTTGGGCCTTTCCTTTTCAGCTTAGGTAAGGATACTATGCCTTTTATATGTCTTTCAATTTTAGAAGTTATTTTCTTAAGTATGCTCTGTGGTTGCGGCTTTGGCTGATCTTCCACATCAGAAAAACTGTCCTTAGCTGCTTACATATTATTTTGATTCTCTGATTACCGAAATAGAATGTAAACTGTGAAGAATACATGTCTAGGAAAGTTCTGGCTAAGGAAAGATCTGATTTTTAAGTGTGTCCATTGTGACCCTCCACTCTTTTTTGGGAACTTACCTGGTGTACTCTTTTACAGATTGTATTCTCTATTTCTGGTATAAACAGTCTCCATATGTACGAATAGTATCCGTACGTATGAATAGTGACCGTATGTATGAATAATGGCCGTATGTATAAATAGTAACCATATGTATGAACAGTGTCTGTATGAAAACAATCCTAACTTGTTTTCTCTAATCTTTCATGAAAATCTCTGTAGCGGAATATTGAAATTCATCTGTGTACTCTTGTCCGTAACGACTTAGAGAAGTGATACTCGTACGGAATCCAGGTGAGTGAAACGACCCCGTTTTAATAGAGTTTTAGCATTACTGGTGATAAAAAGTATGTCGTAGGACACTCCCAAGATTCATAGGGGGAAATTGGATTCAGAATGACGAATCTAATGAGATAATTAATCCATAAGTATGGATAAAATGAAATAAGTATCTTATGATGATGTGAAGTTTGAATGTTTTCAAAAACGAATTAATTGTTATCTTGATTTGTGGTTTATAAATCTATAATATAGTTATATACTATACCTGTTATATGGATGAATATTATATTGTGCTTCTGATTATGATATGAAATACTGTACTATTGATTGTGATTGAGCGGGACAGTACCCCCTCTCACGGCAAGGCGGAAAACCCAGTTGAAAGGGTGTCTTGACCAATGAGTGTGCAGATAACGATTCCCTCAGTAGGGATATAGCCCGGATTGGTGATAAATCCGTGAGGCGCCCTAGCTAAGAGGATGAAATTGTGCGTCATGGCGGAAATATACAGAATTGGTGAGCTGGCCTATGTGCGCTCTCCGGGATATATTGCCATTGATGAGTACTAGTAACGTTTGTTGAATTGGTTGTGCGTCATGGCGAAAATATACAGAATTGGTGAGCTGGCCTGTGTGCACTCTCCGGGATATATTGCCATTGACGAGTACTAGTAATGTTTGTTGAATTGGATGAATTTTTATCTTCTTGTATGTAATTTCTAACTATGTCTATTGGTTGAGTATGAGCCTTCGTATATACTTGCATGACTGGTAATGTATTTGAATTTTATTAACGCGAGGCCGATTCGCTCACGGAGTTTAAAAGCTCACACTCTCTGTACAACCTTTTTGTTCAGTCAGGTTGCCGATGAAGAATATCCGCTAAAAGAGTAGATCAATTTGGACCCTCCCGCTGTCGGGTAGGCCCCTCTATTGTTGTAGATTATGTTGCTCTGTAATCGTCTAGGACATCTAGGTCAGGGGTTTGGTATTTGGCTTGTATTTCAGTTATGTTGAGGATCTATTATTATATGCAAATGATCTCTATGAATTTCAAATAAGAAAATTTGATATATTTTCTTCAATAATGGTTATTTTGATAATATAGAGATAATGACTAATAATTTAACTCATGGGTAGAATTTATCGAAAGGCTTACAGTGATAGGATATTCATCATTGTGCCGGTCATGTGCCTAGAAAACGGGTCGTGACAAAGTTGGTATCAGAGGAAAAGTTATTAGGTCTCCTAGTGATTACAGAGCAAGGTAACCTTAGTGGGACCTCCTCTATTGTTGTGAACCCGGGCACAACTATAGAGAGACAGCTCTACTGAAGGTCCTGTAGGATGTTTCTATTTCCTTTCCCTCCGAGACTTATCTCTTCTTAGAAATTATGTTTTCAGGTTTAGTTTTAGATAGATGTGGCTACACTTTTGAACTTAGTCAAGGAAAAGTTGTTATTTACTTTGATTCCGTTGCTGTCGGATCAAATTTTTATATGGTGGATTTTATAAGCTGAATTCATGATTGATTTTGTGTAGCTATATTATTTTAGAGTACCAGCCAATAAAAGAAACCACTTGCATAAAAAAAACTGAAGGATTACATTGCAAAAAAAAAAAGAAGTTTACTTATGCATGAGTAATCTAAAGGCGAGGTGGTCTTGGATTAGGAGGATTGTATTGTATCATCACCCATCGACCATTCCTTGGAGCAAGAGACAGAGCAATGTCGCTGAGGGTAGTGTAAATTCCATTCATACAATCAACACTTCTTTGCTGTTGATTGCAGAAGCACTGTGTGGACCAATAGAAGAACCTATCTATTCTCGAAGTCATTGTCACGTTATTGCGTTTGGTTAACTTCTCCAGATCCTCTATCATCTTCTTGAGATTATTCACCTCCTGCTCTAAACAGGCGATTTTGTCCTCTGAGCTATGGCCTGTGCTAATCTCCTCGGCTTCCTCAATC
Organism: Biancaea sappan; assembly: GCA_037074585.1. NCBI lineage: Eukaryota > Viridiplantae > Streptophyta > Magnoliopsida > Fabales > Fabaceae > Biancaea > Biancaea sappan. The sequence continues at coordinate 42,866,616 of CM073492.1, forward strand.
TTCTTTATCTTCTTCTCCTTTTGATTTTCTTAAGATCCCTCGAGAGGCCTTTTGCCCTTGTCCATGCCTAAACTTAAGTTTAAGTCAAGTTCTTTTTCCTTGGCCTCCACTGTGAGATCAATGTACTTCCTTGAGGCCATGATTTGAAAAATTTAGAAATTTTTGTAAGAGTATAAGGCGAGAGGAATGGTAGAAGATTGTATGCTCAGAGATTATTACTCTTTGTGGTATGGTAACTGAGAACGCTGGGATGGTTTTTATAGAGAAAAATTAGGACTTAGAGATAAAGAAGATATCTCTTCACCGCACCCCTACACGATCAACCTATGGATTTCTGCAAGCTGGAAGCCAGAAGTCTAGGATAGGCGTGCACACCGATAGCACGTTGTATTAATGTCAAAACCATGAAAGTCAATATTCGGTGGATCTGGGGCCGATTTTACTTGGTTTTCCCATTTCTCCCGTTGGCATTTTCCGAAATTCAAAGAAGTTGACGATATATCCATTAAAGATTGCCTTGGATGCTTTTATGATGAACTGAAATGCATTTCTCTGTTTTATTGTGTTGTTCTTGAGAGCCTTCAGTTGAGTATGATATACATAACTGATTGAATCATGTTGTAATTACATGTATGTATGTTATTCATGCATAATGAGTGAAGGCTACGATCAAGGAGAATATGTGATGATCCTACATATACTCATAGAGAATGAGAAATCCAAATGACTTGGAAAGAATGAAATGTGTAAAGGATAATACATGTTCATGTTTACACATACTTACATATAATGCTCTCGTGAGCAAATGAAAGGCAATGTTTCCTTGCATCATGATAATACTTGATACATGTGCCGTAAGCAGTTAATTTTGTTTTAAAATATATATATTTACATATATATTATGTGTAAGTCTAGAGTAAAGACACCGATTAGAATATAAGATAAGGCTAATATGAGACTACAAGATCATAGAGTGATATCGTGATCTGAGATTACACTATAAGACAAGTATAGAGTGAGGAAATTATAGATTGAAACGACGATTAGTCGAAAATTTTGAAAAAGGTCAAGATTAGCCGAAAATTTTTTTTCAGGAAATCTTTGACTTATGTTATTTGCATTAAATTATATTTACTATTTACTTGAATGTCCGACATTAATTGCTGGCGTTGCGACGTATGCGATCTGTAAACCTCCTAGCGAGTGGTGTATAGGTTGTGGTGGCTTTAGCTCTAGGGGCTTCGGGTTGTCTATAAATTTTGTACGCCCGTTACCCTACTCATCGCACCAAGCAAATCTACTTCTTTCATTACATACCTATTTCTCAATTTCCATTCCTTTTTCATTCCAAGTTATTTCTGAGATCCCTAGAGCAATGGCTGATAATAAGTCTTTCAACTTGAATTTTGAGAATGGCAACGTAGAGCTTGATTTAAATCTAAGTCTCGGAAACAACAAAGGGAAGAGACCTGTAGACAGGTCACGAGAAATTAAGAAGAGAAAGAGGGATGTAATAGAGTTGGAGGAGGACAGTACTGCAACATCCTCAGAAAATAAGCTTGCATTCCTAGAGCGTAAGATCGAAAATCTGGAGCATAAGATAGAGAGCCTGGAATACAAGACAGAGGACCAGAAGCGACTAATAAATCGTCTCTTTGAAAACCAAGAGAAACTGATAAACCGTCGTTTCGGGGAACTAGCTAATCGAGTTGATAGACATTCAATGTTTGCAACTCAAAATTTTCGTGACCAACAAGCAAGGTGTATTGACTGTATGAACGGAGTAACTTCTGCTCTTCGCCAAATTTCCCAGACGCTTCCTCCAGAAACCCTTTCTAGGCTACAACGATTAGCTTCCTCCTTAAGGTCTGAAGCACCTTCCTCTTCTAAACCTGGAGCACCTTCTACATTTCAAAAGCCTCCTCGTCCTTAATTTATTATTTCTTTTGTTTGTACCTAAAGCTATATTTGGTCTAAGCTTCACGTATTAAAATTATCTATGTACTAGAAAGAAGATTTAAGTTAGTATTTAGATCTTCTTTGTTGAAGTGATTCCTTTTACTGAAAGAACTTGAGGAATGAGAAGATGTTGGACTTGTTATATTTCATACTTGATTATGAAAATTCTAAAGCAGAGTATGGTAATATTCTTTTGACTGAGCAGAGTTACTAAAATGATATTTCATTACACTTATGAACTATGGAGGAGTGCTAAATAAGTATTTTATGAACCTATATAGAGAACTATGGGTTTGCCCTAATCATTGAAGGGATACGACTCTATATGAGTCATTGAGGTGAGAGGAATTTCTATATATATTTATTTTATAATTATGCATGAGGAGTATGTTATTTACTTAACACATTTTCTAGAATTGTTCTTCTTAGAGATTTATGTAATAATTTCATGAGATTTTTCCTTTTATATGACGCCTTCAGCTGAGAGTATCGCTTTAAGGCAGAAGGATCGCCTTCGGGCAAGAGTATTGCCTATGGCTAAAATGATGCCTTCGGGTAGGGTGCTTGTATTCGTAAAAGTTATAAGCTATGTGTGTGGAAACATGTGTTCTGATATTCAGTATAAACTAGAAAGACCACGTGCCACTTTTGAAGACGACATCTATTTGAAGTTTTACATAGAGACAAAGTTAGTCTCTGATTAGGTGGTTTAAGTTTGGTAAAGGTTATGAGGATGAGACACTTTATGGTACAAAAAGCTGTGGAGAAGATCAAACTGATGAAGAAGAGATTACTTGCTGTTTAGAAAAAGAAAAATTCCTATGAAAATTATTGATAATGCGGTCTAGAGTTCACAGTCGATGCTATAGTGTTCTTATAAATCTTACCAAGGATGTGAAGAGGTTTGGAAAGAAAGAGATACAAAGGATGAGATATAGACGAAGTAATCACACTTATTTCAGTCTTGAGATGAGTTTTGAATTCGGGGGACCGAATTCTCTTAAGGGGGTGATAATGTAATACCAATGAAAAATAAAATATACATGCGTATTTACAAATTATGGTTACTATGCTAGTATACGGTACTATTTACCTATAAAATACTATTTACGTAAACGATACTGTTCACTTATACAATTGAAATGTCAAGTACTAGATGTGGTTTGGTCATAAGAGAAAACTAGAAAGAAGTTCGTAGGAAAAAATGACGTTTTATGTGTAAAAATACACTCAGGGACTAAATTGAAAGGACTGATTTGAAAAGAAACTTAAAGGTTTAAGGTGAAAGGATAGTTTTTCCTTTAAGTTTCCAATAGTAATAAAAGAAAAAATTTTCAACCGTCCGCGTAAGGTGCACAGCAAATTGCATTATTAGAAATGTCATTTTCATGAATAGTAAGTTGAATATTTTATTAGCGCATAGTATCAAATAGTACTTTTGACTTTTCCTATAAATAGGCCCTTTCATTTTACTTCTAAACTCACACCTTCAACTTCTCTTCTTCTCTCCTTAAGTTTCTCTTGCTCTAATGCTGGGCCTCTGAGATTTTGGGCCTTTCCTTTTCAGCTTAGGTAAGGATACTATGCCCTTTCTATGTCTTTCAATTTTAGAAGTTATTTTCTTAAGTATGCTCTGTGGTTGCGGCTTTGGCTGATCTTCCACCTCAGAAAAACTGTCCTTAGCTGCTTACATATTATTTTGATTCTCTGATTACCGAAATAGGATGTAAACTGTGAAGAATACATGTTTAGGAAAGTTGTGGCTAAGGAAAGACTTGGTTTTTAAGTGTGTCTATTGTGACTCTCCACTCTTTCATGAGAACTTACCTGGTGTACTCTTTTACAGATTGTATTCTCTATTTCTGGTATAAACAGTATCCATATGTACTAATAGTATCCGTACGTATGAATAGTGACCGTATATATGAATAGTAACCGTATATATGAACAGTGTCTGTATGAAAACAATCCTAACTTGTTTTCTCTAATCTTTCATGAAAATCTCTGTAGCGGAATATTGAAATTCATCTGTGTACTCTTGTCCGTAACGACTTAGAGAAGTGTTACTCGTACGGAATTCATGTGAGTGAAACGACCCTGTTTTAATAGAGTTTTAGCATTACTGGTGATAAAAAGTATGTCGTAGGACACTCCCAAGATTCATAGGGGGAAATTGGATTCAGAATGACGAATCTAATGAGATAATTAATCCATAAGTATGGATAAAATGAAATAAGTATTTTATGATGATGTGAAGTTTGAATGTTTTCAAAAACGAATTAATTGTTATCTTGATTTGTGGTTTATAAATCTATAATATAGTTATATACTATACCTGTTATATAGATGAATATTATATTGTGCTTCTGATTATGATATGAAATACTGTACTATTGATTGTGATTGAGCGGGACAGTACCCCATCTCACGGCAAGGCGGAAAACCCGGTTGAAAGGGTGTCTTGACCAATGAGTGTGTAGACAACGATTTCCTCAGTAGGGATATAGCCCGGATTGGTGATAAATCCGTGAGGCGCCCTAGCTAAGAGGATGAGGTTGTGCGTCATGGCGGAAATATACAGAATTGGTGATTTGGCCTGTGTGCGCTCTCCGGGATATATTGACATTGATGAGTACTAGTAACGTTTGTTGAATTGGTTGTGCGTCATGGCGGAAATATACAGAATTGGTGAGCTGGCCTGTGTGCGCTCTCCGGAATATATTGCCAATGATAAGTACTAGTAACATTTGTTGAATTGGATGAATTTTTATCTTCTTGTATGTAATTTCTAACTATGTCTATTGGTTGAGTATGAGCCTTCGTATATACTTGCATGACTGGTGATGTATTTGAATTTTATTAATGCGGGCCGATTCGCTCACGGAGTTTAAAAGCTCACACTCTCTATACAACCTTTTTGTTCATATCAGGTTGCCGATGAAGAATATCTGGTAGAAGAGTAGATCACTTTGAACCCTCCCGCTGTCGGGTAGGCCCCTCTATTATTGTAGATTATGTTGCTCTGTAATCGTCTAGGACATCTAGGTCAGGGGTTTGGTATTTGGCTTGTATTTCAGTACAATAATGTATTTTATGTTGAGCATCTATTATTATATGCAAATAATCCCTATGAATTTCAAATAAGAAAATTTGATATATTTTCTTCAGGAATGGTTATTTTGATAATATAGAGATAATGACTAATAATTTAACTCATGGGTAGAATTTATCGAAAGGCTTACAGTGATGGGATATTCATCATTGTGCCGATCATGTGCTCAGAAAACGGGTCGTGACACCCACGATCTCTTATATATTTTTTAACACCACATAATTTCTAAATATTAATTTTTTAAAAGTTTAAGAATTGACACATAATTTGACACAAAAGAATTAAGGACACGTTTGATCACATTGGAATTGGAAAAGGAAAATGGAATTCCATCATCTTTTCCCTTTCCTTCTATTTGGTATGGCATTCTAAGTGGGAGAGGGACAAAAACTTTGGAATCCCGATCATGAACAATAGTTGTTTTCCTTGAATCGTTTCCTTGAAAAAATGCAAGGAAAATTGATTTTCTATCTGGAAACTCCAAAATGCCCTCATCTTTTTCTATCAGTTTCGAAAATATCTTCGAAGATGTGCCTTAATGCATTCGTAGCCTCAAATGCTTTCGTTCATGTGCTGGTCTCCTCTGTGATTTCCAGTGCGTCCCTCTCGTTCTTCTCGGCTAGTCCCTCTCGTTCATGTGATGGTCTCCTATGTGATTTCCTCTTCTTCTTGGCCAGTCCCTCGTTTTCTTTGATTTCCTCTTCCTCTCAGCTAATCTCACATTTTTTGACGATGACAAGCCTCTCCTGTCTCTTACCTCCAGTGGCTGAATCATTCCCATACTTGAAGTTGACGAAAAAGCCAAGGAATATGTAAACGACGACATTCAGGAGTTCTAGGGTTTTTTCATCAATCCTAAACCTCCATCCTCAACCTAATCCTACTCTCTTGACTTGCAATTAAACGGTAAAGATTCCAAGAATGTTGAGGTGAAGTTGATGTTCGAGTGTGCCACTGTATTAATCTGTCGGAACCACCAGACTTGTGCTTCGATTCTAAAGGGACTATATTAAAAGGAAGAAAAGAACTATATTAAAATAGAAAAAAGTTAAGGACAAAAATAATAATAAATGTATTATAAATAATAAATTTAATACTATTATTTTAGTAAATGTATTCTCCATATCAAACATATCTTTTTTTTTTTTATCTTATACAAAACATTTTTTTTTTCAATCTTGTCTTCCATACCAAATGTGCTCCAAACATACTTCTCCATAATTATTAATTAGCTCCATCCGAAGTTGACATATACCTAGCTGCTCCGAGTCTATATATATATATATATTTCTTATTATCCATGATCCAAGTAGCTTGTACCCACCTATCTATAAATATACATATACTAACACACAATCACACATATATATTTCTTTTCTTATCTTCTTGAATCCAAAGAAATTAAACACAGTTCTTTCACGTCTGGTAGCTCGAAATAAAATGGCGGTCTCTTCAGCCGGCCATGGCCACAACACGTGGGTCCACCCAACGATGGCGTTCGCCCTGCAACTGGTGACCGGCCGGTGGTTCATGATGTTCGCGTCCTTAATGATCATGTCGGTCTCCGGCGCCAGCTACATGTTCGCCCTCTACTCTCGCGACATCAAGTCAGTGCTGGGGTACGACCAGTCCACCCTCAACCTTCTCTCCTTCTTCAAGGACCTCGGCTCCAACCTCGGCATCCTCTTTGGCCTCCTCAACGAGCTCACGCCTCCCGCCGTCGTCCTCTCCCTCGGCGCCGCGCTCAACTTCCTCGGCTACTTCGCACTTTGGCTCTTCATCACGCGCCGCCTCCCCCGCCCCTCCGTCCCCCTCCTCGTCGCCGTCATCTTCCTCGGCGCCAACTCCCACTGCTCCACCAACACCGCAGCCGTCGTCACCTCCGTCAAGAACTTCCCCGACGCCCGCGGCATCGTCATCGGCATGCTCTCCGGCTACCTCGGCCTCAGCGCTGCCGTCATAACACAGCTCTACTACGCCTTCTATGACGATTCCAAGTCTCTTGTTCTGCTCATGGCTTGGCTTCCTACGGTGACGGCGCTTGCGTTTCTTCCGGTTATCAGACACCATAGGGGAGTGCATAAGCAAAACGACAAGAAGGTTTTCTTTAGGTTTCTCTATTTATCTCTTCTTCTCGCGGGCTTTCTTCTAGTTGTTATTGTGTTGGAACAATGCTTCAAGTTTTCGAAAAGTGAGTATCATGTCACTTCTTTTCTCATGCTCCACTTGCTTGTTCTACCTTTGGGAGTTGTTATCACGGAGGAGCTCAAGATTTGGAAGGAAAAGAAAAAACAACTAGAATTACAAAGAGTAGTTATAACAACAGAAAACCCTAAGCCCGAGCCAAAGCCTGAAGCTCAAGAAGAAGAGCAAGAAGTCTCGAGAAATATATTGACACAGTCAAAAAATTCTAAGTCCGGAGAAGAAGAAGAAGAGGGAGGAATGTCTAATTCTCGGTGGAAGAACATACTGAGTCGTCCAAAGCGAGGAGAAGACTACACAATTCTACAAGCAATATTCAGCTTAGACATGTTGATTTTGTTTATTTCAACAATATGCGGGCTTGGGGGAACTCTAACGGTTGTGAACAACTTAAGCCAAATAGGTTCCTCCCTAGGGTACTCTCCACACAGCATAATCACCTTCATCTCTCTAATGGCGATTTGGATATATCTAGGCAAAATAGCCCAAGGTGTGATCTCAGAGTTCATAGTCACAAAACTCAAAATCCCAAGACCCTTCATGCTGACGTCAATTCTTGTCCTTTCTTGTGTGGGTCACCTCCTCGTGGCCTTCAACGTCCCAAACGGTCTCTACATAGCCTCTATAATCATTGGGTTCTGCTTCGGAGCCAACTGGCCTATACTCTTCTCAATTATTTCAGAACTCTTTGGGCTGAAGTATTACTCTACACTTTACAACGTAGGGTCTGTGGCTAGCCCTATAGGGTCCTACTTGTTGAGTGTGAGAGTGGCAGGGCATTTGTACGATAAAGAAGCCATGAGGCAAATGGAGGAATTAGGGTTGAAGAGGAATAAAGGAGAGGAATTGAGCTGTAATGGAAGTGAGTGTTACAGATTGGCCTTCTTTATTATCACTGGTGTGACACTCTTTGGAGCACTTGTGTCTCTTATTTTGGTGGTGAGGACAAGAGGGTTTTACAGAAGTGACATTTACAAGAAGTTCAGAGAGGAAGAAAGTGATAATGGTGAGGGCGATGATAGAACTGACAGGAGCGGACCACCTAGTGGAAATTGAAAGTGTGCGTCAAAAATGAATTGTGTCGTGAAGTAATGTGTAATAATAGTGGCAGCAATTTTAGCTTTTTAAGATTGCTTTTCAATGCATGCATCGATTGTCCCACCTTGTAAGTGGGAAAAAATAGTGGAAGGGTATTTAACTTTTTCATTTTCTCATATGCAATTTAATCTCTTTTTTTCAATATTTTATTTTTAGTTGGATTTATTAAAATATAGACCCCGTTTGCTATGCATGCAAGCGAATGAATGGAAGGCAGAATTTTAGTACTGTACATGTTTTCAAGCGTTTGGTATACATTAAATTACAGTGAAACGATGGAATGCGAAATTCTGATTTCCATCTTAATCGTATGGTTTTTTCTTGAGCTTGAGCAATAGAAAACACGGAAAGGAAAGGGAAAGCGAAGAAGAAGACGACCTTGCCCTTCTGTTTGTGAACCACGACTTGACGCTATTACCTTCTCCATGCTACCTTCTTCCATATGCTTGTTCAACTTTGATGTTGCCTTCTCGACATCAGCTCCAGCGACGCTACTCTGCCTTCTGTTCAAGGATTCCACACGGTGGATGCACACTTCACTAGACATTAGAGCAGAGAAAGAGAAAGAAGAAGAAGATGGATGCCGGAGCAGGAGAGAGAGCAACGAAGAAATAGTAGAGAGAACAGAGCCTTGATATTTGAATCAGAATCACAAGTTGGAATAGCGAAGGCAAAGGTCCAATGTTTTGTAATTCTCCAATCACAGAGAGAGAGAGAGAGAGAGAGAGAGAGAGAGAGAGAGAGAGAGAGAGAGAGAGAGAGACGGTGGAAATTGTAACATCCCATATTTTCCTCTATTAAAATTATATTTTCTTTATTTTAGTTAGAAATGATGTTATAACTTAGCAAAGTATGATTTTGAATGCCTAGAATTCAGTCATCGAGAAAAGGCATGAGAAATTGGGATAGATGAGCTAAGAATAGAAGAAAAATGAAGTTTTGAGAGAATTAGTCGACTAATGTAATAAATCAGTAGACTGATAGCATCAGAAAAGGACTAGATTACTGATATTTACAATCAGTCGACTAATCGAGTTGGATCAGTCGACTACTTTCAAATCAGTTGACTAATCATGAAAAATCAGTCGACTGATCGCCTGCTGGAGTACGAAAGTAAGTCGGTTTCAACTGAAAAATTAGTGGGAAATTGACTAGAATGTCCCTAATATGTCAATTAAGCTTAGAAACATGAGAATAGGGGTAAAAGAGGGTTTTCCATGGCAAGACTCTTTTTAAAGCACAAGAGAGAGAGAGAGAGAAAAAAAAGAGTTTTCTGAAATTTTAGAAAGGAGAGAGAGAAAAAAACGTGGGGAAAAAGAAGAAGAGAGAGAAGGGACTCTTAGTTGGGTTTCTAACAAGGAAATTACCAAAGGTAATCTTCCTAACTTAATTTCTCTAGTTTAGATGAATTCTAATGAGTAAGGATTCATAGAATAGCCATTTTCAGACTAAAAAGAAGAAAATAAAGGATAGGGAAGTCTGAAAGTTGAGGAAGTAAATGGAGCTAAAGAGAAACTAGGAGAGAATCCACAAGTTCAGCTATTAGGAAGAATCCAAGGTAGCTAGTTATTCATAAAAGCAATTTAATTTTAGTTATTTATCATGCTTGTGTATGATATGTTATTGTTTATGGTATAGCTATCCATGAATATTTGAGAACATATTTTCTTATGAATATGGGACTTGACTTCTTATGGGATGTAGAAATTCCTCATATGATGAACAGTTCTCTTCATAAGAGGGCTACAAAGTAAGATAATTTAGTTATTTATCATATTGTCCATGATTTAGCAATTATAGATATATGGGAGTTTTCCATGAGAATATAAAGTTAACTCTCTCTTGAAAAGTAGAGATTATGTCCTTATGGGATGACAGAACCAAAAATTCTTCATGAGATGACAGAAATACTTCATAGGATGTAAAAATCCTTATGGGAAGACAGAGCCCTAGAAATTTCTCGTGGGATGACAGAAATTCCTTATGGGACATTGAGTACTTTTCCTGAGAAAGTAATTAGAGTAGTTAAAATAACTAGAGTAGCTAGAGTAGTTGGAGTAGCTAAAGTAGCAAAAGTAGACAAAGAATAGTGTACTATATTGAGAAAGAAACTAAGATACAAGTTATGTGCTAGTATGTTAGTTATATTTCATGGAATGAGTTCTCTATTGAGATTACTTTTATGATAGTTCTTTTATATTCATGGAAGTGTGAATTAGTTACTAAGAATTGCTTTTATGACTGAAATGGTTCTTGAAATGATTTCTTTAAATAAACTAGGTACTGAGATTATATATCTCATGTTTTATGTTTTAACTAACCATTTCAGGATTTGAAGAAGCAAAAGATAGCAAGGAACAAACTAACATAGTTGCTAGGTAGTTATACATAGAAAAGGAATATAAACTTAACTTCTTATGTAAACCTTTAGAAACCTATGCACAATTTGTGTGTATGCATAGAGGTATGAGTTATATGTAAGCTCATTATACTTTAGCTTCATTCTAGAAGAGAAATTGCAAAGAAAAGTTGAAGAAGTGTTGTAAATTATATGCATAATGAAACTAGTTAATTTTGTCATATTTTCAAGTTAATATCTTCTAAAATCTGATGTTCAGGGCACATCAATTGATCGATATCCATGAATCAGTCGACTGATACCTCTCGATTTTAGATATATGCAACTTTGAAAACTATCAGTCGACCGATAGCCTCATATCAGTCGACCGATCGTCCTCTACCAGTTTAAATTTATAAATTGAAAAATGTTTTAAAGTTGCCTTATTTTTATACAATCAGATATTTTCCCAAGCTTTCTAGAAAAGTCTTATGGTTTTAACCATAAGTTTTACAAAATCTTTACTACAATTTTCTTAAATTGTATAAAATTAGTATTATTTTAACAGACATTACAGAAATGGCGAGCACTGGAGGTGGAGGCTAATGAAGACACGTACCAGAAGACGGAGACGTGTTTAGTAGAATATCGATCTTTCGACCAAGTCTTTTCCTCTGCGTCTTCGTTTTGCTCCAAAACGAGATGGTTGATCTATTGCTTTTTTATCGATCGACCGGTTGTTGACAAATAGTAGACGGTCGATTGGTTTATACTAGGCAATAGACTATTCGATTGTTGAAATTCAAAAGTCTATTCGGAAATATTGTCAATCGACTAGTTGTTGAGAGTCAATCGACTGACAGCTACTGGAAAAATTTCCACTTAAGGGCAATACAGTAAATTAACTTTTTATTCATTTCTTTTTTTTAAATAATATAACAATCTCATTTTCTTCCTCTCTTTCCTACTACATAAAACAAGTTTTTTTTTCTTTTTTCATTCTCTTTTCTTTTCTATTTTCTTACTTACTTTCTATTCGTACTTTTTTTTAAATACCAAACGAGCTCATAGTTTTATAGATTAGCCTCAAAATCATACATATAGACATGGACAACTTTCATAATTCATTCTTGATACCAGTGGCTTGGCTTTAGTTACACGAAATGTATGGCGATTTTAAATTATTTTTAAATATATTAATATAAAATATTGTAATAGTTTTTAATATATTTTTAAAATAATTAATAAAAAGAAGCAGTGAGAGTTGTTTAACTATTCACTCTTCCATAATCTATATTGATTTGTTAACACCTTGCTGAAACTATTTTAAAAAACCATACATATATTGATTTGGTTTGAGAAATTTTTTTTTTTGAAATGTATTTGTTGAAACACTAAAAGCATATTTTTTGTGTTTTCATATTTGAACTTATTTTGAGAATTATTTTTAAGAAAATATTTTCATTAAACTCAATCAAACACATTTTTAAACTCATTTTTTATTTTTAATAAAAAATAAAAACAAAAAATGCACAATCCAAAAAAACTTTTAACAACTCTACTAATACACATATATGTACATATGGATTTGCGTGCGCGCAAGAATTTCTTCCTTATACAATTTTTCTCTAACAATAATAATAAATTATCAATATATCAATGAGGCCTTGGGAGAAAAAAAAATATATATAAAAGGGAACATGAATATAATTTAAATATCTAAACTTTTAATTTATCTTAATCTTAAATTCAAAGTGATCATACAATGAAAAGAATGAATTGTTAATTTGGCCATATTCTCAATCATACTATCTCCACGACACTATATTTAATTAGAATTTTAATTCATTAGAAGAGATGACCACGGATTCATGATCTGCGTCTTACACACTCATTTTGATCATTTGCACTGATTTTTTTTAATTCAAATTACTAATATTTAGAAACTCATTGTATACTGATTAATCTAATTTAAATTAAGTTGTAAATTTACAAGTGTAAACTCTTCTTAACATTAATATTTTTCATTCACAAAACTCAGAGTCTACACTTTGATTGAAAAATAAGAGTCATTTGAAGTCAGGACCACCATTTGCACCGATTTGAAGTGCAAGAAGGAAAAGAAAATTAAAATGAGACATAAATTGTGTGGGTGTTGTATTGAAAGTTGAAGCGGAAATAAATACGTAAGTAGCTACGATCATTCGTCACCACATATCTCAGCAACAGGTGGTCCCCTTTCTTAATTTCTTTAATTTCACAACACAAGCATCGCTTTTAATTTCCTTATCATCTAGCTAATCTCTGCTTTCTTTAATGACTTTTGATAAAATGAAATTCTTATGGTCGCTTGACAAGGTATTAAAAGAAATAGAAAAAAGAATTCTATTCTATTCTAGTATTTAATTTGGTTGCAATAATATGTATGTGTGTGTGTTTATATATGGAATATCAAGTCAAATAAATATAGATTTGGCATATGGATTTGGATCAACTCTATCGTTTGGTAAGTGTTGGAGCCTCCCTTTTTTTTTTTGGCCATTGGATGTAATAATTCAATGACCTTGATTCATCTTTTCTTTTCTTTTTTTTTTATTTTAAAAAAATTATATAAATAATCTTTACTTATTCGATCTTAGATAACAGTCAATTAATTTAAAATACTTTACTTTCTTATATTACTATAATTTAAAAGCTATTGCATGACAAAATCTGTACGTAATCATCAGGCACCATGATTGTTTCTTAGCATTCATTTTTTCCATTTTAACATCTTATTAAAAAAATAAAAAGTTTATAAAGAATTTAAATTTTTTAAGAGATTAAATTTTATCACTATTAAATCATCTTTAGATTTATATATATATAAATATATAAAAATATTTACTTATCTCTTCGAGTTCGAGTTGTTTACTTGGGGTGCATCCCACTTGACATGTAGAACCCATATCAAATCTAATTGTCTTTACTTGCCAAGCTTTAGTTTGTCAAACAGAGGAACCCCTCCCTCACGCGTGACCCTTGTAGTCCACATCTTTTACTTGATTTTTTCATAGGACCAATAATATAAAACTAACAACTTTCTTGAAAATGAGAAAATCGCCTTGTCTTTAATCAAGAAAAGTCTGGTGGGACCACCTTTTAATAAAATGTAACTTCCCCACAGTTAGCCAATTACACTCCGTCACTCACTAATGTTAAATTGTTTTTCAACTTTGGTCCCAATTTTTATGAATTATTTAAAAATAAATCTTAAATCTATGAAACCATAATCAAGGTTCTGAAGCTAAAAAGTTTACCTAAATTTGATGAGGGGTAAACTTATAATGTAAACTTGTAAGAGTTTTACAGATACATTTTTCTTTAATAGACTATTATATATATATATATATATATATATATATTTTCTAACACAATAAAATTAAAACAACAGAGAAAGTATATTAAGTTTTTAATTTTTAATAACCAAACTTTAAAAATTTTATTTATTAGGTATTAACATATTCATTCTTTTTAAAAATAAATAATTGAGAACAACGACCGACTTAGTATATACACAGACAAAAGATTCATAGAATTAAACATTATGAGTCATCAGTGATCGATTAGTATTTTAGTCCTTGTACATATAAAGTTAAATTTACTTAAAATAGAGTTTAAATGATAAAGTTATGAAATATTTAAAGTAAACCTGAAAATTGTAAGTTGACTGGTAGCACCTGGAAGTATACTACTTCTTACATTTAGTCACTGTTTTGATCATATCTCCTAAACGATAAATAATATTTGAATAAAACTTGTTTTAACTGAAACTAGACTCAAAAAGTTTTACAACGATATATCATTTGCTTAAAATGAAGTTCAAATGAGAAAATAATGATTGTTTAAAATAAAATTAAAAACTACAAGTCATCTAATAGCATTCGAAAGTTAACTGTTTCTGATCTTTGGTCACTCTTTTGATCATATCTTCTAAATGACAAAGAGTTTTTAAATGAAACATGTTTCATTTGAAATTAGACTTAGAGATATTTCTAACGGTATGTAATTTGCTTAAAACGGAGTTCAAATAAAAAATTATAAGTGTTTAAATTAAATTGTATTGTGTAAACTCGATTATTTAGTAAAACTTAGTGATTTTGATCGAGTTTACTCGATTTGAATATTTCAGATCGTAAAATCAGACGAGTTAACAAGTTAAATTGTGAGTTTAACAACTATTTGTGAACACCTGAACAAAATATTAATTTTGCATAAAGTTCAAATACACCCCTAATTATAATATTCTAAAGCCACTGTTAAGTATTGGCAAAATAAAGTGTATAAAATTTTAAATTTGTTATATATTTTTACCAGCATTTTTTATATTTGCCATCATTATTATTGCTGTAATATTTTTTAGTCAACCAATAATTTGTATTGTAGATAGTCATTTTCTTGTAATCTGAAATCTTAAAAAACTCTTTTAAAAGAAATACTTTTATATTAATTATTCATATAATATAACAAGAAATAAATATATATATATATATATATATATATATATATATATATATATATATGTTTGATTGAAATAAAAAGTAATATAGAGTGTGGCTACATCAAAGGAATTACGAAAATGCTTGGTCTTTAGAAGAAATGGGTGAACTTAGTTATGGCTTGTGTTAAGACTGTTACCTTCAAAGTAAAACTTAATCAGAGCATGGGTGAGGTAATCGAACCGAGTAGAGGAATTTGCCAAGGCAATCCATAATATTTTATGACGGGTTTATAATATTCATAAACAAAATCATGCATTTTTTTTTAAAGTCAATGGACAGTCTTTTTTTTTTTTGGACGAGTGGAAATGTCTTCTATTGAAGGCATTAAGCTTGAGATACATGAGATAATATATGACTTCAAGATAAAATAATTACAGTTTAGATTTGGACTCATAGGATAATATGTACATAAATTTAGAATGACACACTCTAAAATAGTACTTAGGTCTTAATAGAGGCAACACATCCTTGGACCAAGTAGATTAAGATTAATAATGCTTAATCCAAAGAGCTCACCAAAATTTTGCATTTTAAACAAACATGCTGGTAAAGTCCAAAAAGATTTTTTTTTTCAAAAACAAAATTGGGTTTGGATATGAATGACAACGACGGCCCATGCCCGTTCCTTCCAGCACCACCACTCCCTCTGATGCATTGTTGGAGGCGAAATTAGGTCATCTGAAAACAAAACATCTCTACTGCTTCGAACTGCTGATGTCGTGAGTTGGGGAAGATGTGGCTTTCACTACACAAAGGCTTTCGCTGAATATCAAAGCAGAGAAAGATAAACCTAGGTAGCACCATCTCAAGAATCCTTTCTTCGTGTTGTCCCTCTGTAGAATGGGAACGGAGCATCTGGCAGAGTATCCATAACTGCGATTGTTAATCTGAGAGGAACGCCACCGTTAGTCGGGGAAAAAATGAAGAGTTGAAAGTGCATCTTTGAAATCCTCACGATCTACAGTGCGCACGAGAAGGCATTCCAGGCTCATCGTTTTTGCTTTACATAACACTACAAACCAAAAATTGAAAAAATCTTACTAAGAAAAGTGGAACGCTTCTACAAAGAGGAGGAGTAATCTCTCATTGGGGATAAGGGGAAAGAAGAAGAAGGAAGGGGAGAGGGCAGGTCACCAGCGACAGCGACTGTTTCTAAAAACCCTAGTAGAGAAGGTTACTGGAGAAGAACCTCTCCACTAAATCTTAATGGACAGTCATCATGGACTTTCTTGTTTATAACCAAGTTTAGAGGAACAAGTTTCTCTGCTTGGCGGCCTAGCCATTGAATTTTGCATTAATGGTTGAGAAATTTTCTTTTATTTTATTTTTTTTATTTTCAACCAAACTAAGGACCTTTTTGAAAGATTAAATTGCATAAATACCCCAGCCCACTTTCTTTCTTTCAAAGTAATCCCTAGCTCCCTTAGGTTCCTTTTAAATTTCAAAAACACCCCCAACCCCTCTCTTTTCTTTTAAAAATGTCCCTAGTCCCCTTCAATTTTCTTTCAAATTTCAAAAATGCCCCCAACCCTCTCTTTTCTTTCAAGAATGTCCACAAGCGAACCCAACAGTAGTAAAAACAGTCCCTTTGTACACTAGGGTTCCAAATCAATCCATAATGCCATAAGCACATGGTTCAAACTGTTGACCCTAAGGCTATATGCCATAAGTTTTGATGATGACAAATGTATTTGAATAGTAGCATTGATATATATAAAGATTAATTATCATATATATGCTACAAGTACTTAAGCATGATTATGTTATTTAATATGTATGTTGCATATATTGAATCATGCTATTAAACTAACCATTGGGTTTGCAAGTAAGATATATTTTATAGGTTGGTTCAAAACAAGAAGAGTGAGGATTGTATTGAAGAACAAGGAAAAGCAATATCATGCTTCACTCAAGGAAAACAACATGCAAGGATGAAGCTCCAAGAAATGAAGAATTAGAAGATTTGAAGTCTTGGAAGCTTGGATGCATCAAGATAGCCTATGTGTTTACATTAGGTATATTTTATATAGGCTAGTATACTTGTGCAACTCAATGATTTAGATTTGCATACATTGGCTCAATTATTTTGAACAAAAAGATAGTGAGATATGAAATTTTACAAAAGTTAGTTTTTGACCTTTGGTCACTCTTTATATCATATCTCATAAACGAAAAATCATTTTTTCAAGTTCTTAATCTCATTTGATAGTAGACTCAAAGATCTTTCCAAAGGTATATTATTTATTGAAAACGGAGTCCAAATGAGAAATATATGACTATTTAAAATATAGTTTGAAAAACTGAAAGTTGATTATTCTGTTCTGACCTATAGTCAGTATTTTGATTATATCTTTTAAAAGAAAAATAATTTTTGAGTAAAACTTGGCTCATTTGAAACTACACTCCAAGAGCTTTCCAACGGTATATTATTTGTTTAAAACGGAGTTCAAATGAGGGAGTTATGAATTTTTAAAGAAAGCTCAAAATCTGGACTGCACTATAACGGCTATATAACGGCTAGTTTTGTAAAATCTTATATATATGACCTTAGATACACGATTTTAAAAAAAGAACAAAGTCCTACAATGTGATATTAACTTCTTCTATCATCTTTGAGAGAAAGGAAAGCATTCTTGAGTCAAATCTTGCATATTCTCTATCATTAGAGTTATTAGAGCTTCATTTGTTTTCATCTACTCTTTAGAGAGAGTTTCTTTGTATTGTTGATTTTGATCAACACATATATTATTCTGAGTTGAGGTTCGCAAGTACCGGTGTTGGAAGAACTTGCTTTGGGTTGAGGAGGAGCCCGGATTCATAAATTCTTCATTGTGGTTTCGCAAATACCCGGATCGAATTTGCGTGGTTGTAGTGGTTTGCAAGTACCCGGATTAAACTTGCAATTATAGTGGAAATACTCAAGTGGTCTCTTGAGGACTGGATGTAGGCTTGGATTAGCCGAACCAGTATAAATCTCCAAGTTTGCTTTCTCTATCCCTTACTCTTTAATTTGTGCATATTGATATCTATTCTTTAATTCCTTGATCTTTATAATTATTTATCTTGACAGCACATTGATTTTCTGTATTGTATTTATTATCCTAAGCATTGTACTTTTACAGAAAATCATTTTAACTTCCAATTAATTCTTGTGAAAAATTTATAAAACCCAATTCACCCCCCCTCTTGGGTTCCAACCATTACTTTCACAAACATGTGGCTCTGGGGACAATTTCCAAAGATTACAGGTAAGTTGGAGGAAGAAGAAAAATGGTGGGTGCCAATAGATACATGAGAGTGAGATTCAGAATAGATCCAGCAATGGGAGTGGAGAAAACGAAGTCGAGCTCGTTCAATCCAAAATTAGGGCGAAAAGCCATATCACCCAAAACACAAGCACTCACACCCACTAACTCCTCCATCAGAACCTTCAAAGGAAATTGGGGATCAGCCGCAATCCTTGATCTCCATCCATTCAAAAAGAGACCTAGAATCCAGAGCCCCTGAGATGACTACGATGCTAAATCGTCGGAATTCCCATCCTGACTCCGATTCTGTCACGTCCCAAAATCTGAGCACGTGACCGGCACGGAAAGTGAATTTCATTTCACCTCCGTAAGCCTATTTTTTTTTCTCTTAAACATCATACCATTCTTTTTCATGCAACCAAACCGAGTTCTCTATACAAACTACAATTATTCACATTACATCACTGAATGAACCTACCCGATTACAGAGATTTCTAGATTTATACAACTTAGAATAAGACTTAACTATTATACCTTTATTCTGAACAAATGAAAAGGTAATCATGGACTAAGGATCCATAATTCCTTGTTCCGATATTTACCTTCAGCTATCAACTCTGAAAAAAAAATATCAATAAGAGGGGTATGAGCAAACCACGTGCCCAGTGAGTAGATAACACAACACTATGACAAAAAAATATCATGCATCATAATGATAACATGCAGCAATCATACGTAAATCGATCATCATATGATATAATATTATTCATAATACTTCACAACAATATCCAAGTAAATCAAATACATTTTAACATAATTCAAAATTCACAACAGCAATCGGTGAAATCAATTTCACACACATTTCCCGTACCAACCGGGTCGTCCAGAATACCTCTGGATCGTTGCCCGCGGCCCCCGCCGCATCCACCCTTATCGCTCCATTTATAATCTCCACCCTTATAACTTCACATAAATTTCTCCATGGGGTGCACCACCATACATTTCCTTTCCAGTCAAACACAATCACAATCACATATAAAAACATCCTCAATCATAATCTTGAGCCACAACATAATCAATGTGGTTCCAGCAACATAGCATGTATACAACATAACCCATAATATAGAACAATTATTCAACAATAACATACTTCAACTATCCGCATATGAATGAACTCAACAATCAGAGTATGATACATTTCAACTCAGTTCACATGCCATTCACAATCCATCATATAACCTCAATTCATGAGAAAATAAGAAAATATAATTATATACATCACCTGGCACGTTCCACAATTGTTTATGTCTC
Organism: Biancaea sappan; assembly: GCA_037074585.1. NCBI lineage: Eukaryota > Viridiplantae > Streptophyta > Magnoliopsida > Fabales > Fabaceae > Biancaea > Biancaea sappan. The sequence goes on from CM073492.1 coordinate 42,886,425, forward strand.
ATCATCCCACATCATTCTCTTCAAACTTGGATATTCAACATATTTTCACTATGATACAAAAAGTCAATAACAAAGATATTTAATCATAGCAAGTATTAACCCACTCACCTGGATTTCATGCTCTCAGCACTCCCACCTTGCACTTGACCATTCCTATTGTAACCAGATAAAAACCATCAGGGTTACGAAATAGAGAAATTTCCTACCACTACTCTCGACCTTCATCCACTTCTCAAATCATAACTCCTAACTGGTAATGAATATCCAGATGAAACTTATACCATTGGAAACTAGACTCAAAGAGCTTTTCAACGATATTTTAAAAAAAAAAAACTGATGCTACAGTAACGGTCAACGGTCAACGCAGCTACAGTAACGTTGACCGAGTCAACACTACAGTAACGAGAAAATCTGGAAAAATTTTCTCGGTGAACAGTAATTCTGGGGAAAATTTTCGATGTTTTTCGTGTTCTTCATCCAAAAATTCAAAAATCATATCTAAAACAACATTTCTTTTGATTTCTTCTATGGGTTTTCATCCTTAATGTCTAAGGAGTGTTTTAACACCAAAACCCCCAATTTCTACCAACAATCCAAGCTCAAATCTCAAATTTTCATCAAGAATACTAACTTTTTTCAAATATCCAAATTCTACGAATTTCTCCTAGTTTTCTCCAAATTTCTTGTTCTAATAACATCATAAACCACCTAGTAATGTTTTAGATTAACATCCACACTTAAATTCATCCATTAAAATATTCTACAAAACTTTTGCAAAAATGATAACCAAGGATTTGATCTTGTAATAAGAGGAAGAAGAAGAAGAACATCAACTTACCAATCATCCTAACTTTCATAGCTTCCTTTCCAAAGCAAAAATTGCATGAATGATTGATGAAGAAATTCCTTTGCAAGCATAATCGAGAGAGAGAGAGAAAGTGAAGCTACGGGAGGGAGAATGAGAAAAAGAAAAGAATAAGGAGAAGTGTATACGCGTGGGCCCCACCAATTTTATTTTCGATAAAATCGCTCATAGCCACCTTAGCTTATAAGATTTGTTCACTTTAATCCTTCTCGATTTCTCAAATACCACTTTAACCTCGAATCAATCATCTCTTCGGTACCGGACTCATAATTCATTCTCATAAGCTTTATTCTTCCTCTCAAGTTCCTATTTGGTCATTTCTCAAAAGTAATCCATATTTTCTTTTCTTTTCACTTTAGTCCTTGAGAATTTGTAAAAATTTCCTAAATTAAAAATTAAAATTTCTATTCCCAGATTTTCTTCACTAATTCAAAAAGCAAATTTTCCACGTAATTAAATTTTTCACTAAACTTCAAAATAGGCTTTAAATATTCATATAAATTCTTGGGATATTACAGATTCTCATCATCACGGCCTCCGCGGCCACATGCAACCCCATAGCCACCATTGCCGCCGATGAATGGATGTTGCAGATTCTCTGGTAATTTGTTCCAAGTTGGGACATTTTTGAAAGAAAAGAGAAGGGTTGGGGTGTTTTTGAAAGAAAAATGAAGGGGGTTAAGGACATTTTTGAAGAAAAGAGAGGGCTTGGGTGTGTTTTTGAAATTTAAAAGAAACCTAAGGAAGCTAAGGACGTTTTTGAAAGAAAACAAAGTGAATTGAAGCATTTATGCAGTTTAATATTTCAAGAAAGTCCATGGATTGATTGAAAATTAAAAAAAAAAAAAGAGACTTCAATCACAACCATTAATGCAAGATCCAACGGTTGCCCAAAGTTAAATAGAGTACTTTTTTGCCGCCACGGTCAATATAAATACATGAATACCATTTGTATTTATATTTCTTTATAACAAAAAAGCTACATAGCGGCACATTAACCCGAGATCTTACCTGAATTTAGAAGTTTGGAATGATTCCTTAGGCGTTAATTAATTAAACGTCACACTCCAAAATTCGCATTAAAAGTCCTACAAGAAATCCAATATTAATTAGTAGGGGTGGTCAATTGAGTTCACTTTTGAGTCAAAGTTCAACCAAATTGAATCAATCAATTTTAAAAAAAAAATATGAATTTAGTTGGTTTTATTTTTTAAATAGTTTAATTTGATTTTAAGTAATTTTTGATAAAAAAAAGAAATACAATAAAGTTTTTGGATAATATTTAAAATTTTTTATTATTATATTTAGATGAATTTTTTTGTAATATTATTTTATAAACACATATTTTTAACTTTTTAATAATTTCATATTTCTCTCTTTAAATCACATATTAATAATTCAAATTATAACTTAATATATTATTGTTAGTATATAAATTTGTAACAATATATCTCAATTGACATTTAATTATAATAAAAAAATAAAATTAGTGCATTAATGTATAAGGTTTTTTTAATCTATTATATATAACATATATAAGATTTGATTTTAACGTAATCAAACCAAATAAAATTGACAACCAAATCAAATCGTTTAGTTGTTATATTTTAAAAATTAATTTAAATTTTTTTTATTTTGATTAATTTAATTTAATTTAATTTCGTTTAGTTTTGAACCTTCATACTAATTAGTTAAACTTATCAAACACTTTTTATATGATACTTAATGAAAGGAAGTCGCTTTTCAAGAAGTTTATTATAATTAACACTGCAAGTTTGAAAATTGCTAAATATGTAACACTTTCTGTTAAATATGCCTTATCAACTTTTCAGGTAAGATTAGTCCACTTTGTCAAAGATTCGAGCATTAACAAATTAGGCGCATTAATCCTTACCTATTTAATAAACAAATTAAGGAAGATGCATGATTCCTTCGTGCATTTGGTTTGTTATTCTCGATTTTAATGAGTTGCATGTATATAGATATCTTATTTCTAAAAAATACAAAGAATTGCATCTAAATTCAGTCCTTACAAAAAGAGTTCTAGTTTTTTATTCTCATACTATTTATGTAATATTATCCCTGCTCGATACCTTGGATAATGGGAGTGGATTCACATTCTACGGACTCACAAATATTGCTTGATTGTGACTGCTTCCCTCTTTCTCTTCAAAATAATATATAGCTTTTTTCATTTTAAGAGAATTAATCCTTAGTGAGTTAGTTCTCTCTCTACGTTATATATATATATATATATATATATATATATCACACTTTGTCCCGTATCTTCTAACCCCTCACCAATTGCTTCCCATCTTTGACCTCTTCCTCTACATTGTTCCTTCAAATTAAATTCTTTATAAATATTAACCATGATAAATGTGCAAGGTTGGGGTTTTAAAAACATGACTTTTAAAGTAGTATCCCCAAATAAAATCTTAATTTGTAATGTGCAAGATATGACTTAACAACTCAATGTAAGTGCAAGATTGGGATTTTAAAAAAAAATTGTGCAATTGTGTTTTGACAAAGCCTTCACACGGAGGGAAGCATGTGGATCATCTCTAAGATGAGGTCATCAAAAAAGTCTTGATCTGGATCGTTGGATGAAATCATTCAAGGAGTCTAGATTAATCTAGTGCTTTTTTATTTTTTTTAAAAGTGCATGATTGATCTTTTTAAAAAAAGAAAAAATACAAGATGAAACTTATTAAAATTAATCATATAATTTTAAAAAAAAAGCACCAAATTAATTTGAACCATTGGATAATGGTCTAGATGCCCTTCAAGTCCTGGATCCGGAGGGAAGGGAAGTGATTTGAATAGTGGCAGGATAAGGATCAAGCTCTTCTCAAATTTTAATTTTGCACAGTGAATTGTTTACACATTCGGGAGACGTGTGTTGGGCTCAAGGCTGGGCTTTTTTGGTTTTGGGCTGTGTTGGATCTGGTATTTAAAGGAAGACATGGGCTTTGTCGCACCGTATAGGGCTTTCGGTGCTGTCTTGCCGTTTGGACATTTGGGAAGGGGCTCATGCTTGGACTTGATTGGAAGTATTGGGCTGAAGTTGTACTGTATGTTAAATGGGCCGAGTTTTTGGGTTCGCATGGTGTTGAAAGGGATTAGCATTTTGGGCGGTATTTTTGACCAAAAAAGAATGGACTATTTGGATATGTGGTGCACTTGGGTGCTTGTTGGGTCACGGGCGAATTTGGATTTGTCTTTTTGTACGTTGGGCTTATGGGCTGTTCCGCTAGCTGGGCTCATGGCCCTCTCTTTCATGTTCGGCATGTGGTTTTGCTTCTGCCTAGGCTATCAAGCAAAAAAGGAGAGGAAAGACAGTCTTGAAAGTGAAAGAGGATCCACCTCTAATCATGTCAACAATAGCCTCTGGAAACACAATTGTCCTGCCAATGACTTCCTTCTCAACTCTATCACTGTTCTTCGTTGGGTGTGTTGCTTAACGTCCTGTAGTTATCCTCCAGCTCACAGACCCTGTTTCAACTGTATTATCTTTGGTCTGTACTATTTGCTGGGGCTTCCTTGGGCCTCTTAGCCCAGTTCTTGTAGCTGTCTACAAAAAAAAAAAAAGAAAAGGCTGGAGTGTGATGAAGCAACTGTCGACCTTAGTGGTGTGCTACGCAATTTGGGTTTTTTTGGTACATTTTTTTATTTTTCCTTTTTATTCAAAATTTTAATCATTATTATTTATTTTTTATTAATTAATTATTTTTTGGTTTTTATTTCATTTGTTTTAATTTTGGGCTTTCATTTATTTTAGGCATTTTCCTTTTATTTGATTTATTTTTGTTTGTTTATTTTCTTTTTTGGTTTTGGGATTTTTAATTTTTGTTTGTTTTGGCCAATTTTCTTTTTATTTTTATTTCTTTATTTTTAAGGCTTGGATTTGTTTTTTCATATTAGAGATTTATTTTGGGGACTTGGAATTTTGTTTTTAGAATTTGGAGCTTAGTTTTATACTTTATTTTAAATCTTAGATTTTGAGGTTGGATAGAATATGCTGCTCACTATATTAAGGTACAAAGTTCATGGCATATATGTAATATCCCAAGAATTTATATGAATATTTAAAGTCTAATTTGAAGTTTAGTAAAAAATTTAATTACGTGGAAAATTTGCTTTTTGAATTAGTGAAGAAAATGTGGGAATAGAAATTTTAATTTTTAATTTAGGAAATTTTTACAAATTCTCAAGGACTAAAGTGAAAAGAAAAGAAAGTATAGAGGACTTTTGAGAAATGACCAAATAGGAACCCGAGAAGAAGAATAGAGCTTATGGGAATGAATTATGAGTCCGGTACCGAAAGAATGATAAATTTGGGGTTAAAGTAGAGTTTGAGATATTGAGAGGGACTAAAGTGAAATAAGGAAATCTGTGGGGCACCTAGGATTTAGAAACACCTGAGATGAGATTTTATGAATTTGCTTTTTCTAGTCTTGACTGAGGGTCAATTGCAGAGCAAGTGATAATTTCACCCCGGGCGAGTATATAGGTGGCCTCACCTATTTTTTATTCATTTTTCTCCTTTCCTATCTCTCTCTTCACTTTCTCTCCTCTCTTTCTCTCTTCCTTCTCTCTAATTTCTCTCTCTACACTCCAACTCTACAATCGGGCTTTGGAGGGTGGATCTCGGGCTACAGGGCGAGCCTCTAGGAGTCAAGCAACGTAGGGAAAGCAAGGAATCGAGGTAGAAATTTCTATTTCTTAAGTTTTTCCCTATTTTCTAGTTTTAAGAGTGTTTGAGGTAAAATTGAGATTCCGGCTTCGTTTCTCGATTAAAATTGGTGATTTTGGTGTCTAAATGCTACTTAGACATTAAGGGTGAGATCCCATGGAAGAAATCATGAAAAACGGTGAAGATTTGGCCAGATTTGGGCCAAAACCGAGAGAAATCGCGAAGGGGTCGCGATCGTGGCGCCCATGCGCCAAGGTGAGATGGGAAGAAGAAGGAATTGGCGCCCAGGCGCCAGGTGTGCCGGGAAACCTTAGCTTATTTTAAATCGGTCATAACTTCTTCATCCGAACTCCGTTTTAGGCAAACTTTATATCGTTGGAAAGCTCTTTAAGTCTAGTTTCCAATGGTATAAGTTTCATTTGAATATCCATTACTGGTTAGGAGTTATGACTTAAGATGTGAGTAAAGGTCGAGAGTAGTGGTAGAAAATTTCTCTATTTCGTAACCCTGATGGTTTTTGTCTGGTTACAATAGGAATGGTCAAAGTGTAAAGTGGGAGTGTCGAGAGTGTGAAATCCAGGTGAATGGGTTAATATTTGCTATGATTAAATATCTGTTATTGACTTTTTACATCATAGTGAAAATATATTGTATATCCAAGTTTGAAGAGGATGATGTGGAACGATGAGGCATAAACAATTATGGAACGTGTCTGGTAATGTATATAATTATATTTTCTTATTTTCCCATGAATGGAGGTTATATGATGGATTGTGAATGGTATGTAAATTGAGTTGAATAATTGTTCTATATTATGGGTTATGTTGTATACATGCTATGTTGCTGGAACCATATTGATTATGTTGTGACTTGAATTGTAAATGACTGAGTTGTGTATGTGGCTCAAGATTATGATTGAGGATGTTTTTATATGTGATTGTAATTGTGTTTGACTGGAAAGGAAAGGCATGGTGGTGCACCCCATGGAGAAATTTATGTGAAGTTATAAGGGTAGAGATTATAAACTGAGCGATAAGGGTGGATGCGGCGGGGGCTGCGGGCAACGATCCAGAGGTATTCTGGATGACCCAGTTGGTACGGGAAATGTGTGTAAAATTGATTTCACCGATTACTGTTGTGAATTTTGAATTATGTTGAAATGTATTTGATTTACTTGGATATTGTTGTGAGGTATTATGAATAATATTATATTATATGATGATCGATTTACGTATGATTGCTACATGTTATCATTATGATGCATGATATTTTTTTTGTCATAGTGTTGTGTTATCTACTCACTGGGCATGTGGTTTGCTCATACCCCTCTTATTGATATTTTTTTTTCAGAGTTGACAGCTGAAGGTAAATATCGGAATAAGGAATTATAGATCCTTAGTCCATGATTTCCTTTTCATTTGTTCAGGATAAAGGTATAATAGTTAAGTCTTATTCTAAGTTGTATAAATCTAGAAATCTCTGTAATCGGGTAGGTTCATTCAGTGATGTAATGTGAGTAATTGTAGTATGTATAGAGAACTCGTTTTGGTTGCATGAAAAAGAATTGTATGATTTTTAAGAGAAAGATAGGCTTACGGAGGTAAAATGAAATTCACTTTCCGTGCCGGTCACGTGCTCAAATTTTGGGACGTGACAAGTTGGTATCAGAGCTTTGGGATTAGGTCTCCTACCGATTACAGAGTAAGGTAACCTTAGTGGGATCTCCTCTATCGTGGTGAACCCGGACACGACTATAGAGAGATGGCTCCACTGAAGGTCCTGTAGGATGTTTTCATTTCCTTTTCCTCCAAGACTTGTCTTTTCTTATGAATTATGTTTTCAGCTTTAGTTTTAGACAGATATGGCTATACTTTTGAACTCGGTAAAGGAAAGGTTATTATTTGTTTTGATTCCGTTGCTGTCGGATCAAATTGTATGTATGGGGCTTTATATGTTAAGTTCATGATTGATTTTGTGTGACTGATTTCTTTTATCTTTCTTAATTTTATTATTACTATTTTTGGAGTACCATCCCATAAAAGAAACCACTGGCATTAAAAGCAGAATGATTACATTGCAAAAAAAAAATTACTCATGCATGAGTAATCTAAAAGCGAGGTGGTATCGGATTAGGAGGGTTGTACTGTATCATCACTCCTCGACCATTCCTTTGAGTGAGAGACAGAGCAATGTCGCGGAGGGTAGTGTAAATCCCATTCATACAATCAACACTTCTTTGTTGTTGATTGCAGAAGCACTGGGTAGACCAATAGAAGAACCTGTCTATTCTTGAAGTCATTTCTGCATGATTGCGTTTAGTTAACTTCTCCAGGTCTCCTATAATCTTTTTCAGATTTTTGACCTCCTGCTCTAGACAGGCGATTTTGTCCTCCGAGGTATGGCCCGTGCTAGTCTCCTCAGCTTCCTCGATCTTCTTCATTTTCTTCTCCTTCTGCTTCTCTGGAGACCCCTCAAAAGGTCTTTTGCCTTTGTCTTTGCCCAGACTTAAATTTAAGTCGAGCTCTTCTCTCTTGGCATCCACTATGAGATCAATGTACTTCCTTGTGGCCATGATTTGGAAAAATTTAAAAATTTATGTGGGAGTATGAGAAGAGAGGAATGCTGGGAAGTTGTAGGCTCAGAGATGATTACTCTTTGTGGTGTGGTAACTGAGAACGTTGAGACAGTTTTTATAGAGGAAAAATTTGAACTTAGAGATAAAGAAGATATCTCTTCGCCGCACCCTACACGCTTAACCTATGGATTTCTGCAAGCTGGAAGCTAGAAGTCTAGGGTAGGCATGCACACCAACAACGCGTCGCATTAATGGCAAAACCACGAAAGTCAATATTCGGTGGATTTGCGGCCGATTTACACTTGGTTTTTTCATTTCTCTCGTTGGCATTTTCTGAAATTGAAAGAAGTCGACAATGTAGCCATTAAAGATTGCCTTGGATGTTTTTATGATAAACTAAAATATATTTCTATGCTTTCTTGTATTGTTCTTGAAAGCCTTCAGTTGAGTATAATATGCATGATTGATTGAATTATACTGTGATTATATGTATCTAAATACATATGATATGTATGTATGTTATTCATGCATAGAGAGTGAAGGCTATTTGTTATGGCCAGTAATAATATGTAATGATTCTACATATATTCTGAGAATGAGAAGTCTGAAATTTAAAAGAACTTGAATAGATGAAAATATATAGATAATGATGTATCTCCATGTTTATACATATATGCTCGTAGAGGCAAGTGAAAGGTAAAAAAAAAATTTCTCACTTTATGGAACGCTTGATGTGTAAATGTGAGAAATTTTTATTTTAATATGTATGTTTGAAAATGTGTAAGCTGAGGGCAAAGCCACGGATTAGAAACCTAGATAAGGCTAGTATGAAGCTACCCGTTCATGGAGTAATATCTCGATTTAGGATTATTGGATAAGACAAATACAGAGTTAAGAAGCCATAAATTGAAGCGGCGATTAGTTTAATAATTTGAGCAAGAGTCAAAAGTTAGCCGAAATTTTTGAGGAAATCTTTTGTATTAGATTATATTTTGTTATTTTCTGGCATGCTTATCAGAGACCGTTGGCATTGCGTCGGATGAGGTCTGTAGGCCATCTTTAGAGTATGATGTAAAGGTTTTGTAGCCCTAAATTTCGTCTATATATAATGGATGCCCCATTACGCTGCTCACTACACTAAGAGTTTATATCTATAAGCTTTCTAGCATCAAACTTCTCCTTCTGTACAACCTTTATAGCTCAGAAAGATATGGCCGGCAATAAATCTTTCAATTTAAAATTTGAGGCTGGCAAGGTAGAGCTAGATCTAAATCTTAACCTGGAGAATTATAAGAATAAGAGATCCATGGAAGAGTCACCAGAGGCTAAGAAAAGAAAAAGGGATGTAGTAGAGTTAGAGGATGTAAGCACAGCAACATCTTCTAATAATGAGCTTGCGCTTATGAGACAAAAGATGGAGGACTTGGAAAGATTGATAAACCACCACTTTGAGAAACAGGGGAGATCGATAAATTGTTTCTTTACAGAACAGGAGAAGCTTTTGAACCGTCATTTTAGGGAATTGGCGAATAGAGTTGATAGACATTCGATGTTTGCAACTCAAAATTTTCGTGACCAACAAGCGAGATGTATTGACTGTATGAATGGAGTGACTTCTGCACTTCGCCAAATTTCCCAGACGTTTCCTCCCGAAACTCTTTCTAGGTTGCAACGATTAACTTCTTCCTTAAGGTCTGAAGCACCTTCTTCTTCTAGACCTGGAGCATCTTCTGCATTTCAAAAGCCTCCTCATTCTTAATTTATCCTTTCTTTTGTTTGTACCTAAAGCTGATGTTTGATCTAATGTTTACGTATTAAAATTATCTGTTTTGTAAATCAAGTTCAGCTTGTTGCCTGTAACTTATGTATTAGAATAAAAATTTTCGTATTTGATTTTTTTTGTTGAAGCAATTCTTTTACTGAAGAAACTTGAGAAATAAAAATATGTTGAACTTGTTATATTTTGTACTTGATTCTGAAAATTCTAAGAGAGAATGAGATATAGATAAAATATCTGCATTTGTTTCAATCTTGAGATAAGTTTTGAATTCGGAGGACCGAATTCTTTTAAGGGGGAAAGAATGTAATATCCCAAGAATTTATATGAATATTTAAAGTCTAATTTGAAGTTTAGTGAAAAATTTAATTACGTGGAAAATTTACTTTTTGAATTAGTGAAGAAAATGTGGGAATAGAAATTTTAATTTTTAATTTAGGAAATTTTTACAAATTCTCAAGGACTAAAGTGAAAAGAAAAGAAAGTATAGAGGACTTTTGAGAAATGACCAAATAGGAACCCGAGAAGAAGAATAGAGCTTATGGGAATGAATTATGAGTCCGGTACCGAAAGGATGATAGATTTAGGGTTAAAGTGGAGTTTGAGATATTGAGAGAGACTAAAGTGAAATAAGGAAATCTGTGGGGCACCTAGGATTTAGAAACACCTGAGGTGAGATTTTATGAATTTACTTTTTCTAGTCTTGACTGAGGGTCAATTGCAGAGTAAGTGATAATTTCACCCCGGGCGAGTATATAGGTGGTCTCACCTATTTTTTATTCATTTTTCTCCTTTCCTCTCTCTCTCTTCACTTTCTCTCCTCTCTTTCTCTCTTCCTTCTCTCTAATTTCTCTCTCTACACTCCAACTCTACAATCGGGCTTTGGAGGGTGGATCTCGGGCTACGGGGCGAGCCTCTAGGAGCCAAGCAACGTAGGGAAAGCAAGGAATCGAGGTAGAAATTTCTATTTCTTAAGCTTTTCCCTATTTTCTAGTTTTAAGAGTGTTTGAGGTAAAATCGAGATTCCGGCTTCGTTTCTCGATTAAAATTGGTGATTTTGGTGTCTAAATGCTCCTTAGACATTAAGGGTGAGATCCCATGGAAGAAATCATGAAAAACGGTGAAGATTTGGCCAGATTTGGGCCAAAATCGAGAGAAATCGCGAAGGGGTCGCGATCGTGGCGCCCAGGCGCCAAGGTGAGATGGGAAGAAGAAGGAATTGGCGCCCAGGCACCAGGCATGGGTTGGCGCCCAGGCGCCAGGTGTGCCGGGAAACCTTAGCTTATTTTAAATCGGTCATAACTTCTTCATCCGAACTCCGTTTTGGGCAAACTTTATATCGTTGGAAATCTCTTTAAGTCTAGTTTCCAATGGTATAAGTTTCATTTGAATATTCATTATTGGTTAGGAGTTATGACTTAAGATGTGAGTAAAGGTCGAGAGTAGTGGTAGAAAATTTCTCTATTTCGTAACCCTGATGGTTTTTGTCTGGTTACAATAGGAATGGTCAAAGTGAAAAGTGGGAGTGCCGAGAGTGTGAAATCCAGGTGAGTGGGTTAATATTTGTTATGATTAAATATCTGTTATTGACTTTTTGCATCATAGTGAAAATATGTTGTATATCCAAGTTTGAAGAGGATGATGTGGAACGATGAGGCATAAACAATTGTGGAACGTGTCTGGTAATGTATATAATTATATTTTCTTATTTTTTCATGAATGGAGGTTATATGATGGATTGTGAATGGTATGTGAATTGAGTTGAATAATTGTTCTATATTATGGGTTATGTTGTATACATGCTATGTTGCTGGAACCATATTGATTATGTTGTGACTTGAATTGTAAATGACTGAGTTGTGTATGTGGCTCAAGATTATGATTGAGGATGTTTTTATATGTGATTGTGATTGTGTTTGACTGGAAAGGAAAGGCATGGTGGTGCATCCCATGGAGAAATTTATGTGAAGTTATAAGGGTAGAGATTATAAACTGAGCGATAAGGGTGGATGCGGCGGGGGCCGCGGGCAACGATCTAGAGGTATTCTGGACGACCCGGTTGGTACGGGAAATGTGTGTGAAATTGATTTCACCGATTACTGTTGTGAATTTTGAATTATGTTGAAATGTATTTGATTTACTTGGATATTGTTGTGAGGTATTATGAATAATATTATATTATATGATGATCGATTTACATATGATTGCTGCATGTTATCATTATGATGCATGATATTTTTTTGTCATAGTGTTGTGTTATCTACTCACTGGGCATGTGGTTTGCTCATACCCCTCTTATTGATATTTTTTTTTCAGAGTTGACAGCTGAAGGTAAATATCGGAATAAGGAATTATAGATCCTTAGTCCATGATTTCCTTTTCATTTGTTCAGGATAAAGGTATAATAGTTAAGTCTTATTCTAAGTTGTATAAATCTAGAAATCTCTATAATCGAGTAGGTTCATTCAGTAATGTAATGTGAGTAATTGTAGTATGTATAGAGAACTCGTTTTGGTTGCATGAAAAAGAATTGTATGATTTTTAAGAGAAAGATAGGCTTACAGAGGTGAAATAAAATTCACTTTCCGTGCCGGTCACGTGCTCAAATTTTGAGACGTGACAATATACAATTTAAAATTTTATAAGTTTAAAATTTCCATTTGTTTATTAATCGGTTAGCTATGTTGATGAAATTGTCGGTGGCTTGATGTTATATAATGGAATTGAGAATCTAGATAATGAAAGTTTTGATATTTGTATGAATTAAAACTTGGATTCCAATGCAATTGATTAAATACTTTTTTTATAAATAAAATTTTAAATTCAAGTTTCATGAATAAAATTTATTCATATTAAAAGAATTTTAGATTTTTTTATTTGATTTTATTAAACTAAATTAATCTGCATCTTCAGATATTGAGGGTTCATAAAAAAAACTTGTCTTTGAGTAATTTAAACGGCACACATTTTTTATATTTATTAACATTGTCAATTTGAAATTTTATTCAAATACTATTTTTGTAATATTATCCAAGCTCAATACCGTGGACAATGGGAGTGGATTCACATGCACATGCTATGGACTCACAAAAATAGAATAATTGTTATAAAGAGGACGAGTTTGTGTATTTAAAAAGAACTCTCCTTTTGTTTTCTAAATAAAATAAAGGGATCAATTGATTCTTCACAAAACGTGTTAGTTTTCAAAAATCCTCACACTTTTTATTTTACTATAAATATTTTATTTATTTATTTATTTTTCTGTATTGATCTAAGTCTACCAGTTATTTCAGTTCTAGAGCGATCATAAATCAAATTATGAGTCTTTTTATTTTTCATCATTAATTTTGATTCTAATTAAAATTAAAATTAAAATCTGTTAGTCTTAAAGAATATTAATTACCAAATCAATACTCATTAATTAATTCATGTGAAATCAGTAGTAATTTTCTTCTTATACCCGTAATTAATGACATACTATAATTAAGGACTTCTCACAAATTACTCATTAATCAATATGGTGTTCTCATGACAAAGACTTCTTCTCCTCACTTACTCTTCTTTAATAGTTTTTGTTAAAGAGTATTTTCATTTTTTTTTTGTTTCTTTTATTTACTAAAAAAAATCTTCAACTTGCAAGCCGATTATTAAAAAAGTGCATCTTGCTGAATAATATAATAAATATTGAGCTTAAAAGAAAACAAAATAAATACCAATTTAATCAAGACTGCTTGACATTAGCCCACTGCAAGAAAACTTATATAATTAATGGTAAAATAATAAATAATGAAGCCATCATGTCTCTTTATTTATTCCATGTTGAATTAAAAAAATACCGGGCATAGAATAAGAAAAAATAAAGAGTAAGTTATTGCTCTGATTCTCACAAAATTACAATTTTTTCAATCTAATTATTAAAAAAATCAAGCGTCTAAATTATTTAATTTATAAACAATCATGTATATCTCCATTTGGTCACTACGTGATTTTGTGATTTAATAATAAATATGATTAACATGAAACAAATATAATATTTTATGAATTAAATTAAAATACTTAATTTTTCAAGTAATAAATTAATGCAGCTAAAATCTTTTTAGAAACTAGATTAGTACTATGATTCATTCCAAAATAAAACGAAAGGTAACTTGTAATTAATTTTCTGTGACAGCCAGCCAAGGCCAAGTTTACCATTAAATTAATACAATACAAAATCACGAAGTATACAAGACAAAGAAAAAGTTGAACACAGAAGGTTCGACACTCTAGGTGTGGATTAAAATACACATATAATTAATTAACTTCTTGATCAATTTGTTCATATCCCTATCTACACTCTATATGTCTTTCCTTTTCTCCTATATCACTATCCCTTCACCACTTGCTTCCCCCCTTTGACCTGGTCTTCCTCCACATTGTCCACGCCGGGCGATCTCGTGGCGACTACCATTTCGGTCTCTGTCCCAGGGGCCGGTTGGGCGGCGTCCCGGAATCTCTTGTAGATGTCACCTTGGTAGAACTTCCTAGTTCTAGCCACCAAAATGAGGGATATAAGAGAACCAAAGAAAGTAGCTGCAGTGATGATAATAAAGGACATCTTGAAGCATTCGACACCCACACAAGTCAACTCTTGACCCTCTTTTCTCTCTATCCCCAACGCAGCCAATTGCTTTTTGGCTTCTTTATCATACAAATGCCCAGTGATCCAGACGTTCAAAACATAAAGCCCAATAGGGCTAGCAGCCCCTCCAAAATTGTACAAAGTAGAGTAGTACTTGAGTCCAAATAGCTCAGAAATTATGGCGAAAAGCAAAGGCCATTGAGCCCCAAAACTAAACCCTATTATAACGGAAGCCACGTAGAGCCCGTTCTTCACGTCAAATGCTATCAAAAGATGTCCAACACAGGACAGAAGAAGAATGAGAGTGAGCATTAAAGGACGGGGGAACCTATATTTCCGCAAGTAATACTCACTCACAAAGCCTGAAAACACACGTCCTCCATAGTTCCATATACTCACTAATGTCACAAACGTGCTTATACTATTCTTGGGATATTTTAACGATGCCCCAATCTGTCCTAAGTTGTCTATTGCCGTTAATGTCCCTCCAACCCCAGAAATACAAGCTATAAATAGTATCATCATGTCTATACTGAAAAGTGCCTGAAGTATAGTGTAATCTTCACCTCTCTCCGGTGGGCTAAAAATGTTCTGCCACCATTTAATATCCACTTGGCCTTCTCGCTTTGATTTGGTGATATCGTTAGTGATTGTTGTTGTTGTTGTTGTTACTGTTGTCTGCGGGGTGGTGACAATGATGTCTTTGATCGCATGGTCGTCGGCAGCAGAGAGGCGGCGGGAGAGCCAAGATTTGTATTCTTCAGCAAAGACAACGGCGAGGGGGAGGAAGAGGAGGAAGAGGACAACGGCGGCAGAGAGGCCGTACTCGGGCTGGGTGAAGTGGGTGTTCTTTTGGATGATGATCATGACCATGAGGAAGGAGGCGAGGGCGAGGGAGATGTAGAGGAAGTTGTAGAAGACCTTGAGCTCGTTGGGGTTTCGGACGGGAGGGAGGTAGCGGACGGTGCGTAGGAAGGCGACGGAGATGGCGGCGGGGAGCCAGCCGATGAGGAGGATGAGGGCTTTTGTGTCATCGTAGTAGAAGGCGTAGTAGAGTTGGGTTATGATGGCTCCGCTGAGTCCGACGTAGCCTTTCAGGATTCCCAAAACGACGCCACGGCTCTCTGGGAAGTTCTTCACACATGTCACTAATGAGCCTGTGTTTGCGAATGACTGAGAGTTCGCGCCTGCAAACGATGCCGTCAGATCAAAACCGAGCAAGGCGCAAAGAAAATATTATAAAATTTAATTCTTGATTTTTCTATGCAATAACTGCCATTTAGAGTCAAAGATTCTTCATGTATTAATGTTGGACTACCCAGTGAATTCAAACAAATAAGACAGACTCGCGTGATCTTGGCAACATTACTACTGGCAACAAAATTAATTGAGACCATTACTACTGGCAACAAAATTAATTGAGACCATTACTACTGGCAACAAAATTCAACTGCATATATATAACATACAAAAGGAAATTTTTTTGATAGATATATTCTAAAAAGTTCAGTTTTTATATTTTTATCCAAAAATTTGATAAAAACACGTAGACAAATTCATTAAAACCTTTATCACAATAAACTTAGACCAAGAAATTCAACAACAACAAAAATTATCACCCTTGTCCTAACCACCAAAAGGTAGATCCTTCAGTACGTACCTATACATATATAGAGGCACATCTGCCACACCGGCGGTCTCGAGATCTTCTGGGCGACGGCGAGCCATATCATGAAGTACCCGAAGAAGTTAAGGACGGCGCCAATCACCAACACTACCCACGGTGGCGTTAGCTCATTGATCAACCCGGACAGTACCCCCACATTGGCTCCGACGTCCTTGAAGAAGCTGAGCAGGTTCAGCGTCGTCTGGTCATACCCGAGGGCTGCTTTTATGTCTGGCGAGTATAGCCCGAACATGTAGGTGGCTCCGGCCGCCGCCATGATCTGAAACGAGGCGAACACTATGAACCACCGCCCAGCCACCACCTGCACAGCCAAACTCTTCATGTCGGACCACCCCCGGACGCCACCGGGGCTCCCTCCGGCAGCCACCATGTTTGTGAAGATGTGGGTGTGTGTCTATATATATATATATGTGTGTATATGAAAATGAATATTTGGGTTATGGCTGGCTACGGATCATTAGAAGATGTAGTGAATATATAGAGAGATAGGTTATGGGTGGTTATGGATCTTTAGAAGATGTAGTGAATATATAGAGAGATGGAGAGAGAGAGAGAGAGAGAGAGAGAGAGAGAGAGACTTAACACTTGACTTTTTGTGTGATCGTTGCCTTGTCACATGTGCTATATGATAATACAGTCGAAATTTTTTTATTATTAATATTTTGGATTAAGAATTCAGCTCATAGAGCACAATTATTAATGCATTGGGACAGTAATTAAAACTTAAAAGTAGAGATGATGAGTATATTATAGTTCTCATGATCTCCGGGTTTAAATATATAATCTTTTTTATTTATTTATGGATTTGCGTATTTGGACTCATAAAAAGTTTTAACAAAATTACTCATATTCATACCAGATTCATCTGTTCTATCCCATATTTGGATCTAAATGGATAAAATTTATGAGTCCCTATTATGTATGATTATTTTGATAATTCCCAGTTAAAAGGCTATAATATGGCAGGAAAATCCTTGGAATTAATTGCTAACAATAAGTTTAATAGAATGGATAAACGTGGCTTAATGAAGAAAAAGTCTCAATATAGTAAATGATAAGGTACGTATTTTGAATGACTTGCTTTTTTTTTTTGGAGAAGAAGTAGTGAATTAATTTGATGCAAGAAAAGTAGAGTTTTTTACCTTTATTTTTTATTTTAAATTTTGGATTCAAAAGCTAATGACGATTGAGTTATCAATTTTAGATGTGATTTTTAAAAAAAGAACTTCAAAATTGAGATTGAAAATTAATGCATAATTAATTTTGAAAGTGCTCCTCCTAAAGTTCATGAGGTTAATTGGCATAAAAGATGGTATTTTCTTTTAAGGACAACAGAGATAATATTTAAACTACTATGAGTTGATAATATTAAAAAAAACCTAATATAAGAAAAGGTTCATATTTAAGAGTTCCTGTCGGCTTATATCACCCTTTTTTTGGGGGAAAAAATTTTACGCACGTGACAAGATATAAATACAGAGGTTGTTATTTTTTAAGCATTTATTTCTGTCATAAACATTTTATTCAGACTTGCTTCCCTGTCATGTGCAATAATAGCATGTTGTAACATCATATCTTCGTTATATATTATCTTGTATATATCAATAAAGATTATATATATGTGTGTGTATAAATGTATATACAAACAAATAATTTTGGCCTTTGCCTTTCTGCTTTCCAAAGTAAATTTAATTTCTGATAGTGGTAGTATATAATTAAAAAAAATGTTAATATAGTATTTTCTTGACAAGCAAGGGCAAAATAATTATGATTGATGATGAAGATCAGCAATAGAAACTTTTAATTTAATGATCAAAAGGGATTGGTCTAGAGTAAATTACTAATTACTAATCCAATCTTTGAAAGTTAAAATTTTTTAATTTAATATTTAAAAAATTACATTTATCTCAATTTAATTATTTTTATTGTAATATTTTTAACAATAATTTTTTTATTGTTAAAAAAAATAATACACCCTGCAATATTAAAAGTATTACAAAGGATTCAGGTGTAAAAGTAACAAACATATGAAATATTTAAGGATTGCCAATGCTCCCATTTAGCGTGAGGCAGGGTTGTGGAAAAAGGCAGACATTGACTAATCAGTAATGATAACCTGTGAATACTAACAAGCCTCACAAATCACCTTTCACTTCTATGCCGACTATATCACGAATTCTTCATTAATGACAACCTTTGAATACTATAACAAACTTCTCTCTCTCTCTCTCTCTCTCTCTCTCTCTCTCTCTCTCTCTCTCTCTCTCTCTCTCTCTCTCTCTCTCTCTCTCTCTCTCTCTCTCTCTCTCTCTCTCTCTCTCAAACTCACTAAAAATTTATCTGACAAACTCAAAATATCGATTGATTTTATTAGTTTAAAATTAATTTAATTAATTTTATACTTTTATATCGGTTCAATTCCTTCATGTTTGCAATAATCGGTCCGAGATCTTGTTTTCTAAACTATAATTTGTATATACATGCCTGTATAGTATGTGAGTAGTATTTGTATTATAGTATATTTATATTTAATATTATTGCTATTTTACAGTTTAATGACATAAGATACGAATACCTTGTTGACTTGTTGTACTTATTAATTAATATTATTTTATTTTGCACTAAGTACATCTTACAAAACAATGTAAAAAAGTCACCACATAATATTCAAGGTTGGCTACTTCAATAATACTTTTCCAGTAATGAATGAACAACGAGGTATAATTGAAGTGATTAGGTAAACCCATTGAAATGTATTGAAATTGAATCGATGATTTGGTTCCAAAGTGTCATGACTTTTTGTAGCTTCCATGAGTAGAAATTTTAACGTGGAGGAAATTCCATTTCATTAAAATAATGAAAAATAATCACGCATATATATTATAATAATTGAAATATGAACGCAATTTTTGTCTTTTCTATAGCTTACATTTATACCAAAAATTGGTTAATTGCATAATCAATCAATTAATTTGATAGAATTAAACTTATTTATAAAATATCTAAATTTTAAATTTTTACAAAGAGATCCCTAACAATAGAATGAGAATTAACCATTATCAAGAAAAAAATTTCATAAAATTGACTTCACAAATATGTTACTCATGATCCTAATTGCATAATCAATCAACTAATTTGATAGAATTAGATCTATGTACAAAAATCCTCCAAATTTTAAGTTTTTACAAAGAGGTCCCTAACAATGGAATGAGAAATTAACCATTATAAAAAAAATTCATAAAATTGACTTTACAACTATATTAGTCATGATCCTAATTGCATAATTAATCAACTAATTTGATTAAAATTAGACCTATGTACAAAAAAACTCCAAATTTTAAGCTTTTACAAAGAGGTCCCTAACAATGAAATTAAAAATTAACCATAATCAAGAAAAAAATTCATAAAATTGATTGCATAATCAATTAATCAATTTGATAAAATTAGACCTATGTACAAAAGCTCCAAATTTCAAACTTTTACAAAAAGGTCCATAATAATGGAATTAGAAATTAATCATCATCAAGAAAAAATTTCATAAAATTGACTTCACAAATATGTTACTCATGATCTTAATTGCATAATCAATCAACCAATTTGATAGAATTAGACCTATGTACAAAAACCTTAAATTTCAAGTTTTTAGAAAGAAGTCCCTAATAATAGAATGAGAAATTAATCATCATCAAGAAAAAAAATTTTAAAATTGACTTCACAAATATTATTTATGATCTTAATTGCATAACCAATCAACCAATTTAATAGAGTTAAACCTATGTACAAAAACTTTCAAGCTTCTACAAAGAGGTTCCTAACAATGAAATAAGAAATTAATCATCATTAAAAAAAATTTATGAAATTGATTTTACAAATATATTACTGACAAAAATTTAAGGGGTTCAAAAGAAGGAGGTTCAAAAATTTTAATGGGTTCAAAAATTAAAAAAAAGGGCAAATTATGAAAAAAAAAAAAGAAGAGAAATTATATGTAAATATTTAAAATTCAGAACTCTATGTAGCTACGCCACTGCCTGACGTCTTCACTCTTCAATGTTTATATTGTTAATGATTTGATTTTTGGCTTTTTTCTAGAAGCGCATTGTTCTTATCCAAACTTATCCTTATTAATATTGTAGCAGTTTTATTATTTGTTTTAATTAATTGTTTGGAGACAATTGTAATTATATAAGTCATCTATCTTTCGTTGAAAGCATCAGTTTATTTTCCGTAGTTACATAACTTTAAGCGCTTATCGCTACTGAATCCTACAATACAACCTAAAACCACTTGATTTTTAAATATAAATAACATAATGTAAACATTTCAACATGACGTCCGGAAGTGTAATTTTCATTTTGGTCATTTATGTTTAAAAGATGTTATATTTATTTCTATGTTTTAAAGTTTTATTATTTTGATTATTTTTTATTAAAATCATTAGTTTATATAACAAAGTTTGCTCGTCACTTTTTAAATATTGACGTAACCTATATATCTATATGACCGTTGATTAGGTATTAGTATTCTACATATAATTTTTAAAATGTTCAAAATATCTTTAAGTTGTTTCCTCTCTTATGCCAACAACCATGTATGTAGATAGTCCATTTTAAGAATTACACATAAGACACTAATATTCAGTTAACAGTTATGTAAATAGGTAATTAAATGTCAATATTTAAAAAATAACATGTTGATTTTGTTACATAAACTAATCGCTATAATAGAAAAATGATCATAATAGTAACACTTTGAAACATATAAATGATAATATGAAACTTTTAAAATATAAATGATTAAAACAAAATCTAAAATAAATATAGACTATAGGTAACCCTTTTTTTTTCTTATATTAGATGTTTCTTACTCATGAGTTCTGACTATTCGATTCTTCTAGACTCTTGTTGAACTTGTATTTTGCTTTTAGACACATGCATTTATTAGGAGATGTGGATGTGGGTAAATATCATATTTTTGCATGATAAGTATAAACATTATTTTATAGGGTTGTCTTTATGCCAAGATTTCAAAAGATATACATATATGATACATATGCAATTTTCTTCATATATGTACATGATAATTATTTCTTAATGCAATTAATAAAATATCAAAATGTACTTTTATCTGACGTAAACCCTGAAATTGAATCCTCACATGATCTCTTGCCAAGATGACACAATAAGTGAATAAAGCAACTAAGATACGCAAAATTCAATGCGATCAATATAATACCAAAATGAAATAAAGTATATTATATATAGTAAACGCATCTACGTACTCATTTGTCACCTGAAATGAATGGTGCCATGCGATACAATTTCACTATCGATCTTTATAATAATTAACATAAAAGAAAATATATTTTTAATCATGACTCAGAATAATTTACTATATTTAACAAAGTTTATCCAATGACCCCATTCATGATAATCCATATACAAGGAGGGGATTGATTGCGTTAAGGTTTAGATTGAGTACATTCAATAATTGATATGTGTGTATAAATAAATAAATAAATATATATATATATATATATATATATGCCTTAATTACTAATTTGGTAAATTGATTATTGAGTGAATTACACTCTTTTTTAAAAAAAATCGATTAAATTACACTTAATACTCCTTTTATTTTTAATATTTTATTCAATTCTCTTGAATTTATTTTGTCATTGAAATTAAATTTTTGTATAATACGTGTTTTTATAATAATAAAATTACTTAATAATCTTTAATAAAATTACTTAATAATCTTTGTTTTTGTATTAAAAATAAAATCATAGTTTTATGTTATAATTTAAACATCAATGTGATTGTATTTTCCGTCTTATTAAGAATAAAATTACAATATTATGTGTGTGCAAAAAGTAAATTATTATTTGATAAAAAATAAGTCGGAAGAAATATTTTTGCAATATGTAACACTTGAAATAAGATGCGTATAATGATTTAGTCAAATTTTAATAGAGTTAACATATTTTATCCTCATTTATTTATTCATTTTAAATTAGTTTATATATTCATTTATTTTTGTAATTTGGTTCCTTAACTTTTAATGGAGAATAAATTACGATTTAGTTCTTTAATTAAAAGATCATGGTTTTTTCAATTTAGTTTAAAAAATTAAGTTTCTCAATTTAATTTTTAAAAAATTACATTTATCTCAATTTGATTATTTTTCTTGTTAAATCACAAAATTTATTGTTGTAAAATCTCAAAACTTTCGTTGTTGAAAATTACATTGACAAAAGAAAAGATCAAATCGAAATAAATCAAAATTTTATAGAGATTAAATTGACACAATTATAATCTCTCTAAAACTAAATTAATAAATCACCGATTTGCTTCTTGAAAGATTAATTTACGTGTACCATGCATGTTAATTTGTCCTTTTTTGTCACTTCGTAATTCTTATACGTCACTTAATTACGAAATTAATCCTTGAACGATGCCTACGTGGCATCTGAAGTGGATAAACTGAATTAATAAAAAATAAAACAAAACTAATGTATAATTATTCATAACCACGTTATCGAAAGAAACTACACAAATTATTTGTTAAAACTCAAAAGGAAACTATTTATATAAAATTTAAAACTTAAAGAAATACCATGACGGCTTCAGTTGACAAATTGCAGTTAATTTTGAAGAATCTCGAGATTGAATATTCAAATTGCGTATTAATAATATATGTTGAATCTTTATTTATATTTTCTGCATTGCTGGTCTTCTTTAAAAAGCTAGCATTGACTAATTAATAATATTATTATAGGGGAACTTCAAAATGATAATCCTCTCAATAATGGATCTCACGCTTTGAAAATTATTTTCTAGTCCGTTGACTGTTTGAATATTATACTTTGGGTTCACACCGTCTGGCAATCAATTGGACGCACGTTATCAATAAATAAATACAAAATATTTATTATTATGCTTTTTAAAAAGAAATTTGGATGCATAGAGCTCAATAATTCTCTAGAGTCTGAATTCTCTAATTATGTCTGGTTAATGATTACATCTCAAAATTTATGTAAAATTATAAATTAGTATTTTTTTTACTATTTAAGATCTAATTCAATTAACATTTAAAATTAAATTATGTGATTTAACAAAACCAAATTAGATTATGCAACAATATATAATAATAATAATAATAATAATAATAATAATAATTATTATTATTATTATTATTATTATTATTATAAAGGCAATAATAGATTCTTCATCCCTAGCTTACTATGAATTTCAATTTCGTCCCTAACATTTTTTTTCTGTGCCACTTTTGTCGTACATATTTTTTTTTGGGTTTCAATTTTGTCCCTATGATTGACGCCCAACAAAATTGGCAAAAAAAATGCTAATGTGGACTCTTCTAAGTGATATGTAAATTCTTCCAAATGACATATAAATTCTTTCATGTGACACATCAAACATTTAATTATTAATTTGGGATGAATGAGAGAAATAATAAAAGTATCATTTGGAGCAAAATTAAAACTTAGTCAAAATATTTGGAATAAAATTAAAACTAAAAGCAATTAGTATAATATGTTGATAGTAGATGGGTTACATGAAAAAATTCACATCAACATTTTCTATTAATTATGTTAACAATATTAGGCTTAAGAATAAAATCGAAACTAAAAAGAAGCACATGGAATGAAATCTACACAAAAAAATATTAGAGACAAAATTGAAATTCAAAATAAATATTAGAGACAAAAAATATACTTTTACCTGTCCATTCAGAGATCTCTATTGTGGCCACCAAGTGGACCAAATTTAACACTTGATTTGAGATTTAATTGAATTTTAAAAATCGCTTTCCAAGAAAATTCAAATTAAGACTTGCAATGTTTAAATTACTATCATTAAGTTCACATTGTTATCAATAGATCATCTCAAGAATATTCAAATTAAGACTTGCAAGGTTTAAATTACTATCATTAAGTTCACACTGTTATCACTGTTATCAATAGATCATCTCTCTCTCTCTCTCTCTCTCTCTCTCTCTCTCTCTCTCTCTCTCTCTCTCTCTCTCTCTCTCTCTCTCTCTCTCTCTCTCTCTCTCTCTCTCTCTCTCTCTCTCTCTCTCTCTCTCTCTCTCTCTCTCTCTCTCTCACACACACACAAATGTAATAGACAAATACAAGAAGATGATTAATTGTCTCAAGCATCTAAAGTCTTATTATTTTGATCATTTTTTGTTAAAACCATTAGTTTATATAACAAAGTTGGCACCTCATTTTGCAAATATTAACATATCCTATCTATATATGACTGTTGCTTGAGTATTAGTGTTTTACATGTAATTTTCAAAATGTTCAAAATGCCCTTATGCCACTTCCTCTCTTATGCCAACAACCATGTACGTAAATAGTTCACTTTCAAAATTACACATGAGACACTAATACCTAATTAACAATTATGTAGATAGGCAATTACATGTCAATATTTAAAAAATGACACGTTGATTTTGTTATATAGACTAATGGTTCTAACGAAAAAATGATCATAATAGTAACACTTTGAAACATAAAAAGACTAATATGAAACTTTTAAAACATAAAATATCAAAATGAAACCTAAAATAAATATCAATATACCTTTTTTATTTTCTTATATTAAATGCTTCTTACTCATGAGTTCTGACTATTCGATTCTTCAAGACCCACTCTTGTTGAACTTGTATTTTGATTTTAGACACATGCATTTATTAGGCGATGTGGGTAAATGTCATATTTTTGCATGATAAGTATAAATATAATTTTATAGGTTTCTCTGTATACCAAGATTTCAAAAGAGAGAGAGATATATATATATATATATATATATATATATATATGCTACATATGCAATTTCATGCGGCAAATATCCACCTTTTTTTTTTGTCTGTTTTATCTTACATATTTTTTTTGTTTCAATTTTTTTCATAGAGTTAACACTGTTAATAAAATTAATAAAAAATATTAATGTAATTTTTTTAAAGTGACACGTAGATTGTTTTAAATGAAATGTAAATTATTTCATATAATATATCAAATATTTAATTGTTGATTTCAGATGAATGAAAAAAATGATAAAAGTATAATTTGGAGTGAAATTGAAACTTGGTCAAAATGTTTTGAACAGAATTAAAATTGAAATAAATTAATATGATATATTGATAGTAGATAGGTCACATAGACAAGTCAACGTCAATATTTTTTTATCAATATTTATATTAACAACATTAACTTTAAAGATAAAATTGAAATAAAAAAAAATTATAAAACAAAATTAGCACCAAAAAAATGTTAAGCACAAAATGAAAATTTAAAATAAATGTTAAGAAAAAAATATTTTTATCTAAAATAAATCGCCTTCCAGATCACTATCGTGGCCCCCAGGTGGAACAAATTTGACACTTGATATGAAATTTAATTTAATTTTAAAAAAATCGCTTTCCAAGAATATTCAAATTAAGACTTTGCAAGGTTTGAAATTTGAATTACTATCATTAAGTTCACACTGTCATCAATAGAAATTCTCTCTCTCTGTCTCTCTCTCTCCTCTCTCTGTCTCTTTCTCTCTGTCTCTCTCTCTCTGTAATAGACAGATACAAGATGATTAATTGTCTCAAGCATTTGATTAATTATATGTTAATCTCAATTATTCGATAAGGTTCTTGATCAGCACTCGTGGATATATGACCAATCAGAACAGGGTCAATTAAACTTGTATGATAAAGCATCATACTTTTCATGTTTATTAAATATTAATATATTTGAAAATTGCCACATGTAAAAAAACATTTTCTGTCTCTTTCTTTTCTGTCATTTTGCATGAAAACCATTACCAAACATCACTATCATAAATATGTTTATCATATTTTATAGCGTTAAAAAAATAAAATAAAATAAAATAAATTATATATATATATATATTAAAAAAAAGCTGTGGTGTCGAATTTTAAATTCAACTAAATTGACTTTAAATTATATTATCATATATAAATAACAATTAATTAACCATTTTTGGTTCCGTAATTATCTCAAAGATGATACTGCCACATGAGTCATGACCTTAACGAGTTACTTGGGCAACTAATATTAAAGCAACTAAAATAAAGCAATACTAGTTTATACATTCGTTTTCTGTAACATAAATGCAACTAAATATTAAGTTACTTGGGCAAATTATCTGTAAAATATGTATATTTAATTTCGAATCCCAAAAAAAAAAGAATATAATAGGTCATGTCAATAAAATTTAACAAGGTATTAACAAAAATTTAATGCTATATGGGCTAAATTAAAAATCTTACAAATTTAATTTTAAACTATAATAATATGATAAATAGTTGACTAATATTGATCTTCATACAGTTAATCTTGATCTTGCCCCACTAATTAATATGACAATTATGTTCATTGAATAATGAAATTAACAATGTTTAGTTGTGTAAGAAAAAATATGGTTTAAATATATTTGAGGTCCCTATAGTTTAATTAAAAAATGATTTTAATTCCTAGAGTTTGAAAACAATGAATTTAGTCCCTGTAGTTTTTAAAACCATGAAATAGGTCAATGAGGTTAGTTTTTAGTTAGTCAACCGTTAGTCAACACTGACTGGGATGCTGATGTCAGTATTAAAATCTATGTCAGTGCTAACTGTGTACCATTTATGTTAACATGGACTAGCCACTTGGATTCCTTTGAAAAAAAGTTTCAGATTATTCACTTAGGTCCTTAGTCAAAATTTTCCTTTTGTCCAATTTTTGATATAAACTCATCTTCTATTTCATTTAGGTTCCTATTTTAAGAATATATTTTTTCTTTGTCAAAATCATCCCATACTAACTTTTAAGTTTGTTCACTTTAGTCAATGTTCTTTACTTTCATGCTTTTTTCTCATTGTTTGGTCCTTCAAATCAGTCCATAATTTTATTTTAGTCATGATATGAATCAGTCTATCATTTCTACCAAAAACAATACAAGTAATGAATTAAAATTCAAGTTTCAAAGCTTAATTTTTATTCACTTAGATCCTTGGTCAAAATTTTCCTTTTGTCTAATTTTTTTATAAACTCATCTTTTACTTCGTCTAAGTCCCTAGTTTAAGAATATATTGTTTTCTTTGTCAAAATATCTCGTACAAACTTTTAAGTTATTCACTGTAGTCCTTGTTCTTCACTTTCATGCTTTTTCTCACAATTTAGTCATCTAAATTAGTCAATAATTTCATTTTTAGTCATGATACGATTTAATCTATCATTTCTACCCAAAAACAATATAAGAAGTGAATTAAAATTCAAGTTTCAAAGTTTAACTTTTATTCACAATTTGGTCAAAATATGCTTTTTATATCAAGAAGAGGAGTTTATGTAAACAATTAGACAAAAGGACAATTTTGACAAAAAACCTAAGCGAATAAAAGGTAAACTTTGAAACTTAAATTTTAATTCATTTATTGCATTGTTTTTTAGTAGAAATGGTAGATTAAATCCTATCATAACTAAATATGAAATTAAAGACTGATTTAGAGGATCAAACTGTGAGAAAAAAGTATGAAAGTGAATAATAAGGACTAAAGCGAACAATTTAAAAGTTTGTAGAGGATATTTTGACAAAAATATATATATTCTTAAACTAGTGATCTAGAAAAAGTAAAAAAATGAGTTTATATAAAAAAATTGGACAAAAAGAAAATTTTGACTAAGGACCTTAGTAAATAAAAGATAAGTTTTGAAACTTAAATTTTAATTCATTTCTTGTATTGTTTTTGGGTAGAAATGATAGATTAAATCATATTATGACTAAAAATAAAATTATAAACTGATTTGGAGGACCAAACCATGAGAAAAAAATATGAAAGTGAAAAATAGGGACTAAAGTGAATAAAATTAAATGTTCGTAGGGGTTGATTTTGACAAAGAAAAAATATATTCTTAAACTAGGAACCTAAACAAAGTAAAAGATAAATTTATATAAAAAATTAGACAAAAGAGAAATTTTTACCAAGGATCCAAGTGAATAAACTAAAACTTCTTTTTTAAATAGTCCATGTAGTTAGTCCACGTCAGCATAAATGATACACAGTTATTGTTGACATGAATTTTAATACTGACATCAGCATCTCTGTCAACGTTGACTAACGGTTGACTAACCAAAAACTAATCTCAAGGACTTATTTCATGCTTTTAAAAATTATAGGGACTAAATTCATTATTTTTAAAATATAAGGACTAAAATCATTTTTTAATAAAAATATAGGGACCTCAAGGACTAAATTTATTGTTTTCAAAATATAAGGACTAAAATCATTTTTTATATAAAAATATAGAGACCTCAAGTATATTTAAACTTAAAAAATATTTTACATGTATTTTAAGATGATTCAACGATAAGAAATTGAACTTTTTATAGACCTACCATTTCCTTTTTCTATTTTTCCATCTCTCATATTGCCATCATTTTCACCGATAGAAAACTTGTTTAATTTATTGATGCAAAATTAATGGCAAGATTATATTCAACAAAAGAAGATTAAATTAAATGAGCATTCATTATAATAATGCTCAAGCTGTTAGCTAGATCCAATTTTACCGGAACACTTCAAATCGATCAAAAAGTCCAAATCAAAAATATAATTTCAATGTTCAGCATTATTTACCTTTAAATATATGGGTTTGCATGTGTGTTTGTATGTGCATGTGTGTATATATATAGGAGAAGGTATAAATACCGTTTTTTATATCTCTGAGGTTGAATGTCCTTAAACACATTACTGTTGTATGGTAGCAAATAGATCATATAATAATAAAAAAGCAATATTTAATGACCCTTTGGTTGTTTATATATTTGTTAGCTCGTACATGACAAAGACAATTTTATTTTCTTCTTATTATTATTATCATTAGTTTGTGTTCCACGAAGTTTGTGAAGATTCTTAATTAGCGGTCTAAGCCTTTAGCTTAGAAAAATTCAAAATTTTAGGAGATTTTTGTTTCTCGTTAAATTACTAAAGATATGACTACATAATAATAATTAACAACAACAATAGTAGTAGCAACAGTGGAAAGAGTAAACTAGTAAATTGGTTGCTGAAATTTATAAATGTATGTTCTTTAAATATTAAATATTACACTTTGGCAAATAGAAGGATTAAATAGTTATTGATATAATCTTTTAAAAATTAAATTAAGATGATTGATCTTTTTAATAAACAAATTGAGATATTTGTAATCTTTCAAAAATCTTATCAATAGTTTACTCTAAATAATTAAGGTTCTGAAAATCGAATTGAATTTTACCGATTTAAATATCAATGGTCGAACCGTTATCGAATTGTGGTTGAAATGATGATACTTTAAAAATATTCAAATATATATATATATACATAATTATATATTATATATTAATATAAATCTACAAATTTAATTAAAAATAAGATTTGATAACCAATTATACGAAACAATATCTACAATCAAAAGTCTACAATAAAAATTAACCAATTGACAAGAAAATATTGTCAATCAATATAATATTTATTTATATCAAATTCATAAAATGTCAATATATTTGTATCTTCAATAAAATTGGCTAATCTATAATGTTAATTTTTTATCACCTAATTATAGAATAATTGAAGTTTTAAAAAATAACAAAAAAAAAGAAAATTCACGTGAAACTGATTCAATCAATTCATTCATTCATTAATTTTAAGGGAATTTTGAATCAAATTCTTAAGTTCTTGATTGAACTAGCCAATCCAATCTTACAACTATACTAATAATATTTACTTTATATAATTTATTTTTATACAAATATTTCACGATGAAAAAAATTCAAAATCTTAAAAGTATGTACAGTAGTGAATCTCACTTAAATTAATTTAAATAACTCCTCACTACTTTAAGCAATTATCTACTATAGTGATAACCTCTTAAAAATTTATAAATTAATCTCACAATTAACTTTCTATTACTTTAATATTTATTACTCTTCATTAATATTTATTATAAATTAATTATTTTATTATTATTTTTTATATAAGAATCTTACGTTTTGGTGACATAACTGGTAGGGATGCAAATTGCAATTAATCAGTCAATGCCATCATTTCCACGGAAGCAGTTAAGATCTGTCTGTTTCTTTCCAATGGAAAATATTTAAATATGTAATATTAGTCTTCTTCTTTCTTCTTCCTTTTTAAAAAGTCAGTCAAACAACTAAAGCCTCATTTAGTTCCGCCCGACAGGGTAAGAGAATGTTAAAAAAATAATAATGAGAAATTATCTAGATCGCTCTCTTAAAAATATTAAACTTATATTTTTAACATAAAAAATTGAGACATTTTAATAAAATAGCTTATCTTCATTTTTATTCCATTTTTCGTTTCTTTTTTCTTTTAACATTTTGGTCAAAAAAAGTTCATAAATGGTAAGTTATTATTTTTAACTTTAAAATAAAGCATATTTTAATTAATAAATGTTTATTAAACAATATTAAGATCAGTCAAATAATTCAAAACATTATCATAAAATGAAACAATTAATTTTTGTAAATTAAACCATTCCCTAATTAAATTGCTGTGTTACCATTGCCTCTATATCAACATGTGATCTGAATCATCGTTTAAAAAAAAACAAAAACAACAACAACAAAAAACAACACTTGGCTAAATTAATTTGGTGTTTATTCAACATGACACTATACGAATTACCGTTATTTTGTGGTACTTTTACAAGAATCACGTTTGGGTGTAGGCAAAATTTTGCCAAAAGCTTGATTTTACCATACACAAAAACATTTAATAATAGATTTTCAGTGACAACAAAAATTACGTTTAATGATGATTTTGTCACTATTAAAAATCATTTATAACGGTAATATTTTATTAAATCACTATTAAAAATCATTTATAACGGTAATATTTTAATCATTAATAAAGATGAAAAATTAAAAAAAGATCAACCAGCAATCTTTTAATCGTTGTCATAGTTTTATGGTAATGACTTTTTCTTTTGAAAAGAATGTTTAGTGACAACTATAGTCTACCTTTGAAAGTTTTTCTTTTTTTGTTTTTTTAATTTTTTAAGTGTTATCAATTACCATTAATTTGTATTTCTTAATTTTCTTTAATTAAAATTAAAATTTAGATATTTTAATTTTGCAACAAATTGGTTAAATGACACTTTTGATCTCTATAATTTCACTCATTTTTAGGTTTGGTCTCTATACTTTAAATAATTTTAAAATGACACTCTCAAAACACATTCACTTCCTAATATTATGTAGATATTTGATTGTGCCCTTAACATTTGTTGACATTGTTAAGGATGACATGGCAAGCCTAAGTAACAAGCCCCACCATGTGAAGCCACATTATTGATTAAATGTCCAAAATTTTCCTATTACTTTGTCCTCCCTTCCCCATTCAAAAGTTAACAACACACTTGTTTTGAGAAACTATAATAACCTTTTTACAACAAATTAAAAAGTGGGGGGCAAATCAAAAAATATAGGGACTAAAAATGCATTTTAACTTAAAAGATCTCATTATTACTAAGTTAAGGTGGATTGATAGCGTTGAAATTCTTCAATCAATCTCTTTACAAATTTATTTTTTCCAAAAAAGATTAAAAACAACTTAAGGCCTGTTTAATTATGTTTTTTGATTTTATGTTTTCCAAATAATGTTGTCTAATTTTTTTTTAAAAAACAAGTTTTCTGAATAAAAAAATTTGATTGAATAGTTTGTTTCAAAAATATGTTTAGAAAAATAAAGAATTTGTTTGAAAATTTATCTTGAAAATAAATTGGAAAATGCAAAAACAAAAATATGTTAGAGGAGAAAGGAGAGAGAGAGAGAGGATAGAAGAGAGAGAGAACGAAGAAAAAGAGAAGAGAGAGGAGAAAGAAAGAAGAGAGAAGGGGGAGAGAGAAAAGTGAGGAAGGAAAAAATAGAGAGGAGGGAAAATATTATTATATTCTATCCAAATTTAGAAACAGGGGAGAGAGGATAAAGATGGAGAAAAAAACATAAAAGTTTAGAACATCCTTTTTTGTTTTTTTTTTGATAATAAGTTTAGAACATCCTTACCAATACGTTTAGTATGCAAAGTGAAAAAGAAAGAAAAAGAGGACCGAAATAAAATATTTTAATTTTTTTAAAAAATATTGTTTTCAAAGAGAATTTAGACAATTTTTCAACGGTCTTTTTTTTCCTCACTCTACCAGACATACCATAAGTTGCTTAAGTTTTATTATCGTTTAAACACCTATTATTTTGTTAAAAAAAAAGATACTTTTTTCAAACAATGTTTTTCTTACTTTAATTTTAAAAACAAGAAACTCTTTTCAGAACACAAAATCAAATATGCCCTAATCTCCTTAAAAGGTAAAACATTTTGGAAAACAAAAAAGGCTATGAAAAATTCAACTTTTTAAAAGATTGAGTTCTTTTTTATTATTTTAAAATATTTCTAATAATATAATTCTAATAAGTTATTTATTGTGAATCTTATAATATCACATTACTACTTTTTATTTTAAGCAATTCTTCATACCAATAGTATAATTTTAAAGAATTTACAAATAAGTTCTACAAGTTACTTCACATTTTTATACTCCTACAATGAATCTTACAATTTTTTACTACTTTTGCTATAAAAATCGATTTTTATATAAGAACAGTTCTTTTATATAACAACCATACTGATGCACTTCAACGGTGAAACTCACTAAAAATAAATTCTTATTTTTAAGAACCCTTTAAAAACTATTAGTAAAAATACTTATCAAATATTAAATTACCTGAATATATATATATATATATAGTAATTAAAAATTATTTTATACAAATTTTAAATTAATCTAACAGTAAAAACTTCAACTCTCGTACACTTATCCTTGAAAAATTAGCAGTAGCAGGACCACATGGAAGTTGACGAATAATTGAAGAATGAATATATGGTTATCAGAGGTAAGCAGTACTAATTTTAGCTGCAAATTGCGCAAATTGCAGAAGACGACAGCCTTAAATAATTTTGTTGTCAAATCATTCTAGATGGGAAGAAGAAAACGTCGTTATTAATATTAGTTTATGATATGTCTGTCTTCAAGTTATATAATACTTATGATGTAATTTTTTTTAAAAAAAATTCAAATCTTCTAATTTTATTATAAAAATATACACAGCTTTTAAAAAAGTAAAAAATAAAATACCTCCAAGAATGATATTTTTCGTTAAAAAAGAGTATTTCTTAATTTTTTTTATTTCAATATTAGCTGTTTTGCTTTGAAAACCATTAATTTAATCTATTTTGAATTTGAAAAAAAAATTATGTAAAAAATTATGTTAGACAACTATATATTTAATATATACTTGATATGTTATATAATATATAAATACATTTTGATCAAAATGATATAACTTAAGTTTATCTTTTGTTGTAGAGGATAATAGTATAATTTTTAAAACAAAAAATTGTGCAATTTTGACGTCTTTTAAATTTTTATTTCACAAATTTTAATAAAATATAAGTATTTACTATGTTTTATTCTTAATACAATTATTAAAAAATACTGACAACTTCGATTAATTGCCTGGATTCCCTCTCTGTCTATATAAGAAGCTGCTCTCCTCTTTAACTTTTCGCTAAAGAGGCTCTATAGGTTGCTTATAGTCATGGGATAACTATAAACAGGTTACATAATTAAGGAGAGAGCTTGCATTTTTCTATATCAACGGTGAATCATTATGTCAACAGTTGAATATTCCAAAAAAGTTATGTATTTAATTAATTGAGGAAAAAGATATGAAAATGACCTACGAATGAACATTGAAATAAGGAACAGCATTTCGTCAAATATGCTTTCTAGTCTCACGTAAAATTGGTACAGTCGGTCAACGATTCACGCATCATTTTAATTTATTTGTTTTAGATGATAAACAGGTCCAATTTTTCACAATAATAGTGAAAAGTTAATATAAATTTAGATAAATATATAAAGGGGTTAATGGCTAAAATTAAAACTCACAAGCATAACATATCCATGCAATTTAATTATTTATGTGATCATAATTATATATTATAGTATCAAATTTTTAAAATAGTGTACAACTTGATTCAAAAACGGGTGAAATGAAACATTTAATTTTTTTTTTGGTCAAATAGCTATGAATTCTATTAAAATGACATCAAGTCAAGAATTTATATAAGAAATATCAGGATCTAAAAATTATCAAATACATTACAAACCTGAAACTTATAGAAAGCAGTACACGATCCTAACAATTAGTACCATACACATAAAGTAAATTTGTGAAACTATACAGAGACAACACACCCTTAACCCTGAATTTAAATGACTGAAAGAGGTAACGCATCTCTACTCTAAATAAGAACTAATCTTTTAATAACCCAAATAAAACAAGTTGATACATGTTTACAAGAACAAAAAACAAAGTATAAAAAAGAAAAAAGATCATGAAAAAAATCAGATCAGCCCAACAATTAAAAGGCCCAGGCCGGATAGTATGTTGAAAGAAATTAAAAGGCCCAGGCCCACAACTGAGCCCATACATTTGTCTTAGAAATTTAAGGGGAATTCTACTCTCTCGTTTTTTTTTAAAAAAAAGTTTGCTTCTTTTAATTATTGGGTTTAGATGTTTTCCTTTTATTTTATTTTTTAAGAATGGGTTTACACTGCATATCCGAGTTGGAGCGGCAGCCTATCATTCTCCTTCTTCATTTCCTTTTCGTCTTTTATGTGGGAAGAAAGTTCTATTTTTATCTTTTTAAATTAATATTTAATTATAAAGTTCGTATATAAATTTAAAAAACGTAAAAAAACAGTTCCAAACTTAAAACGTTAAAAAAATATGAATCAGTCTTTGGTATTCAGAGAGTTTAATATATTTTGAAGTACAAAAAGGGTTATATTTTATGGTCTATGTACTAATTGTATAATTAGACCATAATTCAAATTATATTTTTAGAAGTCCTCCTTTCGTTTTTTTTTTTTTAAAAGGCATGTTACCTCTGTCGATCACCTGCAGCACTCATTATTTGTCCACTGTCGATCATGTGGCATAAATTGGTTGTCGGTGAAATATTTCAACAGAGAAGAGAATTATAATGTGTCCTAACTAAGACAAGCCTTCATAATTTGTCCAATGGCATGCACATAAGTTCAATTAAGAAAAAATGCAACTCCCATTACTTGGATTACGATGGAATCATATAAGCCCGCACAATTTGTGCTGAGACAACTGCCTTCAAAAGGAGCTGCTCTTCAACTTCAGACACAACACAGAAATGCGTCCACTAGGGAAAAAACTTACCTATAACTCCTATAACTCCTTCCTTCATCTCGAGCTGGCGTACCCATTTCCATACCTATCATTACCTCCTCTTGCACTGCCATACTTATCATAGGCTCTATCTTTGCCATAACCATTTTGTGGACAACGATCTGAACCACTGTATCGTTCACTTGCAAATCGATCTCCACTAGCTGGGTACCTACAAAGATTTTAGTAAAGCGTTAACAACAGTGATGCATGTATACATATATAGAAACATTGTGATAGGCAATACTGCGATAGTTACTGCCTGATTTATATCACATCTGCATCCAGCATCCATACTTCTAATAGGGAATTTAGATCAGGGACCTAATCAAATGGTTATGCAATGATTGCATTTGAAATCGCAACAATATCAATAAAAGGGTACCAAGAAGGAAATCTGTTAAATGTCAACCTCTACTGGGGTTTGAAAACTATGGAAAAAACATCAGAGCAATAATTTTGTTATTAAAAAGCATAAAACTTGTATACCTGTCGCTAGCATAGCGATCACGGCAGCCATATTTGTTATCACGGCTGTCAAAGCTTTCCCTATCTGCGTAACGCTCTCCATCATAACGATCATCAAAATAACGACCCCGTTCACCACCAAAGGGATCCCCATGGCCCCCGGCACCTTCAAACCTAGGACGTGAAGAAAATGAGCCGCCACTACCACCACCACGACCACCTCCTGCCAAAGGACAATCTCGACCCCAGTGCCCAAGACGCCCACATTTGAAGCAGTCATCCTGCCCTACCCTGTCTCCCTCCCCATAGCTTCCTCTACCACCTGATTAGTGGCCACCCCTGTAAAACTTAAAGGCTGCTAATCTCCTTCCCGGAAAACCTCAGTTTTATCGTCAAAAAATAGAGAAAAAAAATTGCTACTGTCCTCTCTCTTTCTCACGAGGGAAGCCAAGATTGCTTGAGAGAGAAGCACTGGAAAATCGAAAGGGCAATAGAGGTACTCCTAGAGTATTTTGTGGCTAATCACGTTAGACAAACACAGAAGCAAAGGTGAGCACACTTTGTGGCAACCATGGTTGGCGAATCTAAAATGTGGTTGGTCTCTTAACGCGTTTTGTTTCACCGGCCAGCCAAATATCCCAGTTTTCCTTCCAACCACATTTGGGCAATTGCAAACCATAATGCAATGAATCAAACGTGATGCGAAACACACACTGTGTTTGGATGTTGGTATGCAAACATATTTTAAGATATGTAATTACTAGAAATGGTATATATTTTATATTTTATTTTGTTGTGTACCATTATTATTTATTGTTATTTATTTAAAGTTAATTTGGTAAATTATATCAATATTTTAATGAAGTGCACTATTTATTTTGTTTATCTGTCCAATATTACTATGTGAAATAAGTATAATTATAATAAAAGTGCTAATAATTACTTATGAAAAAGAAAATATGAGATATTAGTGATGACCAATATACAAATCATACAAAAAAGTATTTAATTGCATAACAGAAATTTAGAAATTCATTCTCATAATAAAAGGAATTATGTTCTTAATTATATAATGATATTGTAATACCCATGAAAAATAAAATATAAATATTTGTTTACAAACTACTATTACTATTTCAGTATACGGTACTATTCACATGTATAATACTATTTACGTATACGATACTGTTCATTTATACAATCGAAATGTCAAGTACTAGATGTGGTTTGGTCATAAGAGAAAACTAGAAAGAAGTTTGTTGGAGAAAATGACGTTTTATGTGTAAAAATACCCTCAGGGACTAAATTGAAAGGACTGATTTGAAAAGAAACTTAAAGGTTTAAGGTGAAATGATAGTTTTTCCTTTAAGTTTCTAATATTAATAAAAATTTTCGATCGTGCACAGTAACTACATTATTAGAAATGACATTTTCATGAATAGTAAATTAAATATTTTATTAGTACATAGTATCAAATAGTACCCTTGACTTTTCCTATAAATAGTCGCTTCCATTTCACTTCTAAACTCACACCTTCAACTTTTCTTTTTCTCTCTTTAAGTTTATCTTGCTTCGATGCAAGGCCTCTGAGATTTTGGGCCTTTCCTTTTTGCTTAGGTAATGATACTATGCCTTTCTATGTCTTTCAAATTCTAAAAGTTATTTTCTTAGGTATGCTCTGTGGTTGCGGCTTTGACTGACCTTTCACATCAGAAAAACTGTCCTTAGCTGCTTACATATTATTTTGATTCTCTGATTACCGAAATAGAATGTAAACTGTGAAGAATACATGTCTAGGAAAGTTCTGGCTAAGGAAAGACCTGATTTTTAAGTGTGTCCAGTGTGACCCTCCACTCTTTCCTGGGAACTTACCTGGTGTACTCTTTTACAGATTGTATTCTCTATTTCTGGTATGAATAGTAATTGTACGTATAAATAGTAACTGTACGTATAAATAGTGACCGTACGTATAAATAGTAACATTATGAATAGTAACCATATATATGAATAGTGACCGTATATATGAATAGTGACCGTATATATAAATAGTAACTATACGTATGAATAGTAACCGTATATATGAACAGTAACCCTACGTATGAACAGTATCTGTACGAAAACAATCCTAACGTATTTTCTCTAATCTTTCATGAAAATCTCCGTAGCAGAACACCGAAATTCACCTTAGCACTATTGTCTGTAATGACTTAGAGAAGCGATGCTCGTACGGAATCCAGGTGAGTGAAACGACCCCGTTTTAATAGATTTTTAGCATTACTGGTGATAAAAAGTATGTCGTAGGATACTCCCAAGATTCATAGGGGGAAATTGGATTCAGAATGGCGAATATAGTGAGATAATTAATCCAGAAGTATGGATAAGAAAAAGCAAGTATCTCATGATGATGTGAAGATTGAATCTCTTGAATTGTGGTTTATAAAGCTATAATATAGTTATATACTATACCTGTTATATGGATGAATATTATATTGAGCTTCTGATTATGATATGAAATGCTATTGATTGTGATTGAGCGGGACAGTACCCCCTCTCACGGCAAGGCGGAAAACCCGGTTGACAGGGTGTCTTGACCAATGAGTGTGGAGACAACGATTCCCTCAGTAGGGATATAGCCCGGATTGGTGATAAATCCGTGAGGCGCCCTAGCTAAGAGGATGAGGTTGTGCGTCATGGCAGAAATATACATAATTGGTGAGCCGGCCTGTGTACGCTCTCCGGGATATATTGCCATTGACGAGTACTAGTAACGTTTGTTGAATTGGATGAATTTTATCTTCTTGTATGTAAAAGGATGATGTTGTGCGTCATGGCGAAAATATACATAATTGGTGAGCCGGCCTGTGTGCGCTCTCTGGGATATATTGCCATTGACGAGTACTAGTAACGTTTGTTGAATTGGATGAATTTTTATCTTTTGTCTATTGGTTGAGTATAAGCATTTGGATATGCTTGCATGACTGGTAATGTATTTGAATTTTATTAACGCGAGGCCGATTCGCTCATTGAGTTTAAAAGCTCACACTGTTTGTACAACCTTTTTGTTCAGATCAGGTTGCCAGCGAAGAATATCTGCTAGAGGAGTAGATCACTTTGGACCTTCCTGTTGTCGGGTAGACCCCTCTTTTGTTATAGATTATGTTGCTCTGTAATCGTCTAGGACATCTAGGTTTGGGGTTCGACATTTGGCTTGTATGTCAGTGTAATAGTGTATTTTAAATTGATAATCTATTATTACATGCAAATCATCTCTATGATTTTCAGATAAGAAAATTTGATATATTTATCGGAAGGCTTACAGTGATGAGAGATTCATCATTGTGCCGGTCATGTGCCAAGAAAACGGGTCGTGACAAAGTTGGTATCAGAGCAATGGTTGTTAGGTCTCCTAGTGATTACAGAGCAAGGTAACCTTAGTGGAACCTCCTCTATCGTTGTGAACCCGGGCACAACTATAGAGAGACGGCTCTACTGAAGGTCCTGTAGGATGTTTTCATTTCCTTTCCCTCCGAGACTTATCTCTTCTTAGGAATTATGTTCTCAGTTTTAGTTTTAGACAGATGTGGCTACACTTTTGAACTTAGTCAAGGAAAAGTTGTTACTTGTTTTGATTCCGTTGCTGTCGGATGAAATTTTTATATGGAGGATTTTATAAGCTGAATTCATGATTGATTTTGTGTAGCTATATTATTTTAGGGTACCAGCCAATAAAAGAAACCACTTGCATTAAAAAAAAACACTGAAGGATTACATTGCAAAAAAAAAAAGGACAGAGAAGTTTACTCATGCATGAGTAATCTAAAAGCGAGGTGGTCTTGGAT
Source organism: Biancaea sappan (assembly GCA_037074585.1). Taxonomy (NCBI): domain Eukaryota; kingdom Viridiplantae; phylum Streptophyta; class Magnoliopsida; order Fabales; family Fabaceae; genus Biancaea; species Biancaea sappan. The sequence goes on from CM073492.1 coordinate 42,926,300, forward strand.
TAGGAGGGTTGTATTGTATCATCACCCCTCGACCATTCCTTGGAGCAAGAGACAGAGCAATATCGCGGAGGGTAGTGTAAATTCCATTCATACAATCAACACTTCTTTGCTGTTGATTGCAGAAGCACTGGGTGGACCAATAGAAGAATCTATCTATTCTCGAAGTCATTGCCGCGTTATTGCGTTTGGTTAACTTCTCCAGATCTTCTATCATCTTCTTGAGGTTTTTCACCTCCTGCTCTAAACAGGCGATTTTGTCTTCCGAGCTATGGCCTGTGCTAATCTCCTCGGCTTCCTCAATCTTCTTCATGTTCTTCTCCTTTTGAATTTCTTGAGGTCCCTCGAGAGGTCTTTTGCCCTTGTCCCTGCATAAACTTAAGTTTAAGTCAAGTTCTTCTTCGTTAGCCTCTACTGTGAGATCAATGTACTTTCTTGAAGCCATGATTTGAAAAAATTTAGAAATTTTTGTAAGAGTATGAGGCGAGAGGAATACTGGGGGATTGTAGGCTCAGAGATTATTACTCTTTGTGGTGTGGTAACTGAGAATGCTGGGATGGTTTTTATAGAAAAAAATTAGGACTTAGAGACAAAGAAGATATCTTTTCACCGCACCCCTACACGATCAACCTATGGATTTCTGCAAGCTGGAAGCCAGAAGTCTAGGGTAGGCCTGCACACCAACAATGCGTTGCATTAATGCCAAAACCACGAAAGTCAGTATTCGGTGGATTTGCGGCCGATTTTACTTGGTTTTCCCATTTCTCCCGTTGGCATTTTCTGAAATTTAAAGAAGTTGATAATATAGCCATTAAAGATTGCCTTGGATGCTTTTATGATGAACTGAAATACATTTCTCTGTTTTATTGCATTGTTCTTGAGAGCCTTCAGTTGAGTATGATATACATAACTGATTGAATCATGTTGTAATTACATGTATGTATGTTATTCATGCATAATGAGTGAAGGCTACGATCAAGGAGAATATGTGATGATCCTACATATACTCATAGAGATGTGAAATCAAAATGACTTGGATAGAATAAAATGTGTAGATGATGATATATCTTCATGGTTACACATACTTACATATAATGCTCTAATGGACAAATGAAAGGCAGTGATTTCCTTACATCATGATAATGCTTAAGGCATGCGACCATAAGCAGTTAACTTTGTTTTAAAATATATATATTTACATATATATTATGTGTAAGTCTAGAGTAAAGACACCGATTAGAATATAAGATAAGGCTAATATGAGACTACCCGATCATAGAGTGATATCGTGATCTGAGATTACACTATAAGACAAGTATAGAGTGAGGAAATTATAGATTGAAACGGCGATTAGTCGAAAATTTTGAGAAAGGTCAAGATTAGCCGAAAATTTTTTTGAGGAAATCTTTGACTTATGTTAATTGCATTAAATTATATTTACTATTTACTTGCATGTCCGACATTAATTGCTGGCATTGCGACGTATGTGATCTGTAAACCTTATAGCGAGTGGCGTATAGGTTGTGGTGGCTTTAGCTCCAGGGGCTTCGGGTTGTCTATAAATTTTGTATGCCCGTTACCCTACTCATCGCACCAAGCAAACCTACTTCTTTCATTACATACCTATTTCTCAATCTCCATTCCTTTCTCATTCGAAGTTATTTCTGAGATCCCTAGAGCAATGGCCGATAATAAGTCTTTCAACTTGAATTTTGAGACTGGCAATGTAGAGCTTGATTTAAATCTAAGTCTCGAAGACAACAAAGGGAAGAGACCTGTAGACAGTCACCAGAAATTAAGAAAAGAAAGAGGGATGTAATAGAGTTGGAGGAGGACAGTACTGCAACATCCTCAGAAAATAAGCTGGCGTTCCTGGAGCGTAAGATTGAAAATCTGGAGCGTAAGATAGAGAGCCTGGAATACAAGATAGAGGATCAGAAGCGACTAATAAGTCGTCTCTTTGAAAACCAAGAGAAACTGATAAATCGTCGTTTTGGGGAACTGGCCAATCGAGTTGATAGACATTCAATGTTTGCAACTCAAAATTTTCGTGACCAACAAGCAAGGTGTATTGACTGTATGAACGGAGTGACTTATGCTCTTCGCCAAATTTCTCAGGCTCTTCCTCCAGAAACCCTTTCTAGGCTGGAACGATTAGCTTCCTCCTTAAGGTCTGAAGCACCTTCCTCTTCTAGACCTGAAGCACCTTTTACATTTCAAAAGCCTTCTCGTCCTTAATTTATTTTTCTTTTGTTTGTACCTAAAGTTATATTTGGTCTAAGATTCACGTATTAAAATTATCTATGTACTAGAAATAAAATTTAAGTTAGTATTTAGATCTTCTTTGTTGAAGTGATTCCTTTTACTGAAAGAACTTGAGGAATGAGAAGATGTTGGACTTGTTACATTTCGTACTTGATTATGGAAATTCTAAAGCAGAGTATGGTAATATCCTTTTGACTGAGCAGAGTTACTAAAATGATATTTCATTACACTTTTGAGCTATGGAGGAATGCTAAATAAGTATTTTATGAACCTATGTATAGAGAACTATGGGTTTGCCCTAAGCATTGAAGGGATACGACTCTATATGAGTCATTGAGGTGAGAGGAATTTCTATATATATTTATTTTATAATTATGCATGAGGATTATGTTATTTACTTAACACATTTTCTGGGATTGTTCTTCCTAGAGATTTATGTAATAATTTTACGTGATTTTTCCTTTTATATGACGCATTCAGCTGAGAGTATCGCCTTAAGGTAGAATGATCGCGTTCGGGCAAAAATATTGCCTATGGCCAAAATAATGCATTCGGGTAGGGTACTTGTATTCGTAAAAGTTATAAGCTATGTGTATGGTAGCTTGTGTTCTGATATTCAGTATAAACTGGAAAGACCACGTGCCACTGTTGAGAAGACACCTATTTGAGGTTTTACATAGAGACAGAGTTCGTCTCTGATTAGGTGGTTTGAGTTTGGTAAAGGTTATGAGGATGAGACACTTTATGGTACAAAAGGTTGTGGAGAAGATCAAACTGATGAGGAAGAGATTACTTGCTGTTTAGAAAAGGCAAAAGTCTTATGCAAATTATTGATAATGTGGTTTAGAGTTCATAGTCAATGGTATAATGTTCTTGTAAATCTCACCAAGGGTGTGATGAGGTTTTGGAAGAAAGAGATGCAAAGGATGAGATATGGACGAAGTAATCACACTTATTTCAGTCTTGAGATGAGTTTTGAATTTGGGGGACCGAATTCTCTTAAGGGGGTGATAATGTAATACTCATGAAAAATAAAATATAAATATTTGTTTACAAACTACTATTACTATTTCAGTGTACGGTACTATTTACCTGATTAATACTATTTACATATACGATACTGTTCATTTATACAATCGAAATGTCAAGTACTAGATGTGGTTTGGTCATAAGAGAAAACTAGAAAGAAGTTTGTAGGAGAAAATGACGTTTTATGTGTAAAAATACGCTCAGGGACTAAATTGAAAGGACTGATTTGAAAAGAAACTTAAAGATTTAAGAGAAAGGATAGTTTTCTCTTTAAGTAGCGATTTGCACAGTAACTGCATTATTAGAAATGTCATTTTCATGAATAGTAAATTGAATATTTTATTAGCTCATAGTATCAAATAGTACCCTTGACTTTTGCTATAAATAGGCCCTTCTATTTCACTTCTAAACTCACACCTTCAATTTCTCTTTTTCTCTCCTTAAGTTTCTCTTGCTTCGATGCAAGAACTCTGAGATTTTGGGCCTTTCCTTTTTGCTTAGGTAATGATACTATACCTTTCTATGTCTTTCAAATTCTAGAAGTTATTTTCTTAAGTATGCTCTGTGGTTGCGGCTTTGGCTGACCTTCCACATCAGAAAAACTGTCCTTAGCTGCTTACATATTATTTTGATTCTCTGATTACCGAAATAGAATGTAAACTGTGAAAAATACATGTCTAGGAAAGTTCTGGCTAAGGAAAGACCTGGTTTTTAAATGTGTCCAGTGTGACCCTCCACTCTTTCTTGGGAACTTACCTGGTGTACTCTTTTACAGATTGTATTCTCTATTTCTGGTATGAATAGTAACTGTACGTATGAATAGTGACCGTACGTATAAATAGTAATAGTATGAATAGTGACCGTATATATGAATAGTGACCATATATATAAATAGTGACTGTACGTATGAATAGTAACCGTATATATGAACAGTAACCCTACGTATGAACAGTATCTGTACGAAAATAATCCTAACGTATTTTCTCTAATCTTTCATGAAAATCTCCGTAGCAGAACACCGAAATTCACCTGAGCACTCTTGTCTGTAATGACTTAGAGAAGCGATGCTCGTACGGAATCCAGGTGAGTGAAACGACCCCGTTTTAATAGAGTTTTAGCATTACTGGTGATAAAAAGTATGTCGTAGGACACTCCCAAGATTCATAGGGGGAAATTGGATTCAGAATGGCGAATATAGTGAGATAATTAATCCAGAAGTATGGATAAGAAAAAGCAAGTATCTCATGATAATGTGAAGATTGAATCTCTTGAATTGTGGTTTATAAAGCTATAATATAGTTATATACTATACCTGTTATATGGATGAATATTATATTGAGCTTCTGATTATGATATGAAATGCTATTGATTGTGATTGAGCGGGACAGTACCCCCTCTCACGCCAAGGCGGAAAACCCGGTTGACAGGGTGTCTTGACCAATGAGTGTGCAGACAATGATTCCCTCAGTAGGGATATAGCCCGGATTGGTGATAAATCCGTGAGGCGCCCTAGCTAAGAGGATGAGGTTGTGCGTCATGGCGGAAATATACATAATTGGTGAGCCGGCCTGTGTGCGCTCTCCGGGATATATTGCCATTGACGAGTACTAGTAACGTTTGTTGAATTGGATGAATTTTTATCTTCTTGTATGTAAAAGGATGATGTTGTGCTTCATGGCAGAAATATACATAATTGGTGAGCCGGCCTGTGTGCGCTCTCTGGGATATATTGTCATTGACGAGTACTAGTAACGTTTGTTGAATTGGATGAATTTTTATCTTCTATCTATTGGTTGAGTATGAGCCTTTGGATATGCTTGCATAACTGGTAATGTATTTGAATTTTATTAACGCGAGGCCGATTCGCTCATTGAGTTTAAAAGCTCACACTGTTTGTACAACCTTTTTGTTCAGATCAGGTTGCCAGCGAAGAATATCTGCTAGAGGAGTAGATCACTTTGGACCTTCCCGTTGTCGGGTAGACCCCTTTTTTGTTATAGATTATGTTGCTCTGTAATCGTCTAGGACATCTAGGTCAGGGGTTCGACATTTGGCTTGTATGTCAGTATAATAATGTATTTTAAATTGATAATCTATTATTACATGCAAATCATCTCTATGATTTTCAGATAAGAAAATTTGATATATTTATCGGAAGGCTTACAGTGATGAGAGATTTATCATTGTGCCGGTCATGTGCCCAGAAAACGGGTCGTGACAGATATAATTAAATTAATTCCTTCATTAGTTAACAAAAATAATTAGAATGTTTAGTTTTGTAAATTAAGTTTTTAAAGTAATTATGTAAATTATGACATAATTAGCTTTAATTGTATAAATTAGGTTTATTCTCATAATAAAAGAAATTTTGTCATCACTAATAACCTTCAAAATTTCGTAAATTCCATCAAATCCTAATTAAAATTCCATTTATACTAAATCTGGACATTTTCAAAAATTTTACTCTCTCCCTCCAATTTCTCATTTTATTCACTTAGGTCCTTGGTAATAATTTTTCCTTTATCTTTTTCATGTTCTAAGACAACATTTAATTTCATCTAGATCCATAGGTCACAAATATATTTTGTTATTGTCACGACCCAAATTATGAGTACGTGGCCGACACGCTGACACAAATCTTATGTCATTGTAAGCCTAATAGATATCTCAATTTCTACCCTTTTTTTATTTATTTATGAATATTTATAACATGTATCGTTCCATTTTATTTATTAAATAACATAGCTTTTATAATTATTTATATTAATAAGTTATTTTCTAATTATATAAAATAAGGTTGTCTTATTTGTTGAATTCTAAATAATTATCGTATACCATATACACACAAAGAAAGAGGACAACTCACCCAGATTCTTCGCAATCTCCACAATTTAAAAGAAATAATATTTTAATTTAAAAAGAAAATTATAAACGTACTAATATTCAAATAACGTATTATCTCACTCCAATAGAAATTCAATTCATAACAAAATAAATAAAAATAAGCCTTATAATTAACCAATCTAAATAAAACACATTGTTTAATAAATTAATTGATTTGTCCTAGACCCCTTAGATGTCCTATTTGACTACAGAACTTCCTAATGCTTAATAAAATAAATGTCAACATCTCGGGACCCACCCACTAATAGGATAGTCCAACGATGACTCTAGCTCTTTTACAGATACTCCTCCTCCACTACTTGATATGAAAAAAATTAAATAAACGAGTGTGAGATAAACATCTCAGTAAGCGAGTCAATCCTTACCCTAATAAAATCTGCTATGCAAAAGCAATAAAATAAAAGCATAGGTAAAAATCACAAATCATAAGAAAAGATACTTACAAGAGAATTTACAATTCAATCAAATAATTTAGACCAACGGAACTGGTACTCGTCAATGGCAAAATATCCAAGAGTTCCCATAGGCCCTCTCAACCAATTTTATCATACCCGGGAGCGCTCATAGGCCTAATAAACCAATTTCATCAATCTAATAAAAAACACGCCATGACGCACAACCTCATCCTCAACGATCAAGGTGTCCCATGGATTAAATTTAGACTTGAGATCCTACCAAGGGAATCATTGTCTCTGTTCTCAGAGGTTGAATCATCCTATCATCCGAATTTTTCACTTGATATGAGAGAGGGTACTATCCCATCCAAACACAATCAAAGTTCAAACAATTTTATATAAATCACCAAAAACAATTCATTGATATATTCATCAATATAATCATCAATGTAATCATCATATCAGTTTCTATCGGATGACTCTAAAGTATCCCAAATCACAATAAATCACATTTGTCTCATGAACCATCTCTTTTCTCCTAACGTTTTCCGTTAGTAATTTCACCAACAATTAAATTATACGTAAAAGTTTCAATTTCAATATTTCAAATGTCTTAATTGAATTATCCCTTTTTCCACCATGATCATTACTTATCTTTATATCCTATTACTTAAATATTTAAGATAATATTAAAGAAGGATTGGTTCACTCACATGGGTTCCTTGCTAAACCATAGTATGATATTCCAAGGTTCTTCAGTAATGTGCTGGATTTTCCTATCGTATGTTTGAAAGAGAAAATAGAAAATTATTTTATTTCAATTTTTTGACCTCCATCTACTTTTTCAGCCATATCTCCCAAATGATATGGAGTTTTCAAATTATTTTAGCTTTTCTGGAAAATAGACGGAAAGAGCTTTCTGTGAATAGGTAATTTGAAAAATTTGGAGTTTTCTAGAGTGAGATATGACATTTTAATTTTTAGAAAATTTGCTGCAAAATTTCTAAAAATAAATGTTCTTACCTTATTTTAATTCTTGGTATAGATGAAACCCTTTGAGTTCTTGTTTGAGCATGGAATGTGCAGATCCTAGGAGTGTGTGTGGGCTAAAACATGGTGTGGGGTTAGGGTTTGCTCAAGAGAAAGGGGGAGAGAAAGGAGGCCGACGGCTAGTGTGTTTAGGTTAATTGATTTAGTTTAGATACTTGTTCCCTCTTTGAACTTGAAGAAAACTAGTTTGAATTTGAAAATTAAATTTAATTGAAGGTTTGTTTAATTAGACTTCAACTGAATTTGAAAGTGCTAAAGATAAATTGGTTTATTAGATATTTATCTCAATATTTTGAATATACCATAGCTCTTAAATTAGGACATATAATTTAATATAAAATCAATTATTTACTAAGACTTTCTCTTCCTGTTAACTTATTTCTTAAACAATTTTTAAAATATCATATGATAGTCCAGAAAATAAAATCTGAACATAAAACTAGATTTTGAAAATATAAACTCAGATTTATTTATTAATTATTCTACTAGAATGCATAATCTTATTTTCTATATAATTCAATTGTTTAAACTCAAAAGATTTGTTTTATAAATCTTAGATTATCTTAAGTAAATATAATATGATTAAATTATATTTCCTTAAAATGCTCTTTAGATTAAATAAAGGAAACCAATTATCCTTAATTTTAATATAAAAAGAAATTAAGTTAGTTAGATAAATAACCAATTACTTTATTTAATCATTTGCCTTATCCTATCATCTAATACTATTATTTTTATTTAATTATATAATTTTTTGTTTCCAGAAAAATGTTCATGCACTGTTCAATCATTTTTATTTTAAAATTTTCTTTTATTCGCAAAAGTCATTTAATAAATTAATCATACTCTTAATCCAAAAATTAATATCATGAGATTTAGAAATTATTTTACACTTCCTATTTCACATTAAAGTTCCATATAATTTTCTCCATATATTCCTATACTTTGTACATTTTTTGCTACAACCCACAAGATTCCAAAATCATTCATTTTAGTCCCTAAAATTTTCATTTTAGTTCTTATATAGCCTAGCATCACACATTGCTAACCTACAATCCGAAATCACATATCTACGCATAATCAAATCATATTATGATATCACATACACACAACTTACATCATTTTCAAATCAACAATTGTGAAACAAAATTCATCAAGTTAAATGAAAAATAAAAAAGACAGATATTACAGTTCTAAAATTATAGCTACTCCTACAAATTTTTGATTTTATTTACTTTAGTCCCTATCATGCATGCTTATGTTCAACACCATGTTTTTCCATTCAACTTGCTTCATGGCTCTTTCAATAATTTAAATAACTAATTTCATCAAAATAAATTACTTTTTATTTGATATATTTATATGAAATTAAATTCCAGTTTGGTCCTTTACTATAGAGTCCATAATTTCAGTTAAGATCAAATTTTATTTTAAATTTCATTTTTCCATTAAGAATATTTTTGTTTATTCACTTAGGTCCTTAGTCCAAATTTTCTTTTTGTCTTTTGTATGGTTTAAGATTATATTTAGCTTCATCTAGGTCCAAAGATCTAGAATATATTTTTTTCAAAATTAAATCAATCCCTATAAACTTTTCATTCATTCACTTTAGTCCCTGTCATGCAAGTTACGTTCTTTTGTCATGCTTTTGATTTCCAAACCTGCTCAAAACTTCTTTTTAGGTGTTTTTAGGACATGTTTGATCATTTCTACCCATAAATTAAACAAAAGAAAGACTTTTTAAGAATGGAAAGTCTAGTTCTAAAACTTACCGGAAGTTCACGTTGTTCTTGAGTGATTTTTACTGGTTTTCTTCTGGTTTTTGATCCCTAATCACTGCCACTATTACCTCAACATTTGTGCAGGTTGGTGGTAGAAGAAGCTCCCCAAAACAACAAAAAAAAATCGAGTTTAAGGCTGCTGATCTCCTGTCTGAAAAACTCTGGTTTAACGTTGAAAAACAGAGAAAGAAAAATATGTTACTGTCCTCTCTTTTTTTCACAAGGGAAGCAAAGATTGCACGAAAGAGAAGCACCAGAAAATGGGAAGGGCAACAGAGGGACTCCAAAAATATTTTGTGGCCAACCACATTAGATGAACCCAGAAGCAAGGGTGAGCACGCTTTGAAGCAACTATGTTTGGAGAATCTGAAACACAGTTGGTCTCCAACGTGTTTTGTTCCACCGGCTAGCCAAGCATCCCAGTTTTGCTTCTAACTACATTTGGCAATTGCAAACTACAGTGTGGTGAATCAAACGTGATGCTAGGCACAACCTTACAGGAAATGCAATGAAAAATCAATCTTATGCAGTAATATAATCATCCTGAGAAAACATGGCACAGAGTGTAATATTTACGGTATTTATTCTTGTGGCCTAACATACGAGTAGTTCCTCTGCCTCTCTGCTGACTTAACCAACATACTGGCAATGAGAGAAAAATCAATCTTATGCAGCAATAAGTTGGGTACCTTGTATTAAAAACACACTGAGAAAGGCAGGACCAGTCAAAAGCAAAGAAACCTTCTCCGAACATTTAACTTTATCTAAATAAAATAAAGGGAACAACTGATTCTTCACAAAACGTGTTAGTTTTCAAAAATCCACACACCTTTTATTTTGTTATTATTATTAGTGTTATTCCTATTGTATTAATCTAATAGTATCTACAATAGTAAATCTCATTTAATTTTTTTATTATAACTCCTATAGTACCACATAAATTTAAACAACTCTCCACCACTTTAAGTAACTCTTTATTTCAATAGCAAATCTATTAAGAACTCATATCAAATCTTCACAACTTTAGCATTTATTACTATCCACTAACATTTATTGTGAATTGACTATTTTATTATTATTTTTTGTATATGAACCGTTTTTACGCGTGACAGCCAATGTGATTTACTATAATCGTGAACCGAAATAAGAACTAATTTTTAAATTTAAGAACTACAACTGTAAATGCTCTTAAGTCTACCAGTTATTTCAATTCAACTAGCTATAGAGAGATCATAAATCAAATTATGAGTGTTTTTCTTTTTCATCAGTAATTTTGATTCTAATTAAAATTTAAATTTAAATATTTCAGTCTTAAAGATGACTCCAAAATTAATTACCAAATCAATACTCATTAATTAATTCATGTGAATCAGTAGTAATTTTCTTCGCATACTGTAATTAGTTACATAAGGTAGATTATAAGAACTTTTCAAAAATTACTCAAATTTCTAACTCATTACGGCGTTCTCATGACAAAGTCTTCTCCTCCTCACTTACTCTTCTTTAATAGTTCTTGTTAAAGAGTATTTTCGTTTTTTTTGTTTCTTTTATTTATTAAAAAAATATTCAACTTGCAAGCCGATTTTTAAAAAAGTGCATCTTGCTCAATAATATAATAAATATATAATTTAAAAGAAAACAAAATAAATACTAATTAAAAATAAGCTACTTCAACAGCTTGACATTAGCCCACTGCAAGAAAACTTATATAAATAACAGTAAAATAATAAATAATGAAGCTATCATGTCTCTTTATTTATTCCATGTTGAATTAAAAATATACTGGGCATAGAATAAGGAAAAAAATAAAGGGTAAATTATGGGTTTGATTCTCAAAAAATTACGTTTTATCAATTTAATCATTAAAAAATCAAGCATCTAAATTTAATTTTTGAACAATCATGTATATGTCTCAATTTGGTCACTATGATTTAATAATGAATATGATCAACATGAGACAAGTATAATATTTTAGGGATTAAATTGAGATACTTAATTTTTTTAAGTATTAAATTAATACAGTTATAATATTTTAGAAACTAAATTTGCAATATGATTCATTCAAAAATAAAACAAATAGTAGTAACTTGTAATTTTCTGTGACAGACAACCAAAGCCAAGTTTACCATTAAATTAATACAATACAAAATCACAAAGTGTACAAGAAGACAAGGAAAATGTTGCGCACAGAACGTTCAACACTGTAATTAGTGGATTGACAAACACATATAATTAATTAACTTCTTAATTAATTTGTTCATATCCCTATCTATACTATGGGTATATTCGGTAAAATTAACTTATAAGCTAGCTAATAGCTTATAAGCTAATTTTTAACTTATAACTGATAACTTATAAGGTTATATTCGGCAAGACAGCTTGTATCTTATTTCACTAACTTATAAGCTCAATAAAAATGTTTAGTAAACAAACTTATTTTAGTAGTTTATAACTTATTCTGATAAACTACTTTGAGTAGCTTATAGCTTAAAGTTTTTTGTTCCTATTTTGCCCTTATTATTTTTTTCAAAATATTCATTATGCCCCTTACTTTATTATATCTTATTTACTCATCTTTTATTATATTTATATTTATATATAATATATTATACATATATAATAATATATATAATAATAATATATGATGAAAATATATAAAAATATTATAAATACATATAATATATATAAAAATAATAAAATATGTAAATATATATTTTTAATGAATTTTATATTTATAATAATTTAAATTAATTTAATTAAAAAATAATATATTTATTTATATTATTTTGGAATTAAAAAATATATGTCATTTTATATCATTTTACACTTTTCAGCTACAACAACAACTACTTTTACATTACACTTCTAATTCGAATAAGCTGGCTTATAAGCTATAAGTTAAAAATTAGCTTATAAGCTATCCGCTAGCTTATAAGCTAATTTTTCTGAACAAAGCCTAAGTTAGCTTATTGAATTAAAAGTATTCGGTAAAAGTAACTGTTGAAATAGTTGAAAAGTGTAAAATGACATAAAACAACATATATTTTTTAATTCTAAAATAATATAAATAAATATATCATTTTTTAATTAAATTAAAAATTTAAATTATTATATATATATATTATGAGAAATATAGATATATATATATATATTTATATATATTTTATTATATAAATAATATATTTTTACTTATATAATATATTTGTATATATTATTATATTTTATTATATTTATATATTATATATATATATATATATTTATATATAAGGGTATAATGAATATGAAGGGTATAATAGATATTTTAAAAAATAACAAAGAGAAAAAAAAAAGAAAAGTACATAAGTTATAAGTTATATCAAAATAAATTATAAGTTAATAAAATAAACTCATACTTTTAACAAATTTATATGATAGTTAAATAAATTATAAACTATAAACTCTGATCCTATATATCCCTTTCCTTTTCTCTCCTATATCACTATCCCTTCAGCAGTTGCTTCCCCCCTTTGACCTGGTCTTCATTCACATTGTCCTCGTCGGGCAATCTTGCAGTGACCGTCATCTCGGTCTCGGTCCCAGGGGCCGGTTGGGCAGCGTCCCGGAACCTCTCGTAGATGTCACCTTGGTAAAACTTCCTAGTTCTAGCCACCAAAATGAGGGATATAAGAGTACCAAAGACAGTAGCAGCAGTGATGATAATAAAAGACATCTTGAAGCATTCTCCACCCACACAAGTCAACTCTTGACCCTCTTTCCTCTCTAACCCCAATGCAGCCAATTGCTTCTTGGCCTCTTTGTCATACAAATACCCAGTGATCCTGACGTTCAAAACGTAAAGCCCAATAGGGCTAGCAGCCCCTCCAAAATTGTACAAAGTGGAGTAGTACTTGAGCCCAAATAGCTCAGAAATTATGGCAAAAAGCAAAGGCCATTGAGCCCCAAAACTAAACCCTATTATAACGGAAGCTGCGTAGAGCCCGTTCTTCACGTCAAACGCTATCAAAAGATGTCCCACGCAGGACAGAAGAAGGATGAGAGTGAGCATTAAAGGACGAGGGAACCTATATATCCGCAAGTAATACTCACTCACAAAACCTGAAAACACACGTCCTCCGTAGTTCCATATACTCACTAATGTCACAAATGTGCTTATACTATTCTTGGGATATTTTAAAGATGCCCCAATCTGTCCCAAGTTGTCTATTGCCGTTAATGTCCCTCCAACCCCAGAAATACAAGCTATAAACAATATCATCATGTCTATACTAAAAAGTGCCTGAAGTATAGTGTAATCTTCACCTCTCTCTGGTGGGCTAAAAATGTTCTGCCACCATTTAATCTCCACTTGGCCTTCTCGCTTTGATTTGGTGACGTCGTTAGCGGTTGTTGTTGTTGTTCTTGTTGTTGTCATCTGTGGGGTGGTGACGACGATGTCTTTGACGGGGTCGTCATCGGCAGCGGAGAGGTGGCGGGAGAGCCAGGATTTGTATTCTTCGGCGAAGACGACGGCGAGAGGGAGAAAGAGGAGGAAGAGGATGACGGTGGTGGAGAGGCCGTACTCGGGCTGGGTGAAGTGTGTGATCTTTTGGACGATGATCATGAGCATGAGGAAGGAGGCAAGGGCGAGGGAGATGTAGAGGAAGTTATAGAAGACCTTGAGCTCGTTGGGTTTTTGGACAGGGGGGAGGTAGCGGACAGTGCGCAGGAAGGCGATTGAGATGGCGGCAGGGAGCCAGCCGATGAGGAGGATGAGGGCTTTTGGGTCGTCGTAGTAGAAGGCATTGTAGAGTTGGGTTATGATAGCGGTGCTGAGTCCGACGTAGCCTTTCAGGATCCCCAAAACGACGCCGCGGCTCTCCGGGAAGTTCTTCACGCACGTCACTAACGAGCCTGTGTTTGCAAATGATTGAGAGTTCGCGCCTGCAAATGATGCCGTCAGATCAAAATTACGGACATACACTTCAAATTTTGTTGTGTTAATAATGTTGTTGTAGGATTAAACTGTAAATTTAATTATATTATTTCTTGACCAAATAAGATAGACTCGTGTGACACACACTCACACACAGAGAGATATATATATATATATATATATTAGAACGTCATCAATTTAAAATTTTATTAATTGAGACCATTTCTACTGACAATAAAATTCAACTGAATATATATAAGATACAAAAGGATTTTTTTTGGCTACATATATTCTAAAAGGTTCAGTTTTTATATTTTTATCCAAAAATTTGAGAAAAACACGTGAATAAGTTCACTAAAACCTTGATCACAAAAATAAAGTTAGACCAAGAAATTCAACAAAAGGAAACATTACCACCTTTGTCCTAATCTCCAAAAGGTGGATCCTCCAGTACCTATAAATATATAGAGGCACATCTGCCACACCGGCGGTCTCGAGATCTTTTCGGCCACGGCGAGCCATATCATGAAGTACCCGAAGAAGTTGAGGACGGCGCCAATCACCAGCACTACCCACGGTGGCGTCAGCTCGTTGATCAGCCCGGACAACACCCCCACATTGGCTCCAATGTCCTTGAAGAAGCTGAGCAGGTTCAGCGTCGTCTGGTCGTACCCGAGAGCTGCTTTTATGTCAGGCGAGTACAACCCAAACATGTAGGTGGCTCCTGCTGCCGCCATGATAAAAAACGTGGCGAAGACCACGAACCACCGCCCGACCACCACCTGCACAGCCAAACTCTTTATGTCGGACCACCCCCGAATGCCGCCGGGGCTCCCTCCGGTAACTACCATGTTTTTGAAAATGTGTGTGTGTGTGTGTGTGAAAATGAATATTTAGGCTATGGGTGGCTGTGGATCGTTAGAAGATGTGGTGAATATATAGAGAGATGGGAAGTGAGAGAGAGAGAAAGAGACTTAACACAGACTTTTTTGTGTGATCGTTGACTTGTCACATGTGCTATATGATAATACAGTCCAAATTTTTTTATTATTAATATTTTCATATTTTGGATTAAAATTCAGCTCATAGCTAGCTGGAAATGGGTTTAGCGCCTAAAATTAAAGTATATGTTTGTTAATAAAAGAATAAAAAATTTAGCACAATTATTAATGCATTGGGAGAGTAATTAAAACTTAAAAGTACAGATGATCATGGGTTGGAATATATTATAGTTCTCATGATCTCCGGGTTTAAAGAAAAATATAATTTTTTTTCTATTTCCAGACTAGATATGCACTATAGTAAGTATCAAATTCAATTTCATAAAATTTTCGAATCATTTACCCAAGTTAGTAATTATTTTTAAAAACTATTCATACAAAATCATAAGAAAGACTCACAAGCATCAATATTATTCAAATATACAACCAATATAGCTTGAAATTTTTAATATTAAGTATTAACACACATATATATGCCTCAAACATAATAATTAATATATAAATATTACAACTAGCTAGCATTATTTAATTAATACAGATATATAGATAAGAAATAGATAAATAAATAAGCTTTTTTTATTTATTTATGGATATTGCATATTTGGACTCGTAAGAAGTTTTAACAAAATTACCCATATCCATACCAGATTCAGCTGTTGTATCCCATATTTGGATCTAAATGGATAAAATTTATGAGTTCCTATCAGGTATGAGTATTTTGATAATTCCTAGTTAAAAGGTTATAATATAGCAGCAAATTCCTTGAAATTAATTGCTAACAATAAGTTTAATAGAATGGATAAACGTGGCTTAATGAAGAAAAAGTCTTAATATAGTAAGAGCATCTACAGTGGTAGTTCTTAAGGGGCTTTTATTTCTGTTTATTACTGTAATCCGCCACGTTGGCTGCCACGCGTAAGAACGGTTCTTATATAAGAACCGATTGTTAAACAAAAAGTAATAATAAAATAATCAACTTATAATAAGAGTTAGTGGAGTTAGTAGAGAGTAATAAATGCTAAAGTAGTGGAGAATTGATTGTGGGATCTATTTATAGGTTTTTAAGAAGTTCACCACTGGAGTAGAGAGTTGCTTAAAGTGGTGGGGAGTTACTTAAGCTAATGTAGTACTGTAGAACCTATAATAAAAATTAAATTGAGATTCACCACTGTAGATGTTCTAAATGATAATGTACGTATTTTGAATGATTTTTTTTTGGGTGAAGAAGTAATAAATTAGTTCAATGCAAGAAAAGTAGTGTTTTTTGCCTTTATTTTTTATTTTAAATTTTGGATTCAAAAGCTGATGATTGAGTTATCAATTTTAGAAGTGATTTTTTAAAAAAATATTACAAAATTAAGATTGAAAATTAATGCATAATTAATTTTGAAAGTGCTCCTCCTAAAGTTCGTGAGGTTAATTGACATAAAAAGATGGTATTTTCTTTTAATGGCAAAAGAGATGATATATTTAAACTACTATGAGTTGATAGTATTAAAAAAACACTCCAAAATATATATATATATATATATATATATATATATATATATGTGTGTGTGTGTATGTATGTACGTACAAACAAATAATTTTGGTCTTTGGCTTTCTGCTTGCCAAAGTAAATTTAACTTCTAATAGTGGTAGTATATAATTAAAAAGTGCGAATATAATTTTTTCTTGACAAGCAAGGGCAAAATAATTATGATTGATGATGAAGATCAGCAATAGAACTTTTTAATTTAATGATCAAAAGGGATTAGTTTAGAATAAATTACAAATTGAATTTTTGATAATTACAATCTTTTTAATTTAATTTTTTTTAAAAATATATATATATATATATATATATATATATATATATTTATACCTCAATTTTATTATTATTATTTGTATAAAAATTATTTTTACATGTGATAATCAACATGACAAATTTCAATGATAAACTTAAAATAAATCAATTTTTAAATTTAAAAATTCTCGTTAAAAATACTTTTATCAATTAAGTTATATGATTGACAGTGAATAAAATTATTTTTAATAGAAGATATTTGTAAAAAGAGAGAGAGGGAGAGAGAGAGAATGGGGAGTGGTCGTGTGCTTTTGGGATCCGAATTTGTTGCTGATCAAAATCGCTGCTGATGCTGTTTATTACTTTCAGCAACGATTTTTACCGTTGCTGAAAGTTTTGGCAACAAAAAAATTACTGACATAACTTTTAGCAACGATAAAAATCGTTGTTAAAAGTAAAAAACAGCAAATGTGCTTTTGTGGCTGGCAAACATTTTTACGCTTGCATTCCTAAAAGCCTCATCTCTATAAAATTTCAAAATATTAAGAGAGAGGTGAGATGTGGCAGCACTTGCGCCTTTTTGTGATAATTGATAGGGATGCAAATTGCAATTGATGGGTCAATCAATGTCATCATTTCTACCGAAGCAAATTAAAATCTGTATGTTCCTTTCGAATGACAAATGGGAAAGATTATAGAACAGTCAGCGTAGAAAAAAAGATCTGTCTAGTCCTTTTCAATGAAAAATGAGGAAGATTACAGAAAGGTCCATCTCCATGGAGGTCAATTTCGTTTGTCCATTTTTCATATAAAAAATTGTATTAGTCAAAAAGAAAATCTTATCAAGATACGGCTTCCAAAAGAATTTTGAAATGAGAGAAATTGTTCTCTCGGTCGACCTCCCAATAGCTTTTTTCATTAAAAAAATATGTAATATTAGTCTTTTTTTTAAATATTAGTCAAATAACTAAAAGCACATTTAGTTCTGCCTGCAGGATAAGAGAATGTTAAAAAAATAATGAGAAATTATCTAGATCACTCTCTTAAAAAATACTAAATTTATATTTTTAAAATAAAAAATTGAAATATTTTAATAAAATAGCTCATCTTCATTTTTATTTCATTTTCCATCTCTTCTTTATTTGAATACCCACCAAACATATCCTAAGAGCCAGTTTGGTATACAATAAAAAAAAAAGAAAGGAAAACAAAAAGGAAAAACATATATTTGGTAGGATAAAAAAAATAAAAAAAATATGTATTATTTTGTCTATATATTTTTTTAATGAAAAGGAAAAGAAATATATAGAGTAATTTTAATAAATTACCCTTGATTTCAAATTATTTTTTATAATAAAAAACAAATATTTCATTCTCATCTTCATATCTCTCTCCCTCTCATCTTTATCTTTGTCTCCTTCTTTCCTATCCCTCTTTTAATATCTCATCTTCATTGTTGTCCTCATCCTCCATCATCATTGTCACCCTCATTGTTGACATCACAGAACACTACACGGACGGTCGCATTTGGTATCTCGTCACCCTCTTGTTAGTACTCTCATTTCCCTGTATCCCTCAGTCAATCTCATCTCCCTTTCATCAGTGTCTCATCTTTCACTAGTGGTCTCATCTCCCTTTGTCTCTCGATCAGTCTCGTCTCTCTCCAATATCTCGAAGCACGAACCAATAGTAGAAGCATAGACGGACAAAGCACGAACCAGACGAATGCTTCAGTCAAGGCTTCACTGAGGACACAAACAGAATTGAGGAATAAACTTCAGGGAAGATTTGGAAATTCACCACATTTTCTAGATGGAAAATTTTTTTATGGAAAAGATCAATGGTAAAAAAAAAAAACTCCCTAGAAATTGATTTTCCTTCTTCGACTTTCCATGTTCTGTAGTACATGCCCTACCAAACAATAGAGAATAAAAAATGTATCCGGAATTCCCTTTTCTTCTCTCACGAAAATGGTACCAAACATGTTGTAAAAATATTATATGTGATTCAAAAACACTTGAGATTACATTTTGATCAAAAAAAAAATTCATAAATGGTAAGTTATTATTTTCTACTCTAAAATAAAGCATATTTTAGGTGATAAATGTTTATTAAAAAATGTTAAGATCAGTCAAATAATTCAAAATTTCTTCATAAAATGAAACAACTAATTTTTGTAAATTAAACCAATTCTCTAATTAAATTGTCGGGTTACCATTGCCTTCATATCAACATGTGATCTGAATCATTGTTTAGAAAAATAATAACAACAACAAAATAACATTTTTCTAAATTAATTTGGTGTTTATTGGACAAATTATAATAATATATATTAACATAAATCTACAAATTTAATTAAAAATAAGAATTGATATCAAATTATACAAAACAACATCTAAAAAGTCTACAACAAAAAATAACCAACTAACAAGAAAATATTGTCAATCAATATAATATTTATTTATATCAAATCCATAAAATTTTAATATATTTGTATCTGCACAAAAATTGGTTGGTTTGTAATGTTTATTTTTCTAACACCTAATTATAGAATAAGTAAAATTTTTAAAAAATAAAAATAAAAAATAAAAGAAAATTCACGTAAAACTAATTCAATCGGCTCATTAATCATTGATTTTTACTCAATTCAACAGCTTCATCCATTCACCGTTATAAGGGTATTTTGAGCCATATTCTTAGGTTTTTTTAGCCGGTCTGACAACTATATTAATAATAATTACTTTATATAATTTATTTTTATACAAGTATTTGATGATAAAAAAAATTTTTAAAATCATAAGAGACGTCTCCTCTTTATCAATGGAGGAGGTGTAAGGTGGCAGACTTGTACGTTTTGGAGAAAACTGACATGGATGCAAATTGCAATCAATGCTATCATTTCTACGAAAGCAATTAAGATTTGTATGTTTCTTTCCAATGGAAAATGGGAAAGATTTCAAAGAGGTCGGTGTAGAAATTAAGATTTATTTGTTTCTTTTCCATGGAAAATGAAAAATATTATAGAGAGGTCGACCTCGTCTATCCCTTTTTTATATGAAAAATTGTATTACTAAAAAAAATTTTATTAGGATATGGATTTTAAAAAAAATTTGAAATGGGAGAAGTTGATCGCTATAGAGATCGATCTCCCCATAGCTTTTTTCATGAAAAATATGTAATATTAATCTTCTTTTTTAAAAAAAAAATATTAGTCAAATAACTTTAGTTCCCCCCCTCCCCTCCCCCTGACAGAGTAAGAGAATATTAAAAAATAATGAGAAATTATCTAGATCACTCTCTTAAAAATACT
This sequence comes from Biancaea sappan, assembly GCA_037074585.1. NCBI lineage: Eukaryota > Viridiplantae > Streptophyta > Magnoliopsida > Fabales > Fabaceae > Biancaea > Biancaea sappan. The sequence continues at coordinate 42,946,730 of CM073492.1, forward strand.
AAATTTATATGTTTAAAATAAAAAATTGAAATATTTTAATAAAATAGCTCATCTTCATTTTTATTCCATTTTTCATCTCTTCTTTGTTTTAATACCTACCAAACATATCCTAAAGGTTCATTTGGTACACAGTAAAAAAAAGTGAAAGGAAAAGAGAACAAAAATGAAAGAAAATAAAAAAAAATGTTTGGTATAAGATAAAAAAGAATAAAAAAATATGTATTATTTTATTTGATATGTATTTTTTAATAGAAAAGAAAAGAAATATATGAAGTAATTTTACTAAATGACTCTTGATTTAAAATTATTTTTATAATAAAAAATACAAATATTTCACTCTCGTCTTTAGAATATCTCTCTTCCTCTCATCTTTGTTTTCGTCTCCTTCTCTGTTCTCCTTCTCTTAATATCTTATCTTCACTGTTGTCTTCATCCTCCATCATCTTCATCACTCTCATCATTACCATCACGAAACACTACGCCGATGGTCGCATTCGATATCTCGTCTCCGTCTCGTTAGTGCACTCATCTCCCTCTATCTCTTGGTCTCTCTCATCTCCCTTTCGTTAGTGCTCTCATCTCCCACTATCTCTTGGTCGCTTTCGTCTCCCTCTCGTTAGTGTTCTCATATCCCTCCAGCCGTCTCATCTCCCTCAGTCTTGTCTCTCTTTGGCATCTCGAAGCATGAACCAATAAACGCAACACAAACTAGATGGATGCTTCAATCAAGGCTTCACTGAGTACAAAAATAGAATTGAGGAATAAACTTCAAGGAAGATTTGGAAATTCACCACATTTTCCATATGAAAAATTTAGGATGGAAAAGATCGATAGAATAAAAAAAAAAACTCCCTGGAAATGATTTCCTTCTTTAGCATTCCATGTTCTGTAGACATGCCATACCAAACAATGGAGAATAAAAAAATATCCAAAATTCCCTTTTCCGTATCTTAAGAAAATGGTACCAAACAAGTTGTAAGAATATTATAAGTGATTCAAAAACTCTTGAGATTACACTTTGGTTAAAAAAAAAAAGGTTCATAAATGGTAAGTTATTATTTTCAACTCTAAAATAAAGCATATTTTGATTGACAAATGTTTATTAAAAAATATTTAGATCAGTCAAATATTTGAAAACTTTTTCATGAAATGAAACAACTAATTTTTGTAAATTCAACTAATTCCCTAATTAAATTGCTGGGTTACCATTGCCTCCATATCGATATGTGATTGGAATCATTATATTGTTTAGAAAAATAATAACAGTAACGACAACAAACATAACATTTCACTAAATTAATTGACACTATACAAGTGACCATTATTTTGTGATACTTTTACAAGAATATCATTTTGGTGTAGGTTAAATTTTGCCAAAAGCTTGATTTTACCGTACACAAAAACATTAGTAGTAGATTTTCAATAACAATAAAAGCTATGACAACAAAAGCTACATTTAATGACGATTTTGTCACTATTAAAAGTCATTTGTAACGGTAATATTATTATCGTTAATAAATATCAAAATTTTTAAAAAGATCAGCAAGCAATCCTTTAGTCGTTGTCATAGTTTTATGGTGGCGATCTTTTTTTTTGGAAAACAATTTTAGTGACAAGTTTGGTCTTCCTTTGAAAGTTCTTTTTTTTTTCTAATTTTTTTAGTGTTATCAATTACCATTAATTTGTATTTCTTAATTTTCTTTAATTAAAATTCAAATTTAGATATTTTAGTTTTGTAAAAAATTGGTTAAATGACACTTTTAATCTCTATAATTTCACTTATTTTTAGGTTTGGTCTCCACACTTCAAATCATTTTAAAATGACCCCATATATAGTTTCTCAATACACTTTCACTTCCTACTATTATATAAATATTTGATTGTGCCCTTAACATTTGTTGACATGGTTAAGGATGACATGGCAAGCCTAAGTAACAAGCCCTACCATGTGAAGCCACATTAGGTTAATTGATTAAATGTCTAAAATATTCCTATTACTTTGTCCTCCCTTCCTCATTCAAAAGTTAACAACACACTTGTTTTGAGAAACTATAATAACCTTTTTACAACAAATTAAAAGGCTGGGGGAAAGAAGGGGGGGGGGGGGGGGGATCCAAAAATACAGGGAATAAAAGTGCATTGATAGGGTTGAAATTCTTCAATCAATCTCTTCACAAATTTATGTTTTCCAGAAAAGCTTGAAAACAACTTAAGGCCTGTTTGAGTTTTTTTTTATATGTTTTCAAAATAATGTTGTCTAATTGTTTTTAAAAACAAGTTTGTGAATAAGAAAAAAATTTGATTGAATAGTTTTGTTTCAAAAATATGTCAAAAAAAGGAAGAATTTGTTTGAAAATTTTTCCTTGGAAATAAATTTGAAAATGTAAAAACAAAAATATGTTAGAGGAGAAAGGGGAGAGAGAGAGAGAGGGGGGAAGACAAGAGAGAGAAAGAAGAAAAATAAAGGAGAGAGAAAGAAGAGAGGGGAGAGAGACGTTAGAGAAGAGAGAAAATATTATTATATTCTATCCAAATTTCAAAGAGGAAAAAGAAGATAAAGATAAAGAAGAAAGTGCTCTTTAAAATACTTTTATCAATACATTATACAAAGTTGAAAAGGAAAGAAAAAGAGAATGAAAATAATTCTTTTTAAATAAAAAAGTTCAGATAAATTTTCACCCTCTTCAAATGTACTATAAGTTGTTTAAATTTTATTATCTTTAAAACATCTAAGCCTTTTTTTAATAAAAAAAGAAGAAGACAGTTTTCAAACAATATTTTTTCTTACTTTTAAAAAGCAAAAACTAACTTCAGAACACAAAATCAAATATGCCCAAATCTCCTCAAAAGGTGAAACATTTTGAAAAATAAAAAAGTTCACAGAGAGTTCAATTTTTAAAAATTTTGAGTTTTTGTTATTATTAGATCAAACATTAAATTATCTTAAAATTTATATATATAATAATTAAAAATTATTTTATACAAATTTTAAAATAATCAAATGGTAAAAATTTCAATTTTCAGAAGACTCATCCTTTGAAAAATTAGCTGTAGCAGGACGACATGGAAGTTGACGAATAATTGAAGAGCGGATATATGGCGATTTTTTTACCGCCGTATAGCAATTGTTGATTTAAATTCTTGAAATATACCATATTGAAATTGAATTACGGATATAACCCAGTTTTGCTGTAGCTGTGAAAACGCACTTACGAAGTGCGAATTAGTGACACAAAAACGCACCTCGTAAGTGCGTTTTAATGTCGGCAATGGAGTTGACAGAAAACGCACTTGTGAGATGCGCTTTTTAACTAAGCTTGCACTTCACAAATGCGTGTTTATTGTGCACACACTTCCTAAGTGCGTATTTAATAGGCTAGTCCCTCTTCTATTAAAATTCATCACAAGACTGAAAGACAAGACAATTTTTCAAACTTGAGGAAGAAGAAGAAAAAGAAGAAGGTAAGTTTTTTATTAGAATGTTTTTAGTTTAAAATAATTATTTAATATTTTAGAATGTTTTTTGTTTAGCTTTAACAATTTTAGGTTTGATACTAGTATAATTAATTTATAAATTTTTTTCTAGTACATGTTTGATATGTCATGACTTTTTTATAATTTTTTTAATTTTTTGAATTTTTGCATTAATATATATGATGTATTATTTTCTTATGACTCATTGGTTTTTTTTTTTGGTTATTTCTATGAATTGCTTCAATAATTTTATAATTAATTTATGAATTATTTATCTTTTAAGTTTTATATTTTTTATAATGTAATTTATGGTGTTTATTTTTTATTTACGTAATAGTTAGTTGTAAATTGTATTCTAGTCCTTAGTTTTATAATTATAATAATTTATTTTTATAATGAATGTAATTTATGAATTTTTATTTTGGTTATTGATTTAGTTAGTTATAAAATTGTATTATATTGTCATCTATTGTTAAGACTTTTGTATGTTTTTTATTTGTCAATCTTTTTGTGGATTTTGTCCATAGTTTTATAATTAAGTTATGATTTTTTATTTTTCTTAGTTTAATATTTTGTTAATCATGTAATTTAGAAATTTTTATTCTGCTTAATAAATTTAGTTAGTTGTAAATTATATTGTAAATTTTTATTATATTGTCATCTATTCTTATTAAGACTGTTAATTTTTTTTATTTTTCAATTTTGTTAGATTTTGTCCTTAGTTGTATAAATAATTTATGATTTTTAATTTTCTTATTATTTTATCCTTAATTTTTTTGTTTCATAATTTATTTATGAATTTTTTTTCAATTTTTGTCAGTTATGTTTTTTATAATAATAATTGTAATTGATTAATTTTTATTCTTCTTAGAATGAGTCGAAGTGGGGCACTTCTTGCTCGTATTTACTCTAATGGGACTATATTAAGTGGTGGTTCTAATGGTGTATCATTTGAAGCCAATAACATTGTGGTGGTGAAAATTCAACGCAATATTTCTTTAGAAAGTTTCAGACAAATAATCCACCGTAAGATGAGGCTAAGAGAATATAAGAAGATATCCCGCTTACTATATAGATATCCTATACAAATGAAGCCACTTATGTTCGGACAGCTCGAATTAAACGATGATGATGATGTAGAAGTGATGATTGATTGTTACCTACAATTGGGGAGGACGTTGACAAGTATGGAGGTCTATGCAGATATTGAGGTGACTAAAATTCAGTTAAATCCCAACATTCCCGATTTGAATGAGCATGCTACATGGGATGAGGACAGCGGACCATCTACACAGTTTCATGTGTCACCAGGTGAACAAATTCAGCTCATAGAGGATACTGATATAGACATTCTGCCACCTAACCCACGTTATGATATTCTGGATGAGGTAGACCTCGATGACATAGAAGATGTTGAGGAGGACGATGTTGCCGAACCAGAGCTTGAAGAGTTTGGAGGAAGCATACAAGAATTAATGGGTGGAGATGTTGAGGTTGAGCTAGTTGAGCCTATCACATTCTATGCACCACCCGAATACATGAGACAAGCAAATACAGCCTCAAGGTGGAGAAGTCGTGTAAGAAATATCTGTAGGTAAAATATATGAAATTTGGGGATGGTTATAACTGGCGAGTGAGGGCTTGTTTAAAGAAGAATTACGGAATGTGGATGATTACAAAGTACAGCGGAGATCACACATGTGTGTCATCATCTATTTTCCAAGACCATAGGCAGTTGGACTCTGATTTGATCACCACTCCAATTATGACACAAGTGGATCAATCTCCAGACATGCCTATCTCTCAGGTGATAGAGTGTATTAAAGAGCAGTTAGCATATACGGTATCTTATAAGAAGACATGGATGACAAAGCAGAAAGCTATAGCCAAGAATTATGGTGATTGGGAGGCCTCATATTTGCAATTGGGTAGTTGGTTTGTGGCAGTTCAACAATTTCTCCCTGACATAATGGTTGATTACAACTGGGACTACGATCAGCAAAATGATAGGAGAATATTTGGTTGGGTTTTTTGGGTGTAGAAACCGTATATCGATGCATTTGATCACCTAAAACCTATGATTCAAGCTGACGGAACTTTCCTTTATGGAAAATACAAAGGGACATTGCTGATTGCATGTGGCCAAGATGGGAATCGTCACGTTCTACCACTTGCCTTTGCAATTGTGGAAGGTGAAACTCTTGAGGCATGGTCTTTCTTCCTGTACAGGTTACGTCAACATATTGCGAAGAACAAGTCTGTTTGTTTGATTACAAACAAACACGCATCAATTAAGGAAGCCGTGGATAAAGCAGAGAACAGCTGGCAACCACCGCTAGGATACCACGTTCATTGCATGCGACATTTGGCAAGCAATCTGAACGCCAAATTCAAAAACAAATGGTTGAAGCAACTATTTGTAAACATAGGTATTTTATTAATCTTATCATTTCGTCATCTACGTTGTCTCATCTAACATTAATATCTTTTATTGACAACGTTATTGCCTGTACAGGATACTCATATGAACGACCCATAGTTGAGAGAAAGATGACTGAGCTGCAAACACTTGACGTCAGAGCTTACAACTGGGTATTGAAACATGCAGGTGATAAATCTTTATGGTGTCGAGCGTATGATAATGGAAGACATTGGGGTCACATGAAGACTAACCTGGTGGAATGTATGAATGGCATGCTTAAGGGAGTGAGGAGTCTGCCTGTGACGGCATTGGCGCAATCTATATACTATAAATTAAGTAAATACTTTGCAGATAGGGCGGAAGAGGAATATTCCCAAATTCAAGCTGAACAAATGTTTTGTACCTATGTGCGAGATCAATTGAAAGAACATGAGTCAACGACAACAGTTTGTGTCGTGACAACCTTCAACCTTGCCCAACTTTGGTTTGAGGTACAAGAACCTTATGACAGACGATGGAGGCAATTTGGACGTCATTATAGAGTTTTGCTAGAAAATAGATATTGCGACTGTGGAGAGTTTCAGGCTCTTCGATTTCCTTGTGCACATGCCGTTGCAGCCTGCTTAAGTGTCCATCTTGATTGCACAAATTTCATGGACCAAATGTATAGCCTTGAGACGATATCAGCTGCATATCGGAGTCCTTTTCACCTAGTTGGTGGGGAGCAATATTGGCCACATATTCCATGATCGACCTTTGTACCTGACCCCAAAGATGTCCGGAAAATAGGAAGACCAAAGTCTAAACGTTTCAAGAATGAAATGGATTGGAAAGAATCAGGTGAGCCAACAAGGTGTGGAGTCTGTCAAGAAGCAGGGCATTATCGCAACACTTGTCCAAACCGGCACCGTTTTGAAGGACCTAGCACTCAGTGATATTTTTGTGTATTACAAGCTAACTGTATCTTATGAATGAGTGCTTATTTTTGTTTAAGCAAATGCAGTCCACTAATTTAACTTATATAACAAATAACGTCATAATAAGGTTAAATTATAAAAAAAATTGTAAATTATTAATTTTCATTTCAATTATGTTACAAGAACGTTGTAACAAATTCATATTATAAATAACGTTCAAAAATTATATTTCAATTATGTATAATAACGGTATAATTACATTATATTATAAATGACGGTGTAACGTATTAAATTATATTTCAATTACTTATAACAACGGGTATAATTACGTTATATTATATATGCTGTTAAATAACGTGATTAACACCAAACCAAATAATTAGAAAAGAATGTTACATTCTGGATATGTCAAAAAACAAAAGTGAAAGAAAGTAAAGCTGTATACATATTTAATAACACTACAAGTAGTGGCTCCCAGTACCACATCGAGTTGGCCTCCTATCTCTTTGTGGTCGATCACGTGCAGGAGGAGGATCATCACCCTAGTTTTCCTATTGCTCTTCATCTTGGTTGCCCTCCTCATCGGATTCTTGACGATGAGTGAAGCCTACCTAAATCTGGGCTGAAGGAGGTGACTGGAACTGTGAAAATCCAGATGATCCTGAACCTGGCCATAGGCCAAACCCAAGATCCACAGACGGGGCTTGTGTCTGTTGTGGCGTCATCATACTCTATGTGAACCAATCATAAATGGATCCTTCAGTACAAGGTGCCATGCTGTAAGTAGATGACCCCTCACCTGTAGGGATAGTCGACATTGATGGCATAGTGAACGTAAAGGGTCCTTCATCGGTAGGAATAGTCGGCATAGGTGGCATAATGAACGTAGATGGTCCCTCATCGGTGGGGATAGTCGACATAGGTGGCATAGTGAACACAGATGGTCCTTCATCAGTCGAGACATAAGGGACTGAAGCAGCTGGAGGGGGTACGCTGACCTCATCTGCAGATAGTCGTCGACGCACAGATCTTCGAGTGCGTGTATAGCCTCCGGGTCGCTGACGGTCTCGTCTAGTCTCTCCTCCGGGCACCTCTACAAAGGGTGTCTGAGGTGCTACGTGAACAGGAGGATCAGGCTGCAACAAATGTTCGTCACCTAATGCACGCAACATATCCGCGCTGAACCTCCCAATGTCTCCCAAAAGAGGCGACTGAAGTGTCTAACTAGACTGCAGAGTCGCAAGGTAGATGGACTGGTACCCAAATGACTGTTGCATAATTATAAATCATAATAATGAGAACAAATAACATTGCAGAGAAGTAGACAGTTTAATTCTGCTTAATAAATAAAAACTTACACTCGCCAAACTTGCAGCTACAGAACGTGACATCCACCGCCGCGTGATGCACCAATACCATGTCATGTATTCTGAATTCCTATGCAGTGGTGCTTCAAGCGGTCATGAAAGGATGACCCTCTGTCTCCGTGCCTGCCACCGGACGATGTATTCATGTTGTTTAGTCTGCCAATTAACGTCCATCTTCCTCGTCAACTGTTGTGTGTGCTGCCAGTCATTGTTCGCAGGAATCGATAGGATGGGTTGATCTAGACCGAACTGTCGCAGACATCGGTCGGGCTGGTGCCACTCAATCATGTGGAAGCATACTAAGGGAACGACCACCTGCCAAATGTCAGAACCATTGTAGCAGTAATCTGGTATCAGATTCTCACATATTTCCTGCGCATAAGGTTGCCACACAAACTGCCACAGATAATTGTAGTAACACGGTTAAGCAACAATTATTAAAATAATGCAGAAGTCACTATTACAAATTTTAAACTCACATCACGTTCTTTCAAATGGTCAAATGTCTCGCGATATTGTATAAGCAAATGCAGCGGGTGCTCACTCAGTCCTTTGAAATCGCTCCACCTATGTAAACGTTGAAACGTAACATGTTACATTAAATTAAACATTAGCTGATTAAAATAAATATATCATGACAAATACGTACCTGAAACTCAAAGGTGGATGACCGGGGTATTGAGCCTCTTCCTCATCAGGGACCAATCGTCACACATGTCGATCTCGAATGCGGGGCTGGATCAATGGGAGTCGATCCCATGCCCAAGCATGAAGAAGGTGCACACAGCTAGTAAACTCCTTCTTGTCCGCGTCAGTAGCTCCATATAACTCTCGATAAAAGTGTGCTAGCACAGCAGAGTCCCAACTGTGCTGGCCAGCAAACTGGAGGTCACGGAGCAGAGGCAGATACATGAGGTGCACAAACATGCTTGACTTATCACTCATTAGCATTCCCCCAATTAATTTCAGAATATACGCTCGAGTATGCTGCTGCAACTGCTCCTCTGTGGCATTCGGGGGTATCTCACTAAAGTGGTTACCTAACCAAGGTAACGATATGCGCCCTCCTCTAATGGCTTATGCAAGAGGAACGACGCCGAGCAGCTCTTGACATTGATTAGCCCAAATATAATTGGTTCGCCCAACCGCGGGCAAATCGTCTATAGGAAGATCTGTCTGGATGGCCACATCTTGTAAGGTAATGGTACACTTACCAACTGGCAAGTGAAACGTGTGTGTCTCAGGCCTCTATCGCTCCACAAGAGTAGAGATTAGACCATAGACAACTTCAAAATTACCCATTCTGACTGCTCCATAAAATCCTGCCTACTGAATATAAGGGATAATAGGCAACGGCGGGTAAAAGGAACCTCGCGTATACTTGTAGCAACGGCACACTTTCGTGAATATACGATTTTCCTGTCACCACAATGTTAATCAACTTAATATTATTGTAGTAATAAAAAAACTAAATAAACGAATTAATTCATATGCACTTATCCCGTCCCATACAACTTCAGAAACATGTCTATCTTGCAGATATAGAACAGACGGATCCTCAGGACCAGGTTTCGGCGGCACTAAATTTCGAGCGTTTTGGTCCATTTCACTTCTATTATGAAAAAACACATAAATAATATTTAGATGGAAGAAACCTAAACCTCGAACTGAGAAAACAGACATTATAATTTTTTAGTTTTTATATGTTATATGCCAAAAAAACACAAATTAGAAAACAAATATTCATTACTGTCCATCCAAGAACGAATCACTTAATGTTATTAATAGAAAAACAAACTAACATAATTATGTAAAAATTTTAATATATTTTTAACAGAAAATATTAAATTAACATTTTTTATTTCTCAACATTAAATAATTTATCTTTAAAAAATTTTAATTATGAACACTTACACAATTTTATTTACGTGTTATTCTTTCAAAAAAATGAACTTCTTTTTAAATTAAATAACGACTAGAAAAGTTATAAATTTTTCTACAAACATTTATAAATTTTTCTTTATTTTGTTGAGCACCAAATGATTTAAGTACTGGAATCTAACCAAAATCCTAAATTTTTTAACAAATAATAGAAAAACAAACTAACATAATTACGTCAAAATTTTAATATATTTTTAATGAAAAATAGTAAATTCACATTTTTAATTTCTCAACATTAAATAATTTATCTTTAAAATATTTTGATTACAAAAATTTAATTATGAACACTTCAAGAATTTTATTTACGTGTTATTCTTTCAAAAAATAAAATGACCTTGATTTTAAATTAAATAATGAATAGAAAAGTTATAAATTTTTCTACAAACATTTATATTTTTTTTTATTTTGTTGACCACCAAATGATTTAAGTACTGGAATCTAACCAAAATCCTAAATTTTTTAACAAACCAAATAACTAAAATCCTACTGTCAAAAAAAAAAAGATCGCCAAATAAAATAATTTCTAAAGTCTCAATATGTCAGACATATTTTCTACTGGGACCAACAAGATATATCAGAAAAAACTACTGGGATCCATATCAGAAAAATAAAAGAACCAACTGGGACTAACAAATATCAGACAAAAAAAAACTATTGGAACCCATATCAGAAAACAAAAAACGAACCAATTGGGACCTACAAGATATATTAGGAAAAAAAAAATTGAAATCGCCATCTAATAACCAAAACAAGTACAAAAGTCACCTTTTTCTTCTGAAGTGTGTTCTTTGTTGCAAGTGATGATCAGAGACCAGCAATGGAGGGGGACCACGAGACGCCGGCGGCTGTGTGAAAATGGGGGAGGGGGACTATGCGAGGAAGAAGAAGAAGAGGAAGAAGACGAAGCAGTTTTGGCCATGAACACACTTCTGAAGTGCGTTCTCTGTTGCAATACGCATGTCAGAGATGCGAACTTCACAAGGTCGCACATCTCGAGTACGTTCTCCACATGGTCGCACTTCCCAAGTGCGTTCTTATTTAATGCTGGCAGAACTCGCCCTTGTTGAGTGCGTACTACGTACCACTTGTTCGCACTCTTCAAATGCATTTTCACTTGTACAGTAAATTTGGTGCAAATCCGAAATTTAATTTGAGAATAGGTTCGGAATTTAAAATGATAATATAGATACAACGGTCAAAAAATCGATATATGGCTATCAGAGGTAAGCAATATTAATTATAGCTGCAAACTATGCAAATTGTAGAAGAAGGCGGCCTTAAATAATTTGGTTGTCAAATCAATCTAGATACCTTTAGCATGGGAAGAAGAAAACGTTGTTATTAATATTAGTTTATAATATGTCTATCTCCAAGTCATATGATAATACAGATGTAACTTATTTTTTTTCTTTTTTACAAAATTCAAATGTTCTAATTTTAGTATAAAAATATACACAGTTGGAAAAACGAAGTAAAAAATAAAATACCTCCAGGAATAATATTTTTAGATAAAAATATAACTTATGAAAAGAAGTATTTCTTAATTTTTTTAATTTCAATATTATCTGTTTTGCATTGAAAACCATTAGTTTAATTTATTTTAAATTTAAAAAAAAACTATATTTGAGAAGAATGTATCAATGCCAACTCACAAAATACATAATCGAAGCTAGCCACAGTTTGCCACAATCACAATGCATTGAATAACAAATTCACATATTAGTAAATTACTCACATGTATTATTTCATTCTGTTGCCTCATTATCCGGATCTACTGCCTACTGCCAAGTGTACATCTTCTAACATATTTTTTTGTATAGTCTTCATTTATAAATATACTTTTACTGCTATGTGAAAATCATCCAGAGCCTTTTTCAAAGTTACTTTGTTTTATTCACTTGGTATCAGTCATAGTTATCAAGTTTTAGAACCTGGCTTGTAAGTTCGTATAGGTTCTAGAACCTGATAACAAAATATTGCTGGTTTGTAAGTATGTTCTAATTTGATCAAGCTCGAAACAGGTTCTAGAACTAGCTCGTAGGTTTATAAGAACCTATGCGGTCCTGCCAACATCAAATTTTTTTTTAATGTTTTTCTTGTGTTTAATCTTTTTTTGAAAGACTGAGTGCCTTTGTTCTTCGAAGTTCAACTTCTATAACATGTTCTTCAAACTTCATATCTGTTACTGTTCTTCAAACCTCTATACTTTGTAGTATGTTCTTATTCTTCAAATGTCTGTTCTATACATCTACATCAGTACACGGCTTGAGAAATTGAGAACCTATGTTCTTTTTTTTTTTATCTTTGTGAATCACTGAACAGTGATTACTGACTACTAATTTACTATCATGCAAAAGCTGTGAAATATGAACTTTGATTGTTGTAATGCTGTGTCTGACCAAGAACCATTGCTTTCTCTTAATTTTTTTTTTTATCTTTATGACTTTTAGAGATGTAATTTGTGGTAAATTTTTATTATTTTTGCAATGTATGACATATATGATATATTTTATAGAAGAACTTTTTATATATTTGCAATGTTAGTATATATATATATATATTAATTTATTTATGAAATTTTACAAGATCTTATGAACTTTGATTCGATCTTACGAACCCGATTTTGCTTCCGCTCTTCTAAACTTATGCAGGTTCTAGAACTTGATAACCATGAGTATCAGAGCTTTCAGCTCAAAGCATTTGATCCCAATGGCCTCTCTCTCACAGTCTTCTCCTGCACAATCCTCAAACCCTGTCAACGTCTCCTCCCTAAGCCTGAAATTAACCCAAAGCACCAACACCCTGAACCTGGTAGCAATTGTCAAGTTAGACAGGAATAACTACCTATTGTGGAAGGCAATAACCCTATCGGTCATTAGAGGAAACCAAGTTGAAGGTTTCATCGATGGCACTTTTCTCTGCCCATCACAGTTCATATCTAAAGGTGGGCAAGAAATGGAGAATCCCAAATTCAAGGAATGGCCATCCACTGATCAACTTCTATTAAACTGGTTATTCTGTTCCTTGTCCATGGAAGTTGCAACTCAATTAGTTCATTGTCAAACCAGCAAAGAACTTTGGCAGGATGTACAAGAGCTAACAGGAGCTGCAACTAAAGCCAAGATACTATGGTATAAAGGAGAATTCTCAAGAACAAGAAAAGGATCTAGCAAAATGGAGGAATATCTAAACAAAATGAAAAGCATTGCTAACAATCTCCAAATGGCCGAATTAGTTCTCTTGCTTACCAATCTCCACACTCAAAATCTCTCGGGACTTGCCTCAGAATACACTCCTATAGTTGTTCAGCTTCAAGAAAAAAGAAAATATATCCTGAATTGAGTTTCAAACTTCTTTACTTACCTTTGAAAACTGGCTTAGCAATTAAATAATTTCCAAACTTTGTCAATTAATCCTACTGCAAATTTGACACAAAAAACTAATAGTTATTCCAGTGATAATAACATAAGCAATTTCAGAGGAAGAGCATCTACTCGAGGAGGCAGAGGCAGAGCAAGAGGCAGGACAAACATATCAAGGCCTACTTGCCAAGTATGTGGCAAGATAGAACACACAACATCAATATGCTACTATAGATATAATCAGAATTACATGGGCAGTGTAACAACAGATCAAGCTAAAGGAAGTTCAATTACGGCAGTAACAGCAAATCCAACAAATCCATATGCAGCTTTTACATCAACAACTCCAAATGATGTGGCTGAGCAGCCATGGTATTTTGACAGTGGTTCTACACACCACATTACCAACAATCAGAACAATCTCAATCAAGCCACCAACCACTATGGTAAAAGCCAACTAATAGTTGCTAATGGTCATTCTATTCCCATTCAAAGTACTGGTTCTGCAACATTACATGCACTTGATAAAATACAACCACTTTTACTTAAAAATGTCTTTTATTCTCCATCAATTTCAAAGAACCTTATCAGCATTTCAATCAGCATTTCACAATTAACATCTTAGAATAATATTATCATTGAGTTTGACTTCACCTTTTTCTCTGTGAAGGACAAGAAGATCAAGAAGGTGCTATTGCAAGGAAGACTTAAAAATGGTCTTTATCAATTTGATCCAAGTTCTAGTAGTCACAATCCTCAAGCTCTATTTGTTTCTTGCTCTACTTCAATTTTGGATTTACATAGAATCTTAGGACACCCTTCTTACAAAGTTCTTCTTTCTATTCTTAAGATATGTGATCCAACTTACAAATAAAAGAGAAATTAGAATTATGTTTAGCATGCCAGTATGGAAAAGCCATAAATTACCATTTCCAAGATCCAGTTCACATGCTTCCAAACCTCTTCAACTCATTCACACTGACTTGTAGAGGCTAGCTCCTCATCTATCTAAAAATGGTTATAAATATTTTATAATTTTTGTGGATGACTTTAGTAGATTTACTTGGATCTACCCTTTAAAAAACAAAAGTGAGGCACTACCCACATTCATTCAATTTAAAACCTTAGTTGAAAAAGACTTTGATATACAAATAAAAATCATTTAGAGTGATTCAGGGAGAGAGTTTCAAGCTTTTGGCACTTTTGTTAAACAGCATAGGATCTTACATCGTTTTACTTGTCCTTACACTTCACCTCAAAATGGTAGGGCAGAGAGGAAAATTCGCCATATAACAGAAACCGAACTCACTTTACTTGCTCAAGCTGAGTTACCTTTGTTCTACTGGTGGAAAGCCTTTAGCATAGCAAGCTTTTTAATAAACAGACTACCAACACCACTTCTCCATGATAAATCTCCTTTTCTCATTCTTTATAAAAAGCATGTTGATTACAGCTCTTTACATCCCTTGTGCAGCTTACCCATGTCTAACACCTTATAATAAACACAAAATGGAATTTCACTCAACTAAGTGTGTTTTCCTAGGCTACTGTGACAATAAAAAAGGATTTAAGTGCCTATCTCCCCAAGGGAGAATATACATTTCAAGGCATGTGGTTTTTTATTACACTTCTTTTCTTTATCCCACCTTATTCAAAAATAATCAAAATTTTTCTTCAAATCAATTTTCATCTCCATTCATTTATTTATCTTCTAACTTTGATACCGTGACAACTTCTTCAAATAATTCTGATGAAGGCCTAACAACAAGCTCCCTTCCACCATCACGTTTTGACCATTCAGCAGCACCCAAGTGTCACGACCCGTTGATGAATATCCTATCATTGTAAGCCTTTCGATAAGTTCTACCCACGAGTTAAATTATTAGTTATTATCTCTATGTTATGAAAATAACCATTCTTTAATAAATACGAAGAAAATATATCAAATTTTCTTATTTGAAATACATAGAGATGATTTGCATATAATAATAAATCCTCAATATGAAATACATTATTATATTGAAATACAAGCCAAATGCCAAACCCCTAACCTAGATGTCCTAAACGATTACAGAGCTACGTATTCGATAACAAAGAGGGGCCTACCCGACAGCGAGAAGGTCCGAAGTGATCTACTCTTCTAGTGGGTATTCTTCGCCGGCAACCTGATCTGAACAAATTTCACAGAGAGTATGAGTTTTAAAACTTAGAAAGCGAATCGGCCTCACGTTAATAAAATTTAAATACATTACCAGTCATGCAAGTATACTCGAACGCTCAAACTCAACCAATAGACATAGTTATAAATTACATACTAGAAAATATAAATTCATCCAATTCAACCAACGGTACTAGTACTCATCAATGGCAATATATCCCAGAGAGTGCACATGGGCTGACTCACCAAATTTGTTTATTTTTGCTATGATGCACAACCTCATCCTCTCAGTTAGGGTGCCTCATGGATCTGTTACCGACCCGGGTTATATCCCTACTGAGGGAATCGTTGTCTCCACACTCATTGGTCAAAATACCCTTTAAACCGGGTTTTTCACCTTGCCTTGAGAGGAGGCACTATCCCGCTCAATCACAATCAATAGTATAGTATTTCATATCATAATCAGAAGTACAACGTAATATTCATTCATATAACAGGTATCGTATATAATTATATTATAAGTTTATAAACCACAAATCAAGATAATAATTAAATTATTTTTGGAAAGATTCAAACTTTACATCACCATGAAATACTTGTATCATCTTATCCATACTTCTGGATCAATTTTGAATTATCTCTCTAGATTTGTCACTCTGAATCCAATTTACCCCTATGAATCTTGAAAGTGTTCTACGACATACTTTTTATCACCAATGATGCAAAACACCTATTAAAATGGGGTCGTTTCACTCACTTTAATTCCATACAAGTATCATGTCTGTAAGTCATTACGAACAAAAGTACACAGGTGAATTTCAGTGTTCTATTACGAAGATTTTCATGAAAGATAGAGAAAACAAGTTAGGGTTGTTTTCGTATAGATAATTTTCATATATACAGTCACTATTCATAAATATGATTACTATTTATACGTATGGGCACTATTTATAGAAATACAGAATACAATCTATAAAAGAGTACACCATGTAAGTTGATGTAATCAAGGATAACCCCATTGCAGCCTAAGAAAAGGAGAACACTTCAATTGGGCCTCTAACTCGTTCAAGGGTTAAAGAGCTTGGACTAATTGTAGCCCAAGAAAGGGAGAACACTTCAATTGGGCCTCTAACTCGTTTAAGGGCTAAAGGGCTTGGATTGGGCTTAACCACTTTGTTGAAAGTGGAAGAAGTGTGAAAAAGATTGCATGTGGGATAGTTGCATTTGTTGAACATAGTTGTAGTCTATTACCTATGCATTTATTGTCTTTGACATTTAGCTACCTATGCATTTATTGTCTTTGACATTTAGCCTACACTACTTGACTTTTAGTTGATGCATTTAATGCATTAGTTGGAGTCTTTTGTCTTTTTGTTTTGGAGACCCTCTATAAAAAGGGTTCTTGCTATTTGTTGTAAACCATCCTTGAATCATATATGAGATATTGGCATTTTTGCTTTCAAGAGGATTCTTGAGTTCTTTCTCTTATCTAACTTAGGTTAGTGGCGAGAGCAACTAGATTTCTTATCACTCACGTTCTTCTTTCTTGAGTGTGGCGAGATCAACCCATTTCTCTTAGTTGTGGCGCCCTTTGACTTATCAATTGAGTGATTTGGTTTTCTTTGTTTGTTTCTTTCAACCTATCCAGAAAATCGATTAACTGTTTTCCCTCAAGAAATCACATCATATTGGTATCAAAGCCACTTCAATTCAGGTTCTATTATTTGTTTTGTGTTTTGCCCCTTCGTGGAAAGCTTAATTTTATTGCATTTTATTCTGTGTTTTGCCACCTACATGGAAGGCTTAGTTTTCCTTATTTTGTATTCTGCCACCTATATGGAAGGCTTAGTTTTCCTTATTTTGTAATCTGCCACCTACATGGAAGGCTAATTTTCTGGTCTGTTCATCTTTATCTTTATTTCTATTTTTGTGTTGTTCTATTTTATTACAGCTTTTTTATTAAAAAAAAATTCATCGTTACTGTTCATTGTTCATCATTACTGTTCATTGTTCAACGCTACTGTTCATTGTTAATCCGAGTGTAAACACTTAGAGAGTGAACCTACCCTTCACCAAACTCAAACCAACAAATTACAAATCACTATGACAGGAGAAAATAGTTCTGAAGTTCCTTTTGGGCTTAGCCTACAACAAGCTCAAATTGTTGGCCTACAAAGAGGTCAAGAAGAAATGATGGAACAAATAGCTCAACTAATCACTCAAATGGCTAGATTTATGGAGCTACAACAACAACAACCAAGAAGAGGAGCTTATGTTGAACACCGTGGAGAAGAATCTGAAGCTGAAGAAGGTGAACAACCTAGGCAAAGAAGGCAGCAGAGGGAGCGTGATGCCAACATCAAAATGAAGATTCCTCCATTTAAGGGAACAAGTTCTCTTGAAGAATACTTGGAGTGGGTGCAACGAGTAGAGAAGATTTTTGAATATCAAGAATATTTAGAAGCTACCAAATGCCGACTTGCAGCCCTTGAATTCACTGATTATGCAAATCTATGGTGGGAAAATTTGAAGAATCAACGAAGAAGAGATGGAGAGGAGGAAGTTCGAAATTGGAGATTGATGAAAAGGCTCATGCAGAGGCGTTTTGTACCTGATTACTACAAGCAAGAGCTTTATTTTAAGCTTCAAAGCTTGAGGCAAGGAGGTATGTGTGTTGAAGATTATGTCAAAGAATTTGAAACTTTGATGATTCGGTGCGAGCTGAATGAACCTCAAGAGCAAACCATAGCTCGATTTCTTGGTGGTTTGAACAAAGAAGTTGCTGACTTAGTAGAGTTGCAGAATTATGTCTTCTTAGAAGATGTAATTAAATTGGCAATTAAGGTGGAGAGACAGAAAAAGAGAGTTTATGGAAGAAACAATGGAGTGTCTAAACCATTGGGGAGTAAACCTTTCCAAATACTTTCCCAAACCTCAAACACTACCAAAGGGAGTAATAAGGAGATATGGAAGAAAGAGCCGAACAAATCTGAAAGTTCTAAGGGGAAGGATAAGAGAGAAGACAACCAGCCCTCTAAAAGAAGCCGAGACATTAAGTGCTTCAAGTGCTTAGGTCATGGCCATATAGCATCCGAATGTCCTAATAGAAGAGTGATGATCTTGAAGGAGAAACAAGGGGAAATAGAGAGTGAAGATGAAGATATTGTGGAGGAATGTGAAGAGGAAGAATATTTTGACGAAGAAGAAGTTGTTGAGTATGCTGATAAAGGTGCTGTCTTGGTTATTAGACGTGCCTTGAATATCCAAGCCAAGGTAGAAGAAGAACAGAGGGAGAATATTTTTCAAACAAGGTGCACTATCGGAGGCAAAGTTTGTAACGTGATAATTGATAGTGGGAGCTGCACTAACGTTGCTTCAACCACCTTGGTTGGAAAATTGAAGCTACCTATCATCAATCATCCCCGTCCATATAAGCTGCAATGGCTAAATAATCATGACGAGATGAAGGTCACCAAACAAGTAAAGGCACCTTTCTCTATAGGGAAGAATTACAAAGATGAGGTATTGTGTGACATAGTCCCTATGGATGCTAGTCATCTTCTACTTGGGAGGCCATGGCAATTTGATAGAAGAGCACTACATGATGGCTTCAAAAACACCTACGCTTTTGAGAAGGATGGAAAGAAGATTGTGTTGGCACCCTTAAAGCCAATACAAGTACAGCCGAAGGAGGATGTAATTGAGGAGAAGAAGCCTAGTTGTTTTGCTTCTAAGAATGAGTTAAAGAAGGCAATAAAAAGGGAAAACTTTGTATTATTGCTAATTCTCAAGGAGCTAAATCCAGAACTTGCAGAAAAGCTTCCTAAGCTTGTGAGGGAGTTGATAGAAGAATTTGCGGATGTCTTTCCGAATGAGCTACCTAAGGGATTGCCACCCTTAAGAGGAATTGAGCATCAAATTGATTTGGTGCCCGGTGCTGCCTTACCAAATAAGCCAGCATATAGAATGAATCCAGATGAGGCTAAGGAGCTAAAAAGGCAAGTTGAAGAGTTGATTGAAAAGGGTTATGTAAGGGAATCTATGAGCCCTTGTTCTGTGCCTAAATTATTAGTCCCTAAAAAGGATGGCTCTATGAGAATGTGTGTGGACAGCCGTGCTATAAATAAGATCACCATCAAATACCGCTACCCAATTCCAAGATTGGATGACATGTTGGATGAGCTGAATGGTTCCAAGGTGTTTTCAAAAATTGACTTGAAGAGTGGCTATCACCAAATCCGAATGAAAGAGGGAGACGAGTGGAAGACAGCCTTCAAGACAAAGCATGGACTTTACGAATGGATGGTAATGCCATTTAGGCTATCTAATGCCCCTAGCACATTTATGCGATTAATGAATCATGTGCTTAGATCTTTCATTGGAAAATTCGTTGTGGTATATTTCGATGATATTTTGATCTACAGTCAAAGTTATGAGGAGCATGTGCAATATTTGAAGGAAGTCTTGGAAGTGTTGCGAAAAGAGAAACTCTATGCTAATCTAAAAAAAATGCTACTTTTGTCAAGACCATGTGATTTTTCTTGGCTTTGTAGTATCTCAGCAAGGAGTGGGAGTTGATGAAGAAAAGGTGAAAGCTATCAAAGAATGGTCCGTTCCAAGAACCATATCTGAAGTAAGAAGTTTTCATGGGCTTGCCGCTTTCTATAGAAGATTTGTAAGGGATTTCAGCACCATCTTAGCACCCATAACTGAATGTATTAAGGGAGGAAAGGAGTTTAAATGGAGTGATGCAGCCCAACGAAGTTTTGAGCTTGTCAAAGAAAAATTGTGCAATGCACCCATATTGGCTTTGCCTAATTTTTCTAAGACTTTTGAGATTGAATGTGATGCTAGTGGAGTGGGAATTGGAGCTGTACTTCTTCAAGAAAAGCGTCCTATAGCTTATTTTAGTGAGAAGTTGAATGGAGCTAGTCTTAACTACTCCACCTATGATAAGGAGTTCTACTCTTTAATTAGAGCTCTTAAGACATGGCAGCACTACTTGTTACCAAAAGAATTTGTAATTCACACAGACCATGAATCACTCAAACACTTGAAAGGTCAGAGCAAGCTGAATAGAAGACATGCAAAGTGGGTGGAATTTCTTGAAGCTTTTCCTTATGTGTTGAAGTATAAGAAGGGAGAAACCAACATTGTTGCAGATGCCTTATCAAGGAGATATGCTTTAATTTCCATGATGAATGCTAAATTGTTGGGATTTGAATCTCTTAAAGACCATTATATGGAAGATTCGACACTTGCTTCTATTTATCTCGCTTGTGAGAAAATGGCATATAAGGGATTTTATAGATCTGAAGGTTTTTTATTTCACTTGGGGAGACTTGTAATTCCAAACTGTTCTATAAGGGAATTACTTACACGAGAAGCTCACGGAGGAGGATTGGCTGGGAATTTCGGTGAAACCAAGACATTGGAGATGCTGAAAGAGCATTTTTATTGGCCTAACATGATTAGAGATGTGCATCATGTGATTGAAAGGTGTATTGTTTGCAAAAAAGCCAAGAGCAAGGAAGCAGCCCATGGACTTTATACACCTCTACCAGTTCCAGATCAACCTTGGACTGATGTTAGTATGGATTTCGTGCTAGGCTTACCAAGGACACAAAGAGGTAAAGATTCGGTCATGGTTGTTGTTGATTGTTTTTCAAAAATGTCTCATTTTATTCCATGCCATAAGACCGACGATGCTGTGCACATCGCCAATTTATTTTTCAAAGAAATTGTGAGACTTCATGGCATTCCAAAGAGTATCGTGTCAGATCGTGATGCTAAATTTCTTAGCTACTTTTGGAAGACTTTATGGAGAAAGTTGGGAACAAAGTTACTCTTTAGTACTGCCTGTCACCCACAAACTGATGGGCAAACTGAAGTGGTGAACCGAACGCTTTCTACTTTGCTAAGAACTATCATTGGCAAAAACTTGAAAAGTTGGGATGAATGCTTGGCTTATGCTGAATTTGCTTACAATAGAAGTATACATGGTACTACTAAACACTCTCCTTTTGAAGTAGTTTATGGATTTAATCCATTGAGCCCACTTGATTTAGTACCATTACCACTTGAAGCTCGAGAATGCATAGATGGAAAAATGAAGGCTGACATGATAAAGAAGTTACATGAAAACATTAAACAGCAAATTGAGAAGAAGAACTCCATCTATGAGAAGACTGCCAACAAGAGAAGAAAAATTGTTCAATTCAGTCCTGGAGATTTAGTGTGGGTTCATCTTCGAAAAGAAAGATTTCCAAACCAAAGGAAGTCCAAATTAATGCCAATGGCAGATGGTCCTTTCCGTATCATAGACAAGGTAAATGATAATGCATACAAAATTAATTTGCCTGAAGACTATGCTGTTTCTACTACTTTCAATGTGAGGGATCTTTCCCCGTACTTAGAAGATAAAGAGGACTTGGATTTGAGGACAAATCCATTTCAACTAGGGGAGGATGATGTAATCAAGGATAACCCCATTGCAGCCTAAGAAAAGGAGAACACTTCAATTGGGCCTCTAACTCGTTCAAGGGTTAAAGAGCTTGGACTAATTGTAGCCCAAGAAAGGGAGAACACTTCAATTGGGCCTCTAACTCGTTTAAGGGCTAAAGGGCTTGGATTGAGCTTAACCACTTTGTTGAAAGTGGAAGAAGTGTGAAAAAGATTGCATGTGGGATAGTTGCATTTGTTGAACATAGTTGTAGTCTATTACCTATGCATTTATTGTCTTTGACATTTAGCTACCTATGCATTTATTGTCTTTGACATTTAGCCTACACTACTTGACTTTTAGTTGATGCATTTAATGCATTAGTTGGAGTCTTTTGTCTTTTTGTTTTGGAGACCCTCTATAAAAAGGGTCCTTGCTATTTGTTGTAAACCATCCTTGAATCATATATGAGATATTGGCATTTTTGCTTTCAAGAGGATTCTTGAGTTCTTTCTCTTATCTAACTTAGGTTAGTGGCGAGAGCAACTAGATTTCTTATCACTCACGTTCTTCTTTCTTGAGTGTGGCGAGATCAACCCATTTCTCTTAGTTGTGGCGTCCTTTGACTTATCAATTGAGTGATTTGGTTTTCTTTGTTTGTTTCTTTCAACCTATCCAGAAAATCGATTAACTATTTTCCCTCAAGAAATCACATCATAAGTTCATAGGAAAGAGTGGATGGTTGCAATTGACACACTTAAGTACCAGGTCTTTCCTTAGCCAGAACTTTCCTAGACATGTATTCTTCACAGTTTACATTCTATTTTGGTAATCAGAGAATCAAAATAACATATAGGCAGCTAAGGACAGTTTTTCTGATGTGGAAGATCAACCAAAGCTGCAACCATAGAGCATACTTAAAAAAATAATTTCTAAAATTCAAAAAGACATAGAAAAAGCATAGTATTCTCACCTAATATGAAAAAGAAGGCCCAAAATCTTAAAGGCCTAGCGTCGGAGCAAGAGAAACTTAAGAACATAAGAAGATAAATTGAAGGTGTGAGTTTAGAAGTGAAATAGAATGACTTATTTATAGGAAAAGTCAAGGGTACTATTTGACATTATGCGCTAATAAAATATTCAATTTATTATTTATGAAAATAACATTTCTAATAAAACAATTCAATTTACTGTGCATATTAATCATTTAGTTTACTATGCAATCACGAAAAAGTCGAAGGTGACTTTATTATTGAAAACTTAAAGGAAAAACTATCCTTTCAACTTAAACCTTTAAGTTTCTTTTCAATTCAGTCCTTTCATTTTTGTCCTTGAGGGTATTTTCTCAAATAAAATATCATTTTCTCCTACAAACTTCTTTTTAGTTTTCTTTTATGATTAAACTACATCTATTATTTCGATTGTATATGTGAACAATATAGTATACGTGAATAGTATTATACAGGTAAATAGTACCATATACTAAAATAGTAACAGCAATTCGCAAACATATATTTATATTTTATTTTTCACGGATATTACACTAGGTCTGTCTCTTGTTCATCTACTGATCACATACAGTACTTACCCTCTCAGTAAAATCTCTCTAACACTTCTTTTAGTTCCACTAAATATGCTTTGCCTCACTTACATTTTGCAAAACCTACTTTTCCTACTATTACAAATGACCAAAACACTACTGAACCTGAACCAGTTGCTGTCCCTCATCATCAAATGGTCACAAACACTACTAAAAATTCCATTTGCTGCCACAGTTACTTCATCAGACAAAAGTACCATTGTCTCTGCATCAATTTCTGAAGCTTTGCATTCCCCTCACTGGTTTAAAGCCATGAAGGAGGAATTAAATGCCTTAACAAGCAACAAGACTTGGTCACTTGTTCCAAAACTGCCTTATATGAACATAGTGGCCCTAAATGGGTTTTCCAGACCAAGTACAAACCAGATGCGTTGGTTGAGCGCTTCAAGGCACGCTTAGTTGCCAAGGGATTCCATCAAAAACTAGGTGTTCATTATTCAGAAACGTTTAGTCCAGTGATGAAATTGGTCATTATCAAGATCCTATTAACTATGGCTGCCACCTTTCACTGGCTGGTACACCAGTTAGACATAAATAATGCCTTCTTAAATGGCATTCTCCAAGAAGACATTTACATGGCTCAACCAGAGGGGTTCACACACTCAAAATTCCCAAATCATGTATGTAAACTTCACAAAGCGCTTTACTGGCTCAACCAAGCTCCTAGAGCTTGGTTTGATCGCCTAAAATCTACACTCATTTCTTGGGAATTCTGTCAAAGCAAGGTTGATTCATCACTCTTTTTTCTGCTTAAAGGTGACAAAGTGATTTTCCTTCTAATTTATGTGGATGACATCTTAGTCATCTTTAACAAAATTGAGCATCTTAATAAGCTTACTGCTCAGCTGCATAAGACCTTTGCTCTCAAGGACTTGGGATCCCTTCACTATTTTCTTGGCATCCATGTTCCAAGAACCTCCTTTGGTTTTTATCTCAATCAATCCTAATATATCCAAGACATTTTGGAGAAACATGGAATGTAGAACTGCACATCTATTGCCACTCCTATGGTCATTAGTAGAAAATTTACTACAGGTGAAGGCAGCCACTCAGTGATACTACAAAGTACAAAAGTGCTCTAGGGGCTTTACAGTATCTAACCTATACATGAACAGTCATCACTTATTTAGTAAACAGTCTGAGTCAATTTCTATAGAAGCGTACTAATGTTCTCTAGACAGCGGTAAAAAGAATTCTTCCCTATCTTCAAGGAATCAAGTTTCACAATCTACATCTTCAATGTTCACCTCAGCTGCTTGTCTAAGGTTTTTCTGATGCAAATTGGGCCACTAATCTTGAGACACGCAATTAGTAGAAGGCTATTGTGTATATTTCGAATCAAGTCTTGTCTCATGGTCATCCAGAAAACAAAGAGTTGTTTCTCAGTCAAGCTCTGAATCACAGTATAGGGCCTTAGCTAATTTAGCAGTTGAAATCTTATGGATCTGATCTCTTTTCCAAGAAATTAAATTTCCTCTGTGTAGCTCTTCCCTTCTATGGTGTGATAATCAAAGTGCACTGTCTTTGGCCTCAAATCCTGTATATCACTCTTGTTCCAAGCATATACAGCTAGATATACATTTCATAAGGGACAAAATTCAATCTAAAGAAGTTGCATTTAGATTTGTTCCCTGAACCGATCAAACCGCATATGGCTTTACAAAACCTCTCTCTCAAACTCATCTCACCCTCAAGTTTGAAGGGGGATGAGAAGAATATACCAGTGCCAGCTCACAAAATACATAACCGAAGCCAGCCACAATCACAATGCATTGAATAACAAATTTACATATCAGTAAATTACTCACGTGTATTATTTCATTCTGTTACCTCATTATCCGGATCTACTGCCAAGTGTACATCTTCTAGCATATTCTTTTGTATAGCCTTCATTTATAAATATACTTTTACTGCTCTGTGAAAATCATCAGAGCCTTTTTCAAAGTTACTCTGTTTTATTCGCTATATTATGTTAGAAACATATATATTTAATATATACCTGATACGTTATATAATATATAAATACATTTTGATCAAAATGACATAATTTTAGTTTATCTTTTGTTGTAAAGGATAATAGTTTATTTTTTTAAAACAAAAAATTATGCAATTTTGACGCCTTTTATGAAAAAAGAAGGTAATTTATCCACAATATTAATTAAGTTATGGTTGCTTGTGTTTTTGTTGTTTCGGATTTAGTTGAATTATGTATAGTTTATTATCAATTTTAAGGTTTTCGTCTTTTGTCATTAAATTTGAATATATTATTAATTTAATAATTAGTTAGTAGAGTGTCATCATTTTGTCAAGTATAACTAAGTGTCAATATTTTACTTGTACCTGATATTATACAAGATTTATTTAAAAATAAAATTTTCATTTTGAGAATTTTAATAAAATATAAGTATATAATTACTTAAACAACGTATAAGAGGTTACTATGTTCTATTCTCAAAACAATTATTAAAAAATACCGACAACTATGTTTTATGTGGGGAAAAAGGTTCTATTTTTTATCTTTTTTAATTAATATTTAATTATAAAGTTAGTATATAAATTTACAAAACGTAACAAAACACTTCCAAAAGCGTTAAAAAATATGAAAAGTCTTTGGTATTCCGAGAGTTTTAACATATTTATATTTTATGGTCTATGTACTAATTGTATAATTAGACCTTAATTCAAAGGTAAGTATATTTTTCGAAGTCCCCCTTTCATTTTCTTTTTTAAAAAGGCGTGTTACCTCTCCATAAATGTGTCTTTCATAAATTGCAATACTGATGCAAAGTATTCTTAAATCCTTTTAATCTCTACTTAGACATTATGCTTATGTGTCTCTTGTTCTGTTACAAGATTCCTTCGTTTGATCAAATTTTATGTCCTCTTCCCTATCTCCAAGTCTTTGTACTTGATAATCTAATTATATACATATTCTCTAACAGGAGAATAAAAGTATGAATAATTAAATGGAAGACCAATTGTAAATCACCTGCAGCACTCATTATTTGTCCACTGTCGATCATTACCTCCTCTTGCACTGCCATACTTATCATAGGCTCTGTCTTTGCCATAACCATTTTGTGGGTAACGATCTGAACCACTGTATCGTTCACTTGCAAATCGATCTCCACTAGCTGGGTACCTACAAAGATTTTAGTAAAGCATTAACAACAGTGATTACAAAGATTTTAGTAAAGCATTAACAACAGTGATGCATGTAATAGAACTCAATGTGATAGGCAATATATCACATCTGCATCCATACTTCTAATAGGAAGTTTAGATCAGGGACCTAATCAAATGGTTATGCAATGATGGCATTTGAAATAGCAACAACATCAATAAAAAGGTACCAAAGAAGAAAAACTGTTAAATGTATTCTACTACTGGGGTTTGAAAATTATGGTAAAAACATCAAAGCAGTAATTTTGTTATTAAAAAGCATAAACTTACCTGTCGCTAGCATAGCGATCATGGCTGTCAAAGCGTTCCCTATCTGCGTAACGCCCTCCATCATAACGATCATCAAAATAACGGCTCCGTTCACCACCAAAGGGATCCCCATGGCCCCCGGCACCTTCAAACCTAGGACGTGAAGAAAATGAGCCGCCACTACCACCACCACAACCACCTCCTGCCAAAGGACAATCTCGAGCCCAGTGCCCAAGACGCCCACATTTGAAGCAGTCATCCTGCCCTACCCTGTCTCCCACCCCATAGCTTCCTTTACCACCTAATGAGTAGCCACCTCTGTAAAACTTAAGGCTGCTGATCTTCCTCCCGAAAAACCCGTTTTAATGTTGAAGAACAGAGTAAGAAAAATCTCCTATTGTCCTCTCTTTTTTCTCACGAGGAAAACCAAGATTGCACGAGAGAGAAGCATTGAAAATTGAGAAGGGCAGCAGAGGCACTCCAGGAGTATTTTGTGGCCAACCACGTTAGATGAACATGGAAGCAAAGGTGAGCACGTTTTGAAGTAACCATGGTTGGAGAATCAAAAACGTGGTTGGTCTTCAATGCGTTCTGTTCTACCGGCCAGTCAAACATTCTAGTTTTTCTTCCTACAACGTTTGGGCAATTGCAAACTATGATGCAATAGATCAAACGTGATGTCAAACACACACAATGTTTGGATGTTGGTATGCAAAAATATTTTAAGATGTGGGGCATATATTTTATATTTTATTTTTTTGTGTATTATTATTATTATTTATTGTTATTTATTTAAAGTTAATTTAGTGAATTATATCAATGTTTTAATAAAGTGTACTATTTGTTTTGTTTATTTGTCCAATATTACTATGTGAAGTAAGTTAATTTTTCCTTTATATTTTTCATGTTCTAAGATAACATTTAGTTTCATCTAGGTCCACAGGTCACAAATAAGTTTGTTCTAAAATTATAGTTACTCCTACAAATTTTTTATTTTATTCGCTTTAGTCCCTAACATGCATGCATATGTCCAACACCATGTTTTTCCATTTACCTTGCTTCATGGCTCTCCAAATAATTTAAATAACTAATTTAATCAAAATAAATTACTTTTTATTTGATATATTCATATAAAATTAAATTTCAGTTTGGTCCTTTTCATACAGTCCATAATACCAATTAAGACTGGATTTTATTTTGAATTTTATTTTT
The DNA here is from genome assembly GCA_037074585.1 of Biancaea sappan. Classification (NCBI taxonomy): domain Eukaryota; kingdom Viridiplantae; phylum Streptophyta; class Magnoliopsida; order Fabales; family Fabaceae; genus Biancaea; species Biancaea sappan. The sequence continues at coordinate 42,975,057 of CM073492.1, forward strand.
CATTAAGAATGTTTTTATTTTTTCACTTAGGTCCTTAGTCCAAATTTTATTTTTGTCTTTTATATAGTTTAAGATTATATTTAGCTTCATCTAGGCCCAACGATCTAAAATATATTTTTTTCCAAAATTAAATCAAATCTTGTAAACTTTTTGTTTCTTTCACTTTAGTCCTTGTCATGCAAGTTACATTCTTTTCTCATGTTTTTGATTTCTAAACCTACCCAGAACTTCTTCTTAGGTGGTTTTAGGACATGTTTGGTCATTTGCACCCATAAACTAAACAAAAGAAAGACTTTTTAAGAATGAAAAATCTAGTTCTAAAACTTATTGAAAGTTTACGTTGTTCTTGAGTAGTTTTTATTCGTTTTTCTTCTGGTTTTTTATCCCTAATCATTGTCACTATTACCTCAACACTTGTGTAGGTTAGTGATAGAAGAAGCTCCCCAAAACAGCTAGGAAAAATCGAGTTTAAGGTTGCTGATCTCCATTCCGAAAAACTCTGTTTTAACGTTGAATAACAGAGGAAGAAAAATCTGTTACTGTCCTCTCTCTTTCTTATGAGGAAAGCAAAGACAGCACGAGAGAGAAGTACTGGAAAATGGGAAGGGCAGCAGAGGGACTCCAAGAGTATTTTGTGGCCAACCACGTTAGATGAACCCAAAAGCAAGGGTTAGCACTCTTTCAAGCAACCATGGTTGGAGAATCTGAAAAGTGGTTCGTTTCCAATGTGTTTTGTTCCACCGACTAGCCAAACATCCCAGTTTTTCTTCTAACCACGGTGCGGTGAATTAAACTTGATGCCAGACACAACCTTACAGGAAATGCAATGAAGAATCAATCTTATGCAGTAATTATCCTGAGAAAACATGACACAGACTGTAATATTTACAGTATTTATTCTTACGGCCTAACAGACGCGTAGTTCCTCTGCCTCTCTGCTGACTTAACCAACATACTGGCAATGAGAGAAAAATCAATCTTATGCAGCAATGAGTTGGGTACCTTGTATTAAAAACACACTAAGAAAGACAGGACCAGTCAAAAGCAGAGAAAATTTCTCCGACCATTTAACTTCATCCAAATAAAATAAAGGTGTCAATTGATTCTTCACAAAACGTGTTAGTTTTCAAAAATCCTGACACCTTTTATTATTATTATTATTATTATTATTATTATTATTATTATTATTATTAGTTCTTGTTAAAGAGTATTTTCCTTTTTTTCTTTTATTTACTAATAAAATCTTCAACTTGCAAGCCGATTTTTAAAAAAGTGCATCTTGCTCAATAATATAATAAATATATAGTTTAAAAGAAAACAAAATAAATACTAATTTAATGAAGACTGCTTCATTAGCCGACTGCAAGAAAACTTATATACATAACAGTAAAATAATAAATAATGAAGCCATCATGTCTCTTTATTTATTCCATGTTGAATTAAAAATATCCTGGGCATACAATAAGAAAGAAAATAAAGAGAAAATTACGGGTTTGATTCTCAAAAAATTATAGTGCTCAATTTAATCATTAAAAAATCAAGCATCTAAATTTAATTTATAAATAATCGTGTATATGTCTCAATTTAGTTACTATTGGATTTTGTGATTTAATAATGAATATGATCAACATGAGATAAATATAATATTTTAAAAATTAAATTGGGATACTTGATTTTTTAAAATATTAAATTAATACAGTTATAATATTTTAGAAACTAGATTTGCAATATGATTCATTCAAAAATAAAATAAAAAGTAGTAACTTGTTATTTTCCGTGACAGCCCAGCCAAAGCCAAGTTTACCGTTAAATTAATACTATACAAAATCACGAAGTATACAAGAAGACAAAGAAAATGTTGCACACAGAACGTTCAACACTGTAATTAGTGGATTGACATACACATATAATTAATTAACTTCTTAATTAATTTGTTCATATCCCTATCTACACTATGGTTCTGGTTGGTAAAATTAGCTTATAAACTAGCTGATAGCTTATAATTAAGCTAGCTTATTACATTATAAGTGTTAGGTAAAAATAGCTATTGAATTAGTTGCAAAGTGTAAAATGACATAAAAGGGTATATATTTTTTAATTTCAAAATACTATAAATAAATATATCATCTTTATTTTTAATTAAATTAATTTTGTCACACCCCAAAATCTAAGCACGTGACCGGCACGGAAAATGAATTTCACTTCACCTCCGTAAACGTATTTCTCTTTTAAGCACAATACTAATCCTTATTTTGGTTATTCTTTTAAATGCAATTAATTTAAATTATACAATTTAAGAATTAAAATAAGAGAACTATTTCTCTTCTCACAAAAAGATAAGAAAGTATGGCTAAACCAAGTTTCCGATACACTCTACAATCATACACATTATATCGTAGAACGAACCTACCTGATTATAGAGCTTTTCTAGATTTATATTGCTTAGAATAAGACCTAAACATTATATATTTATCCTGAATCAATGGAAAGGTAATCTTTGGCGTGAACATCATCAAACTAGGAAGTTCTTCATATCTGAAATTGAAGACAGCATCTACTTGAGAGAATCCTACCACATTCACACACAATATAGGTATATATATATATATACACATGCAGATATACATATTTGATCTAATAGTACAATATATAAATTTTGGTGTACAAGATATTTATCAAGACACACAATAAAAGCACCTTGCAATCATTAACAGACACATTCATGCTCAAGCCAAATCACATTTCAAACAATTTACACAATTCTAATTTAAGTTCCTAGACATTTTGAGGGTCATGTCCACATAAAATGACCATTGCCCCGTAGCCCTTATCGCATCCTCCTTTATTTTACCCCTATCCTCAAAAGGATAAATCTGTAGTCCAACTTTATTTCACTATGTCTTTAAAAAGACGAATATCATATTCAATACCACGTAGCCATAATGATTTCTTTCCATCCTTATTTCATCCCATGGGATCCTATAAACTCCACTTCCATTTCTTTTGGGATCAAACACAATCACATTACACAATCATAGGCAACCATATGCATCTCATTTCAAGAAAAGTTCACAATAGTCTCACATTTGCACATTTCAGTGCATAATATGAATGCATTAATTGCATGTCACATATATATATATATATATAGTACACTTTCAATATATACATTAAATAAGCAAACAAGGTAAGGCAGGATCTCTTACCTTGATATTTGCCCAATTTTACCTTGAACCTTTCTCGAAGATATGTAAGATGATAGAAGGTAATTTTCTCTACATCCAAACTATTCACAACATTCCAAAATATGTGGAAGATATATCAAAGAATCCATTCCTATAAGATAATCATGTCAAAAACATATCAAGGTCACAAAACAGAGAAATTCTTTACTATAATTTTGACCTTTGATCAGTCCTCTTAATATAACTCTCAAATGATAAAAGATTTTCAAACGAAACTTGTACTATTAGAAACTAGACTCAAAGAGCTTTCTAACGACATCTTATTTACTAAAAATAAAGTTCGGATGAAAGAGTTATGAATATTTTAAAACTAATACTATAGTAATTGTCAACGGTCAATGCAGCTACAGTATCATTGACCTAGTCAATGCTATAGTATCGTTGACCGAGTCAATGCTACAGTAACCATAAAAATCTGGAAAAATTTTCTCGATGAACAGTATTTTTCTAGAAAATTTCCAAAAATGAACAATAACGTTCTTCATGTTATTCATCCAAAAATCTCAAAATCACATCCAAATACACCATTTCTTTTGATTTCTTCCATAGGTTTTCATTCTTGATGTTTAAGGATTGTTTTGACACCAAAAACTCCAATTTAAATCAACAATCTAAGTCTCAATCATCAAATTTTCATCAAGAACACTAACTTTTTCAAATATCCAAATTCTATGAATTTCTCTTGATTTTCTTTAACATCCAATATCCTTCTAAATACAAACTCATATCATTTCAGGTTGAATATCAAGATTATAAAATGTAGATTTCAATACAAACGTACACAAGACAACAAAAATTTAGATTTCTCACATCATCAGAATTTTTCCAACTTACCTGACTTGTAGCAGTTTGTTTGCTGCACTGTTTTGCTCTCAATAATGTCATCAAGTTGAAGACCAAGAACCCCACTTGTGGAGATGATGAGTCTAAGAAGAGAGAGAGTGATGGAATTGAAGTTGATAGAGTTAAAAGAGAGAAGTCCAAAATTTGCTTACTAAAGCTTCACATTTTTGGCATGTAGACCATAGTGGAATACACGTGTCTAATGTTCTTTGGCAGTACATGGTAGAACTTTTTTTTGCTTATATTACAAAAATTCACCTTGTCTTAAAATAAAATTCACTTAAGTCCTTCTGACATTCTTAATATTTTTTTTATAATTTCCCCCCAAATCCAACATTATTTTATATGCACATAACTTGATTAATAATATTTTTTAACAAGCTCCTAAATTGACTAAAAATATTAATATAAATTCAATGCTACAGTAACCATAAAAATCTGGAAAAATTTTCTCGATGAACAGTATTTTTCTAGAAAATTTCCAAAAATGAACAATAACGTTCTTCATGTTATTCATCCAAAAATCTCAAAATCACATCCAAATACACCATTTCTTTTGATTTCTTCCATAGGTTTTCATTCTTGATGTTTAAGGATTGTTTTGACACCAAAAACTCCAATTTAAATCAACAATCTAAGTCTCAATCATCAAATTTTCATCAAGAACACTAACTTTTTCAAATATCCAAATTCTATGAATTTCTCTTGATTTTCTTTAACATCCAATATCCTTCTAAATACAAACTCATATCATTTCAGGTTGAATATCAAGATTATAAAATGTAGATTTCAATACAAACGTACACAAGACAACAAAAATTTAGATTTCTCACATCATCAGAATTTTTCCAACTTACCTGACTTGTAGCAGTTTGTTTGCTGCACTGTTTTGCTCTCAATAATGTCATCAAGTTGAAGACCAAGAACCCCACTTGTGGAGATGATGAGTCTAAGAAGAGAGAGAGTGATGGAATTGAAGTTGATAGAGTTAAAAGAGAGAAGTCCAAAATTTGCTTACTAAAGCTTCACATTTTTGGCATGTAGACCATAGTGGAATACACGTGTCTAATGTTCTTTGGCAGTACATGGTAGAACTTTTTTTTGCTTATATTACAAAAATTCACCTTGTCTTAAAATAAAATTCACTTAAGTCCTTCTGACATTCTTAATATTTTTTTTATAATTTCCCCCCAAATCCAACATTATTTTATATGCACATAACTTGATTAATAATATTTTTTAACAAGCTCCTAAATTGACTAAAAATATTAATATAAATTCAATGCTACAGTAACCATAAAAATCTGGAAAAATTTTCTCGATGAACAGTATTTTTCTAGAAAATTTCCAAAAATGAACAATAACGTTCTTCATGTTATTCATCCAAAAATCTCAAAATCACATCCAAATACACCATTTCTTTTGATTTCTTCCATAGGTTTTCATTCTTGATGTTTAAGGATTGTTTTGACACCAAAAACTCCAATTTAAATCAACAATCTAAGTCTCAATCATCAAATTTTCATCAAGAACACTAACTTTTTCAAATATCCAAATTCTATGAATTTCTCTTGATTTTCTTTAACATCCAATATCCTTCTAAATACAAACTCATATCATTTCAGGTTGAATATCAAGATTATAAAATGTAGATTTCAATACAAACGTACACAAGACAACAAAAATTTAGATTTCTCACATCATCAGAATTTTTCCAACTTACCTGACTTGTAGCAGTTTGTTTGCTGCACTGTTTTGCTCTCAATAATGTCATCAAGTTGAAGACCAAGAACCCCACTTGTGGAGATGATGAGTCTAAGAAGAGAGAGAGTGATGGAATTGAAGTTGATAGAGTTAAAAGAGAGAAGTCCAAAATTTGCTTACTAAAGCTTCACATTTTTGGCATGTAGACCATAGTGGAATACACGTGTCTAATGTTCTTTGGCAGTACATGGTAGAACTTTTTTTTGCTTATATTACAAAAATTCACCTTGTCTTAAAATAAAATTCACTTAAGTCCTTCTGACATTCTTAATATTTTTTTTATAATTTCCCCCCAAATCCAACATTATTTTATATGCACATAACTTGATTAATAATATTTTTTAACAAGCTCCTAAATTGACTAAAAATATTAATATAAATTCTTGGGATATTACAATTTAAATTATACATACATATATATATATATAATTCATTAAATATATAATAAAATATATAAATATATATTTTTAATGAATTATATGTATATATATATATAAAGGATATAATGACTATGAAGGATACAATGGATATTTTCATAAAACAACAAGGGTAAAAATGAAAGAAAAGTACATAAGCTATAAGCTACTCAAAGTAGCTTATTAGAATAAACTATAAACTACTAAAATAAACTCGTTTACCAAATATGTTTAACGAGTTTATAAGCTAATCAGATAAAATATAAGTTAACTTATAAGTTATAAGCTCGTATGGTGAGCCTATATATCCCTTTCCTTTTCTCTCTTATATCAATGTCCCTTCACCAGTTGCTTCCCCCCTTTGACCTGGTCTTCTTCCACATTGTCCCCGCCGGTCGTTCCCTTGGCGACCGCCATCTCAGTCTCGGTCCCAGGGGCCAGTTGGGCGGCGTCTCGGAACCTCTCGTAGATGTCACCTTGGTAGAACTTCCTAGTTCTAGCCACCAAAATGAGGGATATAAGAGTACCAAAGACAGTAGCAGCAGTGATGATAATAAAAGACATCTTGAAGCATTCGCCACCCACACAAGTCAACTCTTCACCCTCTTTCCTCTCTATCCCCAACGCAGCCAATTGCTTCTTGGCCTCTTTATCATACAAATGCCCAGTGATCCTAACGTTCAAAACGTAGAGCCCAATAGGGCTAGCAGCCCCTCCAAAATTGAACAAAGTGGAGTAGTATTTGAGCCCAAATAGCTCAGAAATTATGGCTAAAAGCAAAGGCCATTGAGCCCCAAAACTAAACCCTATTATAATGGAAGCTGCGTAGAGCCCGTTCTTCACGTCAAACGCTATCAAAAGATGTCCCACGCAGGATAGAAGAAGGATGAGAGTGAGCATTAAAGGACGAGGGAACTTATATTTCTGCAAGTAATACTCACTCACAAACCCTGAAAACACACGTCCTCCGTAGTTCCATATACTCACTAACGTTACAAACGTGCTTATACTATTCTTGGGATATTTTAACGACGCCCCAATCTGTCCCAAGTTGTCTATTGCCGTTAATGTCCCTCCAATCCCAGAAATACAAGCTATAAACAGTATCAACATGTCTATACTGAAAAGTGCCTGAAGTATAGTGTAATCTTCACCTCTCTCTGGTGGGCTAAAAATGTTTTGCCACCATTTGATTTCCATTTGGCCTTATCGCTTGGATTTGGTGACGTCGTTAGTGGTTGTTGTTGTTGTTGTTGTTTGTGGGGTGGTGACGATGATGTCTTTGATGGGGTCGACGGCGGCGGCAGAGAGGCGCCAGGATTTGTATTCTTCGGTGAAGACGATGGCTAGAGGGAGGAAGAGGAGGAAGAGGACGACAGCAGTGGAGAGGCCGTACTCAGGCTGGGTGAAGTGTATGCTCTTCTGGACGATGATCATGAGCATGAGGAAGGAGGCGAGGGCGAGGGAGATGTAGAGGAAGTTATAGAAAACCTTGAGCTCATTAGGTTTTCGGACAGGGGGGAGGTAGCGAACGGTGCGGAGGAAGGCAACTGAGATGGCGGCAGGGAGCCAGCTGATGAGGAGGATGAGGGCTTTTGTGTCGTCGTAGTAGAAGGCATAGTAGAGTTGGGTTATGATAGCAGTGCTGAGTCCAAGGTAGCTTTTCAGGATCCCCAAAACGACTCCGCGGCTCTCCGGGAAGTTCTTCACGCATGTCACTAACGAACCTGTGTTCGCGAATGACTGAGAGTTTGCGCCTGCAAACGACGCTGTCAGATCAAAATCACGGACATACACTTCGAATTTTGTTGTGTTAATAATGTTGTTGTTGGATTAAACTGTAAATTTAATTATATTATTTCTTAACCAAATAAGATAAATTTGTGTGACACACACACAGACTTGTATATATATGTATATATATATATATATATATATATATCTTAAATCGTCACCAATTTAAAATTTTATTAATTGAGACCATTTCTACTGACTATAAAATTCAACTGAATATATATAACATACAAAAGGATTTTTTTATATACATATATTCTAAAAGGTTCAGTTTTTATATTTTTATCTAAAAATTTGATAAAAACACATAAATAAATTCATTAAAACCTTGATCAGAATAAAGTTAGACCAAGAAAATCAACAAAAGAAAACATAACCACCAATGTCCTAAGCTCCAAAAGGTGGATCCTTCAGTACGTACCTATAAATATATAGAGGCACATCTGCCACACCGGCGGTCTCGAGATCTTTTTGGCAACAGCGAGCCATATCATGAAGTACCCAAAGAAGTTGAGGACAGCGCCAATCACCAGCACTACCCACGGTGGCGTCAGCTCGTTGATCAGCCCTGACAGTACCCCTACATTGGCTCCAACGTCCTTGAAGAAGCTGAGTAGGTTCAGCGTCGTCTGGTCGTACCCGAGGGCTGCTTTTATTTCAGGAGAGTACAACCCGAACATGTAGGTGGCTCCTGCCGCCGCCATGATCAGAAATGAGGCAAACACCACGAACCACCGTCCAGCCACCACCTGCACAGCCAGGCTCTTCATGTCGGACCACCCCCGGATGCCACCGAGACTCCCTCCGTTAACCACCATGTTTATGAAGATGTATGTGTGTATATATTTGTGTATGTATATGAAAATGAATATTTAGGTTATGGGTGGCTACATATGGATCGTTAGAAGATGTGGTGACTATATAGAGAGATGGGGAGAGAGAGAGAGAGAGAGAGAGAGAGAGAGACTCTTAACACTGACTTTTTGTGTGATTGTTGACTTGTCACATATGCTATATGATAATACAGTCAAAATTTTTTTATTATTAATATTTTCATATTTTGGATTAAAATTCAGCTCATTGCTAGCTCGAAAAGGGTTTAGCGCCTAAAATTAAATTATATGTTTGTTAATAAAAGAATAAAAAATTTAGCACAATTATTATTGCATTAGGAGAGTCATTAAAACTTAAAAGTAGAGATGATCATGGGTTGGAGTATATTATAGTTCTCATGATCTCCTGGTTTAAAGAAAAAAATTTTTTTTTTCTATTTCCAGGCTAGATATGCGCTATAGTAAGTATCAAACTCAATTTCATAAAATTTTTGAATCATTTACCCAAGTTAATAATTATTTTTAAAAATTATTTATATGAAATCATAAGAAAGACTCACAAGCATCAATATTATTCAAATATACAACCAATATTGTCACGACCCGTTTTCTGGGCACATGACCGGCACAATGATGAATATCCCATCACTGTAAGCCTTTCGATAAATTCTACTCATGAGTATAGTCATTATCTCTATATTATCAAAATAATCATTCCTTAAGAAAATATATCAAATTTTCTTATTTGAAATTCATAGAGATTATTTGTATATAATAATAGATCCTCAACATAAAATACATTATTGTACTGAAATACAAGCCAAATACCAAACCCCTGACCTAGATGTCCTAGACGATTACAGAGCAACATAATCTATAACAAAAGAGGGGTCTACCCGACAACGGGAAGGTCCAAAGTGATCTACTCCTCTAACAGATATTCTTCGCTGGCAACCTGATCTGAACAAAAAGGTTGTACAAACAGTGTGAGCTTTTAAACTCAATGAGCGAATCGGCCTCGCGTTAATAAAATTCAAATACATTACCAGTCATGCAAGCATATCCAAAGGCTCATACTCAACCAATAGACAGAAGATAAAAATTCATCCAATTCAACAAACGTTACTAGTACTCGTCAATGGCAATATATCCCAGAGAGCGCACACAGGCCGGCTCACCAATTATGTATATTTCCGCCATGACGCATAACATCATCCTTTTACATACAAGAAGATAAAAATTCATCCAATTCAACAAACGTTACTAGTACTCGTCAATGGCAATATATCCCGGAGAGCGCACACAGGCCGGCTCACCAATTATGTATATTTCCGCCATGACGCACAACCTCATCCTCTTAGCTAGGGCGCCTCACGGATTTATCACCAATCCGGGCTATATCCCTACTGAGGGAATCGTTGTCTCCACACTCATTGGTCAAAACACCCTGTCAACCGGGTTTTCCGCCTTGCCGTGAGAGGGGGTACTGTCCCGCTCAATCACAATCAATAGCATTTCATATCATAATCAGAAGCTTAATATAATATTCATCCATATAACAGGTATAGTATATAACTATATTATAGCTTTATAAACCACAATTCAAGAGATTCAATCTTCACATCATCATGAGATACTTGCTTTTTCTTATCCATACTTCTGGATTAATTATCTCATTATATTCGCCATTCTGAATCCAATTTCCCCATATGAATCTTGGTAGTGTCCTACGACATACTTTTTATCACCAGTAATGCTAAAACTCTATTAAAACGGGGTCGTTTCACTCACCTGGATTCCGTACGAATATCGCTTCTCTAAGTCGTTACAGACAAGAGTACACAAATGAATTTCAGTATTCCGCTACGGAGATTTTCATGAAAGATTAGAAAAAACAAGTTAGGATTATTTTCATATAGATACTGTTCATACATACGGTACTATTCATATATATGGTCACTATTCATATATACGGTCACTATTTATACATACGGATACTATTTATACATACGGATAATATTCGTACATACGGTCACTATTCATATGTATAAATACTATTTTTACGTATGGATACTATTCATATATATAGTTACTATTCATACGTACGAGTACTATTCATACGTACGGGTACTATTCATACCAAAAATAGAGAATACAATATGTAAAAGAGTACACCAGGTAAGTTCCCAGGAAAGAGTGGAGGGTCACACTGGACACACTTAAAAACCAGGTCTTTCCTTAGCCAGAACTTTCCTAGACATGTATTATTCACAGTTTACATTCTATTTCGGTAATCAGAGAATCAAAATAACATATAAACAGCTAAGGACAATTTTTCTGATGTGGAAGATCGGCCAAAACCGCAACCACAGAGCATACTTAAGAAATTAACTTCTAAAATTTGAAAGACATAGAAAAGGCATAGTATCCTTACCTAAACTGAAAAGGAAAGGCCCAAAATCTCATAAGCCTAACATTGGAGTAAGAGAAACTTAAAGAGAGAAGAAGAGAAGTTGAAGGTGTGAGTTTAGAAGTGAAATAGAAGGGCCTATTTATAGCAAAAGTCAAGGGTACTATTTGATACTATGAGCTAATAAAATATTCAATTTACTATTCATGAAAATGACATTTCTAATAATGCAGTTACTGTGCAAATCGCTACTTAAAGAGAAAACTATCCTTTCTCTTAAATCTTTAAGTTTCTTTTCAAATCAGTCCTTTCAATTTAGTCCCTGAGCGTATTTTTACACATAAAACGTCATTTTCTCCTACGAACTTCTTTCTAGTTTTCTCTTATGACCAAACCACATCTAATACTTGACATTTCGATTGTATAAATGAACAGTATCGTATACGTAAATAGTATTATGCGGGTGAATAGTACCATATACTGAAATAGTAACAGTAGTTTGTAAACAAATATTTATATTTTATTTTTTCTTGGGTATTACATTATCACCCCCTTAAGAGAATTCGGTCTCCCGAATTCAAAACTCATTTCAAGACTGAAATAAGTGTGATTACTTCGTCTATATCTCATTCTTTGTATCTCTTTCTTTCCAAACCTCTTCACATCCCTGGTAAGATTTACAAGAACACTATAGCATCAACTGTGAACTCTAGACCGCATTATCAATAATTTTCATAGGACTTTTGCCTTTTCTAAATAGCAAACAATCTCTTGCTCATCAGTTTGATCTTCTCCACAACCTTTTGTACCATAAAGTGTCTCATCCTCATAACCTTTACCAAACTTAAACCATCTGATCAGAGACGAACTCTGTCTTTATGTAAAACCTCAAATAGGTGTCTTCTCAAAAGTGACACGTGGTCTTTCCAGTTTATACTGAATATCAAGACATAAGTTATCATACACATAACTTATAACTTTTACGAATACAAGCACCCCACCTAAAGGCGTCATTTTGGCCATAGGTAATACTCTTGCCCAAAGGCGATCCTTCTACCTTAAGGCGACACTCTCAGCTGAAGGTGTCATATAAAATGAAATCATTACATAAATCTCTAACAAGAACAATTCTAGAAAATGTGTTAAGTAAATAACATATTCCTCACGCATAATTATAAAATAAATATATATATAGAAATTCCTCTCACCTCAATGACTCATATAGAGTTGTATCCCTTCAATAATTAGGGAAAACCCATAGTTCTCTATGTATAGGTTCATAAAATACTTATTTAGCACTCCTCCATAGCTCAGAAATGCAATGAAATATCATTTTAGTAACTCTTCTCAGTCAAAAGGATATTACCATACTCTGCTTTAGAATTTTCATAATCAAGTACGAAATATAAGTCTAACATCTTCTCATTCCTCAAGTTCTTTCAGTAAAAAGATTCACTTCAACAAAGAAGATCTAAATACTAACTTAAATTTTATTTCTAGTACATAGATAATTTTAATACATGAAGCTTAGACCAAATATAGCTTTAGGTACCAACAAAAGAAAGAATAAATTAAGGATGAGTAGGCTTTTGAAATGTAAAAGGTGCTCCAAGTCTAGAAGAGGAAGGTGCTTCAGACCTTAAGGAGGAAGCTAATCGTTGTAGCCTAGAAAGAGTTTCTGGAGGAAGCGCCTGAGAAATTTGGCGAAGAGCATAAGTCACTCCGTTCATACAGTCAATACACCTTGCTTGTTGGTCACGAAAATTTTGAGTTGCAAACATTGAATGTCTATCAACTCGATTAGCTAGTTCCCTGAAACGACGGTTTATCAGTTTCTCTTGGTTTTCAAAGAGACGATTTATTAGTCGCTTCTGGTCCTCTGTCTTGTATTCCAGGCTCTCTATCTTACGCTCCAGATTTTCAATCTTACGCTCCAGGAACGCAAGCTTATTTTCTGAGGATGTTGCAGTACTGTCCTCCTCCAACTCTATTACATCCCTCTTTCTTTTCTTAATTTCTGGTGACCTGTCTACAGGTCTCTTCCCTTTGTTGTCTCCGAGACTTAGATTTAAATCAAGCTCTACATTGCCAGTCTCAAAATTCAAGTTGAAAGACTTATTATCGGCCATTTCTCTAGGGATCTCAGAAATAACTTTGAATGAGAAAGGAATGGAAATTGAGAAATAGGTATGTAATGAAAGAAGTTCGCTTGGTGTGATGAGTGGGGTAACGGGCGTACAAGATTTATAGACAACCTGAAGCCCCTGGAGCTAAAGCCACCACAACCTATACGCCGCTCGCTAGGAGGTTTACAGATCATATACGTCGCAATGCCAGCAATTAATGTCGGACATGCAGATAAATAGTAAATGCAATTAACATAAGTCAAAGATTTCCTCAAAAAAAATTTCGGCTAATCTTGACCTTTCTCAAAATTTTCGACTAATCGCTGTTTCAATCTATGATTTCCTCACTCTGTACTTGTCTTATAGTGTAATCTCAGATCACGATATCACTCTATGATCGGGTAGTCTCATATTGGCCGTATCTTAGATTCTAATCGGTGTCTTTACTCTGGACTTACACATAATATATATGTAAATATATATATTTTAAAACAAAGTTAACTGCTTACGGCACATGTATCAAGTATTATCATGATGCAAGGAAACATTGCCTTTCATTTGCCCACGAGAGCATTATATGTAAGTATGTGTAACCATGAAGATGTATTATCCTCTACACATTTCATTCTATCCAAGTCATTTTGATTTCTCATTCTCTATGAGTATATGTAGGATCATCACATATTCTCCTTGATCGTAGCCTTCACTCATTATGCATGAATAACATACATACATGTAATTACAACATGATTCAATCTATTATGTATATTATACTCAACTGAAGGCTCTTAAGAACAACACAATAAAACAGAGAAATGCATTTCAGTTCATCATAAAAGCATCCAAGGCAATCTTTAATGGCTCTATCGTCAACTTCTTTGAATTTCAAAAAATGCCAACGGGAGAAATGGGAAAACCAAGTAAAATCGGCCGCAAATCCACCGAATACTGACTTTCGTGGTTTTGGCATTAATGCAACGCGCTATCGGTGTGCACGCCTACCCTAGACTTCTGGCTTCCAGCTTGCAGAAATCCATAGGTTGATCGTGTAGGGGTGCGGTGAAGAGATATCTTCTTTGTCTCTTAGTCCAAATTTTTTCTCTATAAAAACCTTCTCAACGTTCTCAGTTACCACACCACAAAGAGTAATAATCTCTGAGCCTACAATCCCCCAGTATTCCTCTCGCCTCATACTCTTACAAAAATTTCTAAATTTTTACAAATCATGGCCTCAAGGAAGTACATTGATCTCACAGTAGAGGCTAAGGAAGAAGAACTTGACTTAAACTTAAGTTTATGCAGGGACAATGGCAAAAGACCTCTCGAGGGATCTCAAGAAAATCAAAAGGAGAAGAAGATGAAGAAGATTGAGGAGGCCGAGGAGATTAGTACAGGTCATAGCTCGGAGGACAAAATTGCCTGTTTAGAGCAGGAGGTGAAGATTCTCAAGAAGATGATAGAGGACCTGGAGAAGTTAACCAAACGTAATAACGCGGCAATGACTTTGAGAATAAATAGGTTCTTCTATTGGTCCACCCAGTGCTTCTTCAATCAACAGCAAAGAAGTGTTGATTGTATGAATGGAATTTACACTACCCTCCGCGACATTGTTATGTCTCTTGCTCCAAGGAATGGTTGAGGGGTAATGATACAATACAACCCTCCTAATCCGAGACCACCTCGCTTTTAGATTACTCATGCATGAGTAAACTTCTTCTTTTTTGCAATGTAATCCTTCAGTTTTTTTGTTTTTAATGCGAGTGGTTTCTTTTATTGGCTGGTACCCTAAAATAATATGGCTACACAAATTCAATCATGAATTCAGCTTATAAAATCCACCATATAAAAATTTGATCCGACAACAACGGAATCAAAACAAGTAATAACCTTTCCTTTACTAAGTTCAAAAGTGTAGCCACATCTATCTAAAATTAAACATGACAACATAATTTCTAAGAAGAGATAAGTCTCGGAGGGAAAGGAAATGGAAACATCCTACAGGACCTTCAGTAGAGCCGTCTCTCTATAATTGTGCCCGGGTTCACAACGATAGAGGAGGTCCTACTAAGGTTACCTTGCTCTGTAATCACTAGGAGACCTAGCAACCATTGCTCTGATATCAACTTTGTCACGACCCGTTTTCTGGGCACATGACCGGCATAATGATGAATATCTCATCACTGTAAGCCTTTCGATAAATTCTACCCATGAGTATAGTCATTATCTCTATATTATCAAAATAACCATTCCTGAAGAAAATATATCAAATTTTCTTATTTGAAATTCATAGAGATTATTTGCATATAATAATAGATCCTCAACATAAAATACATTATTGTACTGAAATACAAGCCAAATACCAAACCCCTGACCTATATGTCCTAAATGATTACAGAGCAACATAATCTATAACAAAAGAGGGGTCTACCCGACAACGGGAAGGTCCAAAGTGATCTACTCCTCTAGCAGATATTCTTCGCTGGCAACCTGATCTGAACAAAAAGGTTGTACAAACAGTGTGAGCTTTTAAACTCAATGAGCGAATCGGCCTCGCGTTAATAAAATTCAAATACATTACCAGTCATGCAAGCATATCCAAAGGCTCATACTCAACCAATAGACAGAAGATAAAAATTCATCCAATTCAACAAACGTTACTAGTACTCGTCAATGGCAATATATCCCAGAGAGCGCACACAGGCCGGCTCACCAATTATGTATATTTCCGCCATGACGCATAACATCATCCTTTTACATACAAGAAGATAAAAATTCATCCAATTCAACAAACGTTACTAGTACTCGTCAATGGCAATATATCCCGGAGAGCGCACACAGGCCGGCTCACCAATTATGTATATTTCCGCCATGACGCACAACCTCATCCTCTTAGCTAGGGCGCCTCACGGATTTATCACCAATCCGGGCTATATCCCTACTGAGGGAATCGTTGTCTCCACACTCATTGGTCAAGACACCCTGTCAACCGGGTTTTCCGCCTTGCCGTGAGAGGGGGTACTGTCCCGCTCAATCACAATCAATAGCATTTCATATCATAATCAGAAGCTTAATATAATATTCATCCATATAACAGGTATAGTATATAACTATATTATAGCTTTATAAACCACAATTCAAGAGATTCAATCTTCACATCATCATGAGATACTTGCTTTTTCTTATCCATACTTCTGAATTAATTATCTCATTATATTCGCCATTTTGAATCCAATTTCCCCCTATGAATCTTGAGAGTGTCCTACGACATACTTTTTATCACCAGTAATGCTAAAACTCTATTAAAACGGGGTCGTTTCACTCACCTGGATTCCGTACGAATATCGCTTCTCTAAGTCGTTACAAACAAGAGTACACAGATGAATTTCAGTATTCCGCTACGGAGATTTTCATGAAAGATTAGAAAAAACAAGTTAGGATTGTTTTCATATAGATACTGTTCATACATACGGTACTATTCATATATACGATCACTATTCATATATATGGTCACTATTTATACATACGGATACTATTTATATATACGGATAATATTCGTACATACGGTCACTATTCATATGTATAAATACTATTTTTACGTATGGATACTATTCATATATACAGTTACTATTCATACAGTTACTATTCATACATACGGGTACTATTCATACGTACGGGTACTATTCATACCAGAAATAGAGAATACAATCTGTAAAAGAGTACACCAGGTAAGTTCCCAGGAAAGAGTGGAGGGTCACACTGGACACACTTAAAAACCAGGTCTTTCCTTAGCCAGAACTTTTCTAGACATGTATTCTTCACAGTTTACATTCTATTTCGGTAATCAGAGAATCAAAATAACATATAAACAGCTAAAGACAATTTTTCTGATGTGGAAGATCGGCCAAAACCGCAACCACAGAGCATACTTAAGAAATTAACTTCTAAAATTTGAAAGACATAGAAAAGGCATAGTATCCTTACCTAAGCTGAAAAGGAAAGGCCCAAAATCTCATAAGCCTAACATTGGAGTAAGAGAAACTTAAGGAGAGAAGAAGAGAAGTTGAAGGTGTGAGTTTAGAAGTGAAATAGAATGGCCTATTTATAGCAAAAGTCAAGGGTACTATTTAATACTATGAGCTAATAAAATATTCAATTTACTATTTATGAAAATGACATTTCTAATAATGCAGTTACTGTGCAAATCGCTACTTAAAGAGAAAACTATCCTTTCTCTTAAATCTTTAAGTTTCTTTTCAAATCAGTCCTTTCAATTTAGTCCCTGAGCGTATTTTTACACATAAAACGTCATTTTCTCCTACGAACTTCTTTCTAGTTTTCTCTTATGACCAAACCACATCTAATACTTGACATTTCGATTGTATAAATGAACAGTATCGTATACGTAAATAGTATTATGCGGGTGAATAGTACCGTATACTGAAATAGTAACAATAGTTTGTAAACAAATATTTATATTTTATTTTTTCTTGGGTATTACAAATATAGCTTGAAATTTTTAATATTAAGTATTAAAACACATATATATGCCTCAAACATAACAATTAATATGTATATATTACAACTAGCATTATTTAATTAATACAGATATATGGATAAGAAATAGATAAATAAATAATCTTTTTTATTTATTTATTTATGGTTATTGCGTATTTGGACTCATAAGAAGTTTTAACAAAATTACCCATATCCATACCAGATTCATCTATTGTATCCCATATTTGGATCTAAATGGATAAAATTTATGAGTCCCTATTAGGTATGAGTGTTTTGATAATTCCTAGTTAAAAGGTTATAATATAGCAGCAAATTCCTTGGAATTAATTGCTAACAATAAGTTTAATAGAATGGATAAACGTGGCTTAATGAAGAAAAAGTCTCAATATAGTATATGATAAGGTACGTATTTTGAATGACTTTTTTTTTGTTTTTGGGTGAAGTAGTAAATTAGTTTGCTGCAAGAAAAGAAGAGTTTTTTGCCTTTATTTTTTTATTTTAAATTTTGGATTCAAATTGAGTTATCAATTTTTTATTTTTTTTTTTAAATTTGGATAATGGCCAAAAAGCCCAAATCAAATCATATTAAAAAAAATAATAGGCTGCATTAGCCAAATGTAACAAAGGCTCTAAAAAAAGAAAAACTAAGGTAAGTCAAAGAACTTAGCTGAAACTTCCGTAGCCGTTACTTCTATCCATCCTCATATCATTATTTGACAAGATATAGGCACATTTTAACTAAAAAATTGAGATTTAGCAACAATAAAGTTTGAAATTAACAACAAAAATGACCAAATTAATACAAATGTAATCTTTTAATATGTAAATTAAAATTCTTAATATTTCAATGACCAAATAAAAAATTATAATATTTCAATGATTATACCAATATTTATATACATATGTATGTGTGTATATATATAATGAAGATGCTAATTTTGACTTTTCAAATAAAAGGTGGAAACTTGACTATACAACAAATAAGATTTTTATTTTTTGGGGTAAACATTAAACAACCAATTAGTGTTCAAATATTACACAAATGTTGACTAATTCAAATTCTAGGTAGATAGGATTATAATCGGCGGCAAAGATCTAACAAAACTCTCTTCACTAATTTTTAACATAGTTATATTTCGATAGACTTGAATTCAAGACCTCTAGTTAAGTTATAACAAGCTCTTAGAGTATCTCCAATGCTACAACTCTAATAAGTTGTTTATTGTAGATTCCATAATGTTATATCACTACTTTTTACTTGAAGCAACTCTCTACTATAATAGTGTAACTTTGAAGAACTCACAAATAGATCGCACAAGCAACCTTCTACTACTTTGACATTTATTGTTCTCTATTAATATTTATTATAAATTGATTATTTTATTATTATTTTTTGTATAAAAATCATTTTTACACGTGACAGTCAACGTGGTAAGCTTCAATAGTAAGCCTCAAAAAGAATCAATTCTAAAATTTAATAATTCTTTAAGAACTCTCATTAAAAATAGTCTTATCAATTGACTTATATGCTTGACAGTAAATAAGATTACTTTCAAATATTTGTAAAACAACGAGAAAGAGAGAGAGAGAGAGAGAGTGAGAAAGAGAGAGAGAGAATGGAGAGTGGTGAGTGGTGAGTATAACAATTGAGGGGTGCGGGGGGTAGCTTAGGCATAGGAGGGAAGGGCATGAATGCCGCTGCAAATAGGGCATGTTGTCATCCATGCTTCGGCCAACACTTGTGGTTGGCAAACCCATTTTTACGCTTGCATTCCTAAAAGCCTCATCTCTATAAAATTTCAAAATCTTAAGAGACTCCCTAATTAAATTGCTGGGTTACCATTGCCTCCGTATCAACATGTGATCTGAATCATTGTTTAGAAAAATAACAACAACAACAACAAAATAACATTTTGCTAAATTAATTTGGTGTTTATTCTGCAAATTATAATATTATATATTAACATAAATCTACAAATTTAATTAAAAATAAGATTTGATATCAAATTATATAAAACAACATCTACAATCAAAAGTCTACAACAAAAACTAACCAACTAATAAAAAAATATTGTCAATCAATATAATATTTATTTATATCAAATCCATAAAATTTTAATATATTTGTATCTGCACTAAAATTGGTTGGTTTGTAATATTTATTTTTTTTAACACCTAATTATAGAATAAGTAAAATTTTTAAAAAATAACAAACAAAAAAAAAAGAAAATTCATGTGAAACTATCAACTCATTAATCATTGATTCTTACTCAGTTCAACAGCTTTATCCTTTCACCATTATAATGGTATTTTGAGCTAGATTCTTAAGTTTTTTTTATTGAATCGACTAGTCTGGTCTGACAACTATGCTAATAATAATTACTTTATATAATTTATTTTTATGCAAGTATTTGACAATAAAAAAAATTCAAGATCTTAAAAGACGTCTCCTCTTTATCAATACAAGAGGTGAAAGGTGGCAGACTTGTACGTTTTCGAGAAAACTGACATAGATGCAAATTGCAATTAATAGGTCAATGCTATCATTTCCACACAAGCAATTAAGATCTGTCTGTTTCTTTCTAATGGAAGATGGGAAAGATTACAAAGAGGTCGGCATAAAAATTAAGATCTACTTGTTTCTTTCTCATGGAAAATGGGAAATATTGAAGAGAGGCCAACCTCGTCTGTCCCTTTCTTATATAAAAAATCATATTAGTCAAAAAACAAATTTTATCAGGATATGTCTCTCAAAAGAAATTTTGAGATGGGAGAAGTTGATCTCTACAGAGATCGATCTCCCAATAGCTTTTTCCATGAAAAATATGTAATATTAGTCTTCTTTTTTTTTTAATATTAGTCAAATAACTTTAGTTCTTAAGAGAATGTTGAAAAAAATAATGAGAAATTATCTAGATCACTCTCTTAAAAATACTAAATTTATATTTTTAAAATAAAAAATTAAAATATTTTAATAAAATAGCTCATCTTCATTTTTATTTCATTTTTCGTCTCTTCTTTATTTTAATACCTACCAAACATATCCTAAGGGCCCATTTGGTAAGCAGTATAAAAAAAACGGAAAAGAAAACAAAAATGAAAGAAAAATAGAAAAAATATGTTTGGTATAAGATCAAAAAGAATAAAGAAAAATATATATTATTTTGTTTGGTATGTATTTTTTAATTAAAAAAATATATGGAGTAATTTTACTAAATTACTCCTGATTTAAAATTATTTTTAGACTAAAAAATACAAATATTTCACTCTCGTCCTCAGAATATCTCTTTCCCTCTCATCTTCGTTTTTGTCTCCTCTGCTCTCACTCTTTTAATATCTTATCTTCATTGTCATCTTCATCCTCCATCATCATCATCACTCTCATCGTTGACGTCACAAAACACTACGCCGATGGTCGCATTTGGTGTAATACCCCAAAAATTTATATTAATATTTTTAGTCTATTTAGGAGCTTGTGAAAGAAATAAAATAAATAAATAATAATCCCTATAATAATTATGCTATTATATAAATACTTATATATAAAAGGTCTTATGCATAAAATAATTATAGTGCTAACCATATAAATATGTATAGACAAGTGGTAATAATGATGAATAAATATAATTAAGATAATGAGAATATAGTGTATCAAGTGAGCATTATGTATCACTCTCGGCCATATATAAGCAAATGAGAAAGGAATACATGATAATAATAACATATACAAGTAATGGCTAAATGATTGAGTCAAGTGGTGCATTATCAAGCCACCGTCTCAATCATAAAATGTTGGGATAATAATAATAATAATAATATATATATATATATATATATATATATATATATATATATATATAAGACAACCAAAAAAAAGAGGAATTATATAAAAAAATTAATTAATTAATTAAGTTGTGTGGATATTTTTATTATTACCGATTCATTTGAACATCTTATTATGTTATGTGGAACAAATGAATTGTTGTGGAAAAGTATAGAGGAATAAAATAAATTACAGGGACCCAAGTGAATGATTTTCATAAGTTAGAGTAGTTTTGAGGAATTTTAACCAAAGAAATATAATGGCCTAGTAAGGGACAAGTGTATACCTTACCTCCATTAGATTGGAATTTGAAACTTGTGGAGAAGCTTCATTTGGTGAAACTTTCACGAAGGGAAAGTAAAGAAAAAGAAGAAAATGAGAAAATGAGAGATTGAGAGATTGAAAGTAAGAGAGAGAGCATACTGTCAGTGACTAATCTTCCTCCTTCCCTATCCTTCTCTAATTCTCTCCCCTGTTTCACGATGCAAGAATAAAGAAGCTGATTGTGGTGTGTTTCGTCTATTCCTTCTGCAATCCATCTCTCCTATGAGGATCTATGGCAGATGAGAGCTTCATATGGTGATCTGGTCTCCCTCATGGCTTTGCCATCATTTGCATATGTATGACCCTCCTCCAACATGGCTGGTCAGTGAAAAATCAAGGGATTACGACTGAGCTGTGGAGATGGATAAGGAAAAGCTATGTTAGCAAAATAGACCAATTAAAGGGTAAGGAACTAATTTGATATCTTTTATTCTGTATAATTTTCTTCATCTGTGAATGAAGAAATGGACTTAAGGGTGGAGTTGAGCTGTTTGGTTGTTCGAGTGTACTTTGGTTGGTCAGAATTATACTAGAACTGAACACAAATTGGAAACCATAAGATACAACCAATTAAGTTTAGATTATTTGCTACTATTGAAGTTTTGGGACTGTTTGAGGCATTAAATGAGCTCCAATAGTCATGAATTTTGGTATATGACTAGAAATTGTGTCCAAGAATATACTTAAATTATTTCAGAATTTTCTGGGTTGGTTTGGTACCCCTAATATACCTAAAACTGTGACTAAAATTTGTAAAAGGCAGAATAAGACTGATCTGTTATGGTACTGGTTTTATGTGGTTTTGGATGACCAAATTAATTCCTAAAATCATGAATTTTTTATGGGGAACTCCTAACATGTTATTAATCTTATATGGAAAGTTTCAAGCTCATCAAAATTGGTTTGATTGGTCAAATAAAATTGAAAACAACACTTTGTTCAGTGCAAAGCAAATCTGGCCAATTTCAGAAATTAGTTCGGTTTTAATAGCTAAAGGCCTCTTTTTGATTTGAAATTTTTATGGCACTTAGATAAGACATAAATCTATGGATCTGAAAACTTTCATGGCGTTTGGACATGATTAACTAAGTCTAAAATGCATAACATAGTACCTATTCCAAATTTAGACAACTCTGACCTTTAGCCACTAATAGGGTCTTTAGAGGGGTTAAACGATAGAATCAAATTATAAAATATTTATCCTAGTATGTCAATATACTAACAAGGTTGTACCAAATTTCATAATTTTGGAGCTATAGTTTATTCCCAAAAATTTTTTAAAGATTAGTTCTGATTTTAACCTCAAAACATAATAAAGCTAAATGAATGATAGCCTATGTTCTAATTAAGTGCTATCTCTTTGCTTGGCTTAATCTTTAGGCCTTTGAAGAGTTCTTTGGCATTTATCTTCTAATTTGAAGTGTAGAATTTTACCTTAGAATTGATGTAAGAGATCCTACCTTACCTTATTTGCTTATTTAATGTATATATTAAAAGTGTACTATATATATATATGTGTGTGTGTGTGTATATGTGTGTGTGTGTGTGTGTGTGTGTGTGTGTGTGTGTGTGACATGAAATTATTGCATTCATGTTATCATTAAAATGTGCAATGTGAGACTATTGTGAACTTTTTTTGAAATGAAATGGATATGGTTGCTTATGATTGTGCAATGTGATTGTGTTTGATCTTGAGAGAAATGGAAGTGGAGTTTATGAAATCTTATAAGATGAAATAAGGGTAGAATAAAATCACTATAGTCACGTGGTATTGAATATAATATTCATCATTTTAAGGATAGAGTGAAAAAAGGTAGACAACATATTTGTCCCTTTGAGAACAGGGGTGAAATAAGGGAGGATGTGGCAGGGGCCATTGGGGCAACAGCCACTTTATGTGGACGGGACCCGAAAATTATCTAGGAACTTAAATTACAATTGTATGAATTATTTGAATTGTTTGAAATGTAATTTGGCTTGATCTTGAATGTGTTTGTTAATAATTGTAAAGTGATTTCAATGTGTGTATGTTGATAAATATTTTGTACACCAAAACTTAGATGATTGTACTGTTAGATCAATTATATATATCTGCATGTATATATATATATATATATATATATATATATATATATATATATATCTATATTGTGTGAATGTGGTAGGATTCTTTCAAGTAGAAGCTGTCTTTAATTTCAAGTATGGAGAACTTCATAGTTCGATGACGTTCAAGCCATGATTACCTTTCGATTAGTTTAGGGTAAAAGTATAATTTTTAGGTCTTATTCTAAGTTGTATAAATCTAAAAAAGTTCTGTAATCAGGTAGGTTCATTCTGTGATATAATGTATATGACTGTAGTGTGTATAGGGAACCGGGTTTGTCCATACTTTCTTATCTTTTTGTGAGAAGAGAAATAGTTCTCTTATTTTAATTTTTAAATTGTGTAATTTAAATTAATTACATTTAAAAGAATAACCAAAAAAAATAGGCTTATGATGTAATGTGTATGACTGTAGCATGTATAGGTAATCCGGTTTATCCATACTTTCTTATCTTTTTGTGAGAAGAGGAATAGTTCTCTTATTTTAATTTTTAAATTATGTAATTTAAATTAATTACATTTAAAAGAATAACAAAAAAAATAAGCTTACGGAGGTGAGGAGAAATTCACCTTCCATGCCGGTCACGTGCTCAGATTTTGAGGCTTGACATTCAGTATCTCGTCTCCCTCTCGTAAGTGCTCCCATCTCCCTCTATCTCATCTCCCTCAATCTTGTCTCTCTTCAGCATCTCGAAGCACAGACCAATAGCAAAAGCACATATGAACGAAGCATGAACTAGACGAATGCTTCAATCAGGGCTTCACCAAGGACAAAAATAGAATTGAGGAATAAACTTCAAGGAAGATTTGGAAATTCACCACATTTTCCATATGGAAAATTTTGGATGGAAAAGATCGATAGAAAAAGAAAAAGAAAACCTTCCCTGAAACGATTTTCCTTCTTCAACATTCCATGTTCTGTAGACATGCCATACCAAACAATGGAGAATAAAAAACATATACGAAATTCCCTTTTCCTTCTCTTATGAAAGTGGTACCAAACACGCTGTAAGAATATTATATGTGATTCAACAACTCTTGAGATTACATTTTGGTCAAAAAAAAAAAAGAGTTCATAAATGGTAAGTTATTATTTTCAACTCTAAAATAAAGCATATTTTAATTGATAAATGTTTATTAAAAAATATTAAGATCAGTCAAATAATTCAAAATTTTTTCATAAAATGAAAATTTTTGTAAATTAAACTTCATTGCCTCCATATTGACATGTGATCTGAATCACTATATTGTTTAGAAAAATAACAACAACAACAACAAAAAATAACATTTCGCTAAATTAATTTGGTGTATATTTGACATGACACTATACAATTGACCCTTATTTTGTAATACTTTTACAAGAATGACATTTTGGTGTAGGTTAAATTTTTCCAAAAGCTTGATTTACCGTACACAAAACATTAATAGTAGATGTTCAGTGACAATAAAAGCTACGTTTAATGACAACAAAAGTTATGTTTAATGACGATTTTGTCACTATTAAAAATCATTTATAACGATAACATTATTATCATTAATAAAGATAAAAAATTTCAAAAAGATCAACCAGCAATCCTTTAGTCATTGCCATTAGTTTTATGGTGGCAATCTTTTTTTTGGAAAATAATTTTAGTAACAAGTCTGGTCTATCTTTGAAAGTTCTTTTTTTCTAATTTTTTTTAGTGTTGTCAATTACCATTAATTTGTATTTCTTAATTTTCTTTAATTAAAATTCAAATTTAGATATTTTAGTTTTGTAAAAAATTGGTTAAATGACATTTTTAATCTCTATAATTTCACTTATTTTTAGGTTTGGTCTCTACACTTGAAATAATTTTAAAATGATCCCCTGTATATAGTTTCTCAAAACACGTTCACTTCCTACTATTATATAAATATTTGATTGTGCCCTTAACATTTGTTGACATCGTTAAGGATGACATGGCATGCCTAAGTAACAAGCCCTACCATGTGAAGCCACATTAGGTTAATTGATTAAATGTCTAAAATGTTCCTATTACTTTGCCCTACCTTCCCCATTCAAAAGTTAACAACACACTCGTTTTGAGAAACTATAATAACCTTTTTTTCAACAAATTAAAAGGTTGGGGGGGGGGGGGGAGCCAAATCCAAAAGTATAGGGACCAAAAATGCATTTTAACTTAAAAGTTCTCAATATTACTAAGTTGAGGTTGATTGATAGCGTTGAAATTCTTCAATCAATCTCTTTACATATTTTTGTTTTCCAGAAAAGCTTGAAAACAACTTAAGGCCTGTTTTTTTTTTATATGTTTTCAAAATAATGTTGTCTAATTGTTTTTAAAAACAAGTTTGTGAATAAAAAAAATTTGATTGAATAGTTGTTTCAAAAATATGTAAAAAAAAAAGGAAGAATTTGTTTGAAAATTTTTTCTTGGAAATAAATTTGAAAATGAAAAAACAAAAATATATTAGAGGAGAGAGAGAGAGAGAGAGAAGAAAAGAGAGGAGAGAGAAAGAAGAGAGACGGGAGGGAGAGAATAGAGGAGAAAATATTATTATATTCTATCCAAATTTCAAAGAGGGGAGAGAGGATAAAGACAGAGAAGAAAGTGCTGTTTAGAACGCGCTCGGATTTGCTGTTGTGCAAAATGGTGTTTTTTTGCTGCTTTTTACTTTCAGCAACGGTTTTTACCGTTGCTGAAATTTTTGGCAACAAAAAAATTTGCCACCATAACTTTTAGCAACGGTTTTTACCGTTGCTAAAAGTGAAAAGCAGCAAAAACGACCCTTTGGCACAGCAGCAAATCCGGACTCGTTTAGAACACCCTTGCCAATACATTAAGCAAAGTTGAAAAAGAAAAGAAGAGAGAATGAAGATAAATTTTTTAAATAAAAAAATTTAGACAAATTTTCACTCTCCTACCGCACCTACTATAAGTTGTTTAAATTTTATTATCTTTAAATCATCTAAGCTTTTTTTTATTAAAAAAAAAAGACAAGACACTTTTTTCAAACAATTTTTTTTCTTACTTTTAAAAACAAAAAACTTTCTTCAGAGCACAAAATCAAATATGCCCAAATCTCCTCAAAAGGTGAAACATTTTGAAAAATAAAAGAGTTCACAGACAGTTCAATTTTTAAAAATATTGAGTTTTTTTATTATTAGATCAAATATTAAATTATCTTCAAATTTATGTATATAATAATTAAAAATTATTTTATATAAATCTTAAATAATCAAAGAGTAAAAATATCAATTAGTTTTGTTGTCAAATCATTCTAGGTACCTTAAGCATGGGAAGAAGAAAACGTTGTTATTAATATTAGTTTATAATATGTCTGTCTCCAAGTCATATGATAATTCAGATTTAACTTATTTTTTTCTTTTTTAAAAAATTCAAATCTTCTAATTTTATTATAAAAATATACACAGTTAGAGAAAAAAAAAGTAAAAAATAAAATACCACCAACAATGATATTTTTAGATAAAAATATAACTTATGAAAAAAAGCATTTCTTAATTTTTTTATTTCAATATTATCTGTTTGCATTGAAAACCATTAATTTAATCTATTTTAAATTTAAAAAAAACTATATTATGTTAGAAACCTATATATTTAATATATACCTGATACGTTATATAATATATAAATACATTTTGATCAAAATGACATAATTTTAGTTTATCTTTTGTTGTAGAGCATAATAGTATAATTTTTAAAACAAAAAATTATGCAATTTTGACGCCTTTTATGAAAAAAGAAGGTAATTTATTCATAATATTCATTAAATTATGGTTGCTTGTGTTTTTGTTGTTTCGGATTTAGTTGAATTATGTATAGTTTATTATCAATTTTAAGGTGTCATTAAATTTGAATATATTATTAATTTAATAATTAGTTAGTAGAGTGTCATCATTTTGTCAAGTATAACTAAGTGTCAATATTTTACTTGTACCTGATATTATACAAGATTTATTTAAAAATAAAATTTTCATTCTGAGAATTTTAATAAAATATAAGTATATAATTACTTAAACAACGTATAAGAGGTTACTATGTTCTATTCTCAATACAATTATTAAAAAATACCGACAACTATGTTTTATGTGGGGAAAAAGGTTCTATTTTTTATCTTTTTTTAATTAATATTTAATTATAAAGTTAGTATATAAATTTACAAAACGTAACAAAACACTTCCAAAAGCGTTAAAAATATGAAAATTCTTTGGTATTCCGAGAGTTTTAACATATTTATATTTTATGGTCTATGTACTAATTGTATAATTAGACCTTAATTCAAAGGTAAGTATATTTTTCGAAGTCCCCCTTTCATTTTCTTTTTTAAAAAGGCATGTTACCTCTCCATAAATGTGTCTTTCATAAATTACAATACTGATGCAAAGTATTCTTAAATCCTTCTAATCTCTACTTAGACATTATGCATGTGTCTCTTGTTCTGTTACAAGATTCCTTCGTTTGATCAAATTTTATGTCCTCTTCTCTATCTCCAAGTCTTTGTACTTGATAATCTAATTATATACATATTCTCTAACAGGAGAATAAAAGTATGAATAATTAAATGGAAGACCAATTGTAAATGTAAATCACCTGCAGCACTCATTATTTGTCCACTGTCGATCATGTGGTACAAATTGGCTGTTGGTGAAATATCTCGAGAGAGAAGAGAATTAGATGTGTCCTAACTAAGACAAGCCTTCATAATTTGTCCAATGGCATGCACATAAGTTCAATTAAGAAAAAATGCAACTCCCATTACTTGGATTACGATGAAATCATATAAGCCCGCATAGTTTGTGCTGAGACAGCTGCCTTCAAAGGGAGCTGCTCTTCAACTTCAGACACGACAGAGAGATGCGTCCACTAGGATTTACAAGATCTGAGTAGATTAAAACCTAACAAATACTGAAATCTACCAAACTAAAATCCAGGTGTTCACAGAAACTGCAACAAACTACCTAACAAACTAGGTTCCTACTAATCTACCATAATGTGACTTCTAGGTTTCGAGGTCTGATGAATACACCAAGGAGAACAATCAGTAGCGGTCGAATGAAGATGGACGACCGCCCCTGCTTGGGCGGTCATAGGGACCAACCCTACCCCTATAACTCCTTCCTTCGTCTCGAGCTGGCATACCACTTCCATACCTATCATTACCTCCTCTTGCACTGCCATACTTATCATAGGCTCTATCTTTGCCATAACCATTTTGTGGGTAACGATCTGAACCACTGTATCGTTCACTTGCAAATCGATCTCCACTAGCTGGGTACCTACAAAGATTTTAGTAAAGCATTAACAACAGTGATGCATGTAATAGAACACAATGTGATAGGCAATACTGCGATAGTTACTGCTTCATTTATATCACATCTGCATCCATACTTCTAATAGGAAGTTTAGATCAGGGACCTAATCAAATGGTTATGCAATGATGGCATTTGAAATCGCAACAACATCAATAAAAAGGTACCAAAGAAGAAAAACTGTTAAATGTATTCTACTACTGGGGTTTGAAAACTATGGTAAAAACATCAAAGCAGTAATTTTGTTATTAAAAAGCATAAACTTACCTGTCGCTAGCATAGCGATCACGGCTGCCATATTTGTTATCACGGCTGTCAAAGCGTTCCCTATCTGCGTAACGCCCTCCATCATAACGATCATCAAAATAACGATCCCGTTCACCACCAAAGCGATCCCCATGGCCCCCGGCACCTCCAAACCTAGGACGTGAAGAAAATGAGCCGCCACCACGACCACGACCACCTCCCGCCAAAGGACAGTCTCGAGCCCAGTGCCCAGGACGCCCACATTTGAAGCAGTCATCCTGTCCTACCCTGTCTCCCACCCCATAGCTTCCTCTACCACCTGATGAGTAGCCACCCCTGTAACCATGGTCTAGATCATCTGCCCCCATTTTGGGCTGGGCCTTATTGACAGAGATGATGCGGTCACCAAGCTCCCGCCCATGCATTTCCTTAATCGCATCCTCCATTCCCCTCCTATCTGCAAAGGTGATAAACCCAAATCCACGTGGACGGCCCGTGTCTCTTTCCAACATGATCTACAGGTTGAACCACAAGAGAACCTCATGCCCAGCAATAGCAATGGTATGCGAGTGCAACTAATGCAAATAAAATTCGATGGCATTTATGATAACAAACAATACCAATACTACTTCTGATGAGTATCGCAAAACCAGTACTATAAACAGATTTGTTAAGCAGCACTTACAAAAGATGTTCAACAATAGCAAACAATTAGCCAGGCAGATACAACTAGTTGAGAAACACAAAGGATTACTGCAGCTTTGGTCACAAGTGCATAGGTATAATATAAACTTATGCATATCTAAAGCTACTCTGATTATAGCATTAAAGCACTGAAACTAAAATTTGAGAAAATAAACGTAGGCGCTACTTGCATCACGTATCTATATTATTAGAATCCCCGGTAAACACAATGAAATGCGTGCACATAGGTGGGAAAATCTAACTGCAGAATATTGTGTTTTGGATAATTAATTTCAGTATTTTACTTAAAAAGATAATTCATCAGCTTAAGAAAAGTGATGCATGCAGTTGCAGGCATCATTCCACAAGGAAAAAAGAAATCATAATCAGACAACTTACTTTTTGAGTTATGGTGACAGAGCACTGGAACACTACTCATTTAGCTAATCAAATTCAATTCATCCAAAGCCCATAAGTGTCTGAAATTTGACAACAGAATACCTCTAACAACAATTACTTCCACAATCTGGGATACAATTTCATCATATTCCGTAGCACTTCAATACTTCAATGTTGACCTTTAAACAGTCTCTCAACACAAATGACATCTCACTTACATGATCAAAAACTTTGTATAATAATCAGTAATCATATTTTCCCACGCAAAAGCACTATCATCTTAACACTACATAGCCAAAGTAGAACAATATGTCATCAAAATCCAGATGTTTCTTCCATTCCTGTAGTCACCATTTCACTCTGTCCCAAATCGAATTTTATGATAAATATGACATAGGATGTCTTCTCAAAACAGAAACTATCTGGCAGCAATTAAATTTCCGAAATCCTGAGTAAGCAACAAGCAAGACAAAGGTGTAGCATTGACTACATTCACTCTGGAGATGATGCCTTCACTTATTATGTAATTCTGCTGCCCGCCAGACTATTTATTTAACCATACAGGAAATGCAATGAAAAATCAATCTTATGCAGTAATTATCCTGAGAAAACATGAGACGAAGTGTAATATTTACAGTATTTATTCTTGTTGCCTAACATACATGTAGTCCCTCTGCCTCTCTGCTGACTTAACCAACATACTGGCAATGAGAGAAAAATCAATCTTATGCAGCAATGAGTTGGGTACCTTGTATTTAAAACACACTGAGAAAAGCACGACCAGTCAAAAGCAAAGAAAACTTCTCTGACCATTTAACTTTATTTAAATATTGAAAGAAACGCCCAAGTCAAGGGCATTCAACCCCCAGCACTTTAAGTGTCCAAGGGACCCATGACAATTCAGAAACTGTTGATGGTGCATGATTGTAGCCACAGGACTGCAAATTAAAGTTTCTGAAACAGGAGCTCTTCCCGACACAAGAAAAAATCTGATTAAAAGCATTTTAGGTTCCACAGAGAAAGTATTATAAACAGGCCAAATTGGGGCAAGATCAGGTTGGTCAACTGAATTCAAATATATATAAGACTTCTTGAACTCATATAACAAATATACATAAGACTCCTTGAACTCATATAACAAATCACTTCAACTGGTCTACACAGCACAACCTGATCATAGCTCATTTTGAACTATGAAAAAATCATCATGCTAATCAAGTTTATGGTCAACCACTTTGCTCTTAAAAATCAACAAAGATCCCAGACAATCTCTCTTGTTGCATTAGTCAGTAGGAAATCCTCATTTCAATTGAACAATAGGGTAGACTACTTTCTTCTAAAGAAAAAACTGCATCTATATCTGATATATCTGAACCATCTTAAATCCTGCGACCACTTGAAATGCCACTTCCCCAAAGCTATTGTCAGCCCATCAGCTGGCATATCTGTTGCCTCTGCCTCTATAATAAGTCATCAAGCATAATGGAAGCAGTGCTCACAACATATTATATATCAAGGGAGAAAATAAACTGAACACATAAATGAGGTAGCAGCCACATAATGCTTTAACTTTGTTCTAACTCCCTATTACCATAAGCAAAACTATAGCCGGCACTATAAGATCCAGCAGCAAAAAGAAAAACATCCCAGCACAAGAAGTGTCTCAGATCCCACTATGAACCATCACTGTCACATAACAGAATGACTAGAAGAATAGGAAGGAGGCCACTGTACAGACAACGAATTGATCTCTTTCAATCCAACAAAAGAGAACAATTCCTTGTGAAAAAGAATTACGTAATACTCAATTGAACAAATGTCATATCACACTTTTA
Organism: Biancaea sappan; assembly: GCA_037074585.1. Classification (NCBI taxonomy): domain Eukaryota; kingdom Viridiplantae; phylum Streptophyta; class Magnoliopsida; order Fabales; family Fabaceae; genus Biancaea; species Biancaea sappan. Next base: position 43,007,728 of record CM073492.1, read on the forward strand.
ACTTCTTCAGCCACAGAAACCAAGCATGCATCTGAAAGCCTTGCATAAAAAACAATTACTAAAAGCATACCCATCCTCTGAAGAGTATGCCACAATATTAAACTTGTCCACTAGTCCATGCAGTCTAACTGCCCAATAGCCATTCCAAAATGAATTCACTATTGATCTTAAGCACAGCACCTATCACATATCCCTTTGACAAAAACCAGAGAGGTGAGGCTGACTTTCTTAGCTCTATTCCTTGCACCAAATATCACATATCCCAAAGCCATATTACTATTCTGATTGAACTTCACCATAAGCTATTTAGAATTCTTGTGAATGCTAGCTGTACATAAGTGTGACTGCTAGCTGTATCATAGTTTACAGAAAGACAATCAAAGAATTAATAACATGAAGACAATATCCAGTATTAACGAGAAATCAAAGTATATCAATGAAAAACATGGATAGTGATTTATTTAGAGGAAAAAAAAAAGAGGTCACAAGTAGACAAAAGAGACAGAAAAATGTTTGGATCAGAAAGACTCCTACAAATTTACAGATAGATGAAGCCACGACTAATGGAATTTTACAATGGGATATACACAGCTATTCACGAACCCTTACATAACTGCACATGAAAAATCACCCCAAAAAAGTACTTTTCATAGAAATTCTTCCAGTTACAAGCATTTTACCCGTTTCTTATTGTTATAACTTCTGACAAAATACTAATGATCTTCGATGAAAGAAACAAACAAATAAACATAGCTTTTCAAGCAGAACAACAACAAAGAGCAGCAACGACTCCCCCAACCCTCAACACCCCCCCCCCCAAAAAAAATAAATAAATAAAATAAAGAAGACGTTGGGGAACCTCGCAGAAGCTGCAAATTAAAATCATGACACCATGGAATTTTTAATTGACTCGCAATTGCAACTAGATAAAATGAGTTAAGCAAATTAATAACATCACAACATGAACATGCAATTATACTAACAAGCTTTGTTGTAGACTTCAAATCGATTAACTTCCTTCACATTTGAAATTTTCCATTAGTTATATTAATATACTACAGAATCAGCACGCACGCTCATCCATATTCGTTCTTTTGGCCCTTTCGTAATCCGTACAGTTACAATAGCAATTCGAAAGGTATACGATAAATTCGCCGGAAAAACAAAATTCAACCCCAGGTACCTGGGATTCAATAACTTTGCCGTAACGGCCAAAGGCATGCTCGAGCTGACGCTCCGTCACTTCCCAAGACAAGCCTCCAACAAATATTCGGTTCTCTTCCTTCCCAGCCATCACTATTCGTGCTCACTCTAAATCTCAGAAAACCGCACCACAAACGCAGAATCCTGAATACAAGAAGCACCCAAATCGAAAATTTCAACTAGTTAATACGAAGCCTAAGGAATCAAAAACAACCTCGAAGCTTGTAAAATTTCAGTGAAAAAAGATTTCCGGGAAACATTTTCAAAAGCAGATAAAAAAGAAATGAAGATATGATGCTTACAATTGTCAGCGAGCCTCCAATACGAAGATGAAAGTGCGTCTCTGCGGGGAGATATCTAGGGTTTTGAACGAAAAACCTGACGGTTTGTGAGATTTGAAGCTTCCCGAACGAACGGCAGTACTTGTAGATTTACTTGCAAGGAGAAAAAATATATATCGTCAAAAAAACCCCCTTTTCTTCAAATTATTAAAAAAGCTTAAACAATTACCTTATCTTTTTTTGTCAATGCTTAAAAATTACTCAGAAGTATTAAAATGAAAGTCATTTTATTCCAATTATTCTGAAATACCTTTTTTTTTGGGTCAATAGCTTACAATTTTGAAACATGGACTGGCTGACTGTGGAAGATGGGCCCTTTTTTGGGCTCTACGAGAACTCTCATTCGGCCCATAAACGCATGAAGCATGATAATTTATTAATTAATAAATAAAATGATATTTTAAAAAATAAATATAAATTATAATAGAAGTATTTAAAATATATTTGAGAGAGAGAATTATCTAAATTTTATATTAATTTTTAAAAAACATAAACTATATTGAAATTAATTTTTAATTTAAAACTTAATTAAAAATATTAACATTAACATACACTAAGCAACTACTTGAACAGATACTTTAAAAAATAAATAAATTTTTGAGATGGATATATATATATATAAATATATATATATATATATATATGTCAATATAATTTTAATAAAATATTCTTTATTTTCAAACATTTGATAACTTGTTTACAATAATTTACTTATTTTAGTTGAATTATTTTACCCAAACCGATTTCGATCTATGCGCGCGCACCCCAAAAAAAAAAGTCATCCCTATCTTATTAAAATAATCTATATTAAATTGAGAATGATATTGATGTCTTCCTAATATTAATGGCTGAATTAGAAGCCATATCATCATATTTTGGCTAACGGTGCTATTTGTCTGTCTTCGACTTCTAAAAAAAGTGAAAAACACTAAATTTAGACAAGAATAAATTTCAGGTGATTGTTACTAAGAAGTTTAAAAAAAATACCATAATCATAGCATTTTGTCTTGGTTATAAACAACAAATAAAATTTAAAGTAAATTATTGATTTAATCCTTGAACGATTACAATTATCTCAATTTAATCATTATAAGATTAAGTATTTTGATTTGTTTATTCAAATATTATATTTGTCTCAATTTTTTGTTGTTGCTAAAACCTAAAATTTACCATCATTAAATATCAAAATTTTTATTCTCAAATATTACTTTGAAAAATATATTAAATTAAAATAAATATAATTTTTTAGAGATTAAGTTGAAATGTCAATCTTTCATAAATTAAATTAAAATAATTATAATATTTTGAAGACAAAACTAATAATTTACAGTAAAATTGAAAATAATTTCAAAAAACAATTTATAAATATATTCTACAACTTATCATCATAATTAGTTTTTACACATGTGATGTCTTAGTGAAGAATTTAATCACAAGTGGGAGTTGCTTAATACTCTGGGATAGTTACCGAAAGAAAGTGCGCTTCCTCTTTTTTCTCATCCAAATCTGATATCGCCCTTACCTTTGGTTTTCTTAGTGGTAGCGACCAGGAGGAGGCTAATTATCACTTCTCTTTATTATCATTTAATCTTCCTGAGTAGATCTCTCTCGAATGTGATTTTCTTTTATCCTCTCTGAGTAGTTTCTCTCTCGGGTAATGGTTTCCTACCTCTATGTTTTTTTTTTCAAATGTGTTATTTGGCTTTCAATCCTTTAAACGAGCTTTAAGGTGAAAAGTGATTTTAAAAGAAAACGAGACTCATTATTAATCAAAACGTGCAAACACTTGTTAATATAATATGAAGAATGAAAGATAAAATGACTTTAAATATTTCAGCGATATATCTTATTTTGCCTTATTTGATTAGTAAATCGATGTATATTTTTTTTTATAAATCTATTGATAGGTTTTAGAATTTTTTTAAAGACTTTTTATTTTTTATTTCAAATTTTTCTTAATATGATTTATCTTAAACTTTTTAACTATTATTAAAAAAAATTTAATCACCAAAGGTTGGGATGAGTACATATCACATCAGCACTCACGTTGAAGATCAGAAAGCAGGTTCTCTGCCTTTAGCCAGGAAAGGTGGAGAGCAGTTAGCAACATCTTAGCCATTCAATCTTATTATTTTTCCTGATGTGCGTATGAGAACAATATACAAATTCCAGTGGCACCAACTCTAAACTTGTTGAACTGACGACAAAACAACAAACTGGATCAAATTATTGAATCATGATCAAACTATTTGTCTTCAAACCTCTTTGCTCATTGGGGAGCATATTTGTTCCTCTTTTCAAGGGTTAATAGGAGTTTTCTATTTTAATCGTTAGAGTTTTTGAGTTCAAGATTAATGACTCTAAATTTTTTAAATATATTTTTATTTTTATTTCATATTTTATAAAAAAATTTTAGACCGTCAATTATGAGTAAATCTACTCACTGCTCAATGGTCTAAATCAAAAGATGAGCAACTCTACTTCACGCTCACACCAAGTCTCCCACACCTCTTTACACAACATTCATGCCTCTTAGGACAAGGTGTAAGTAAAACTTTTTTTGATTTGGATCTTGATTTTCATGATTCACACAATAATTTATAAACATACCTGGATCAATGTCCGCGAGTTCAAATCTATTTTATTTCTTCTGAATTTCTGCTTTTAGATCTCCTTTATGATTAGGAGGGAAAAACAGTAACCGTACTCTACTTTTTCTGAACAACGTTCTTTTTTTTAATTACTGTTACTTTTAAATTTGAAATCAAAGTAAAAAGGATAAAATACCTTTTGACCCCTATAAAGTTTTTAATTACGTAATAGCCTCTCAACCATCACAAGAAGGTCCTAATATATTAAAAACTTATCATTTAGGTACTTCAATGTTATATTATGTGAATTTAATAATTAATGCTATTAAACTAAATTAGATGGGCCATATATTAGAAAATAATCTAACACAAGGCACCATCGAAACAGTAGACTTCTCCTTCTCTGATCTTGCAAACTTCACACTAGTAACCACTTCAAACCTCCTTCTTCTCCAATAATCCAAGCTGCAAAGAAGAAGTAGTAGAACAAAAAGACCCTTTCCACATGTGGCTTCACAAGTCTTCCATCTACAGTTGACTGAAACCAAATTTTTTCTCCTCTTTGCTCTCTCGCTTCTTGTCAAGAGAACATACCACCTTCAAGAACTAGACAAATTAGTCATCCAACTGGCTTTCACTGGTTTGAACACTTCACAATTTTGGGATTCAAGCTAGATAGGATGACAAGCCGATTCATTAGTTTTCTGGTTAAACTGACTAATCCAATTCGACTCCAAAAGTCTTGGTTTAACCAAAAAGATGAAGCACCAAACGAATGGACAAAGAGGATATTTTTGTAATTCATTCATAATATAAAGTTGTCAATGGGCGAATTCAAAATCAGGTTCAAGGTTCATGTTTCATGTTCGACGATTTGGACTCCTTTGGAAAGAGGTCGTCTGAAATTGAATACAAATGTCGTGTGGTTGGGAGAAAACATATAGGGCTGCTGACGAGACTATAGTTTGTATTCGCAACTCAATGAATCAAAGGTCTAATTTTTTGACTGTAGTACACCTATTTTTAAATTAAATACCCCAATTAACTCATTTTTAAAATAAATTACATATGTAACTCAATTTTATTGTGCAATAAAAACGCATTTTCGATATGCGTATGTATTTCTGATACGCAATACATATATATGAGGTGCGTTCTTGTCTGGATTTAAAACGCACATCTGATGTGCAAATTAGATAAGCAATGCGTACTTGTTAGATGCGTATTGCATTAAACACAATATGCGCTTACCAAGGGCGCCCATCGACTGGCCAGTCAAACTACGACACATGTCTCCCCAATTTACCATTCCGGGTTAAAACCTTTCTTCTTCCTTCGCGTGGTCTCCCCTCCCAATTTTACAATTTCCAGCGCCGTTGCTCTTTTCTCCTCTCCAATCTACCTCTCCCTTCTCAATTCTCCAGGTATTTTTTCACAACTATCACTCATTTTCTTTCCTTTTTTTACTTGTTTTACTGTTTTTCGGTTGTTTGAGTTTTAATTTTTCTGATATTTTTTTTGTTAGAATTTTTTTTGGGTGATAGTAATAATTTTTTTGGAGTGATTTAATAATTTTTGTTGTTGTTTTCAGTTATTTTTTCTAATTATTTTGTTATTATAATTTTTTTCTGATTATTTGTTATTACAATTCTAAAGAATTTTTTTTGGTGATAGTAATTAAATTTTCTTTGAGTCATTTAATAATTGTTGTTGTTTTTAGTTATTTTTTATTATTATTATTTTATTTTATTTCTTTTTGTAGAATTAGATATGTAATCTTATTTGTTTTACTTATCATTATTTGTATAAATTGTAATAGTAATTTTTTTGGATTACTTTTTAAAATGTTATTAGATTGAAATAATTATTAGACTGAAATCATTATTTTTAAAATAAATAGGCTTCCTATTTTTTATAGGTTAAACTTTTATTTTATTTATTCTTTTGTTCTTTTTTTTGGAGTTAGATGTATAAAAATATTTAGGTTAAATTTTATAATTTGTTATTTTTAATTATTAGTCTCTTTAATCTAAATTTTTATGTGTTTATAATTTTTATTTCTAGGTTATTTTTGAACAATTACTTATTTCATTATAATAATATTAATTGAAAGTTAGTTAAGAAAACATAATTAATTAATTAATATATGAGCTTTTGGATATAATAAACATTAGCGTCTACTGAGAATATTTTCAATTTTTCCCTCTAACCTTTGTTAAATAATTACATATAGATATAATTTTTGTTATTCATGTTTTTGACAATGTTTGAAAAATCGGACCGATCATTGAATCAATAAAGGCATTGGTGATAATTAAAATATATAATATTCAAATATTCAAAATATATATTTATATTAGTCTTAAATATTCTCATAGCTTAAATTTTAAAAAGATTGTAAATGTACATCATAATATTTAGTAAAATATTAAAATATATATTATATATAAAAAATTATAAAAATCCAATTTTATAATTTTATAATTTTACAATTTCATCCTTTTCTCTTTTTACATATTACAAGTTCTAAGTTTTTGCTTTTCCACACATTATCAGTCTACTCACAATGCCCTATGCTCACTCAACCTCAACTTTACTTACTCCCCTATGCACACTCAACCTCAACATTAGTCAGGCACTCTAAGAGACAAGACCCATTTTTTATCTTCATCTTCTCCACTCTTCTGCTTCAGCTTTTCTGATGAAACCACTTCAGCTGCTGAGTTCAACATTTCCTTTTCTTCATCTTCTCGGCTTCTCCATGATTCCAGATTTGGTGTTTTATTTTGGTCGAGATCTTTACGTTTCTATTCAACTCAGTGTTCTTCGGCCGATTCTTCTTTCTTCTTCATCTTCATCTTCATCGTTTTCTTCTTCTATTGTTTTTTTTTTCATGCTAGTTTGATAAGAACCGGCCAACCATGATACCGGCCAGTTCTCTTGATTTTTCTAATTTTTGACCAGTCTGATCGATTTTTGATCAGTTTAATCCCTCTCCAATTTTTATGTATATTCTGGACCACTGGCCGGTTCGCTGATTTTCCAGTCAAACCAATCAGTCTGATTCGGTTTTCTTATGATTTGTTTTTGCATAGTAAAAGAAGTGAAATGAAACAAAACGTTAGAAATTTGGTGCTACCAAAACCTAGCCCTGAGGATCCTTCAATTTTATACCTGCAAGATAGACACGTATCTGAGGCTGTGTGAGACGGGGTAAGTGTGTATGAAATTAATTCGTTCATTTAGTTTTTTATTACTACAATAATACTTTGTTGATTAACATTATGGTGACAGGTTAACCGTGTAATATCTGCTAAAATTACACTAATTTTGTACAATTTAAGAAAATTGTAATAAAAATCTTGTGAAAATTATTATTAAAACTATGAAACTTCTCTGAAAAGTCTTGCAAAATATTTGATTATAAAAAAAAAAGGCAACTTTGAAACCCTTTGCAATATACAATTTGAAACTGGCAGAGGATGATCGGTTAACTGATCTGGGGCTATCAGTCGACTGATGGTCTTCAAAATTATATATATCTAAAATCAAGAGGTATCAGTCGATTGATTCATGGACATCGGTCGAATGATGTACCCTGAGCTTCAAATTTCAGAAAAAGTTAACTTGAAAACATGATAAAATTATTTAGTTTCATTATGCACATAATCTACAACACCTCTTCAACTCTTCTTTGCAAATTCTCTTCTAAAATAAAGCTATAATACAAGGGACTTACATGAAACTCATATTTCTATGCATATACACAAATTGTGCATAGATCTCTAAAAGTTTACATAGAAAATTAACATTACATTCATTTTCTATGTGTATCTATCTAGCAACCATGCTAGCTTGTTTTTTGCTACCTCTTGCTTCTCTACTTCAACTCCTGAAATGGTTAGTTATAACATAAAACATGAGATATATAATCTCAGTAGCTAGTTTATTTAAAGAAATCATTTCAAGAATCATTTCAGTCATAAAAGTAATTCTCGATAACTAATTCACACTTCCATGAACATAAAAGAATTTACATAAAGCAATCTCATTTCATGAAACATAAACTGATTTCTGGACACATAAATGGTGTCATAAACCTCTTTCTTGTATAGTGCACTATACTTTGGTTAACTTAGCTACTTGGCTACTTTAGCTACTTTCTCAAGAAAAGTACTCAATGGCTCATGAGAAATTCTTAGTTCTGTCATCCCATTCAAAAGAAAGTTGATTCTTTATTCTCATAGAAAATTTTAAGATATACATACTTGCTAAATTATACAAAAGTATGATAAATAACTGAAAAACTTGCTCTTTAGCTATCTCATGGAGAGAACTCACTAAATCCTATGAGCAATTACTTCATCCCATGGGGAAATTAAGTTCTACTTTCATGAGAAAGTATATTCTTAAACATTCATGAAAAGATTTAGCATAAACTACAACATATTATAGACAAGCACGATAAATAGCTGAAAATAAATTGTTTTTTTGAATAACTAACTACCTTTAATTCTTTCTATAGCTGAACTTGTCTAATATCTTCTAGTTCCTTCTAAGATTTCTTGTTTTCCTTAGTTTTCAGACCAACTCCTTCTTCCTCTTCTTTCCTTAGTCTAAAAAACCACAATTCTACAATTTCAAGCTCTAGAATTTATCTAAACTAGAGAAATCAAGCTAGGAAGCTTACATTTGGTGATTTCCTTGTTAGAAACCTAACTAGAAGTCTTTTCTCTCTTTTCTTCTTTTTCTCCACGTTTCTCTCTCTCTCTCTCTTCTCTAAAATTTCAGAATTCTCTTTTTCTCTCTTTCTACTTGCTTCTAAAAGGTTTAAAGAATCACTTTAGCATGGAAATCCTTCTTTTACCCATACTTTCTTATTTCTGAGCTTTCTTGACATGTTAGGGGCATTCTAGTCAAGTTTTCATTGATTTTTCAGTTGGAACTGACTTATTTTCGCACTCCAGCAGGCAATTAGTCGACTGATTGCTCATAATTAGTAGACTGATGTTTAATTAGTCGACTGATTACTATAGAACCCAAAATTTCAGCATGACAGAGAATCATCAGTCGACTGATCTCTCCTCATCAATAGACTTATTACAGATATCAGTAACCTAGTCCTTTTCTGATGTTATCAGTCAACTGATTGTTACCATTAGTCGACTATTCCCTCATAATTTCATTTTTCTTCTATTCTTAGCTTATTTATCCTAATTTCTCATGCCTTTTCTTGATTACTTGTTTCTAGGCATTCAAAGACATTCTTTGCTAAGTTCTAACAACATTTCTAACTTAAATAAAGAAGATATAACTTTAGTAAGAGAAAATCTAGGATGTTACAAACCGTGTATTCATAAAAGTACGACGTTGTTACAAATATACTTGAAGTTCTTTTTACCTACCGCTGCCTCTTGTTACTTATATTTAGCAGGCAGGATTTTATGGAGCTTTACAGATGAGTGATTTTAAAGTTGATTACAGACTGATTTTCGCATTGGTGAAGCGATGGAGGCTTAAGACGCACACATTTCACTTGCCAGTTGGTGTGTGTACTATTACTTTACAAGATGTGGCAATCTAGACAGGCCTTCCAATTAACAGTTTGCCTGTAGTTGGGCGAACTAATTATATTTGGATTGAGCAATGTCAGGAACTACTCAGTGTCAGTCCTCCTACCGAAGCCATTAGAGGAGGACGCATATTGCTGCCTTGGTTAGGTAACCAATTTGGAGAGAACCCCCTGAATGCCATAGAGGAGCAATTGTAGCATAATGCTCGTGCATATATTCTGAAATTAATTGAGGGCATGCTGATAAGTGATAAATCCAGCATGTTCATACACCTAACGTATCTTCCTCTACTTTGGGACCTTCAATTTGTTGGCTAGTACAGTTGAGGCTATGCTGTGCTAGCACACCTTTATCGGAAATTATGTGGAGCCACTGATGTCAACCATAAGGAGTTTGCAGGTTGTGTGCACATACTCTATGCTTGGGCATGAGATCGATTCCCATTGATCTAGCCTCAAATCCGAGGTCGACATGTGCGATGATTAGTCCCAAATGAAGAAGAAGCTGATTACTCCGATCATCCGCCCCTGAGCTTCAGGTGTGTATTTGTCCTGATATTTTTAATTTAGTCAAATTATGTTTAATATAATATAACATATTACGTTTCAATGCTTATGTAGGTGGAGTGATTTTAAAGGCCTGAGTGAGCACCCGTTGCATTTACTGGTACAATTTGCGAGACATTATACCGCTTGAAGGAAAGTAATGTGAGTTTTAAACTTGTAACAATGAGTCCCATTTTTTTAATTTCTTTTCTCCATTTAACTACAATTATCTTTTGCAGGTTGTGTAGCAGCCATATGCACAAGGAGTGTATAAGAACCCAATACCAGATTATTGCTATGTTGGTTCTGACATTTGGCAGGCAGTTGTCCCGCTGATATGCTTCCACATCATTGAGTGGCATCAGCCTGATAGATGTCTACAATAATTCAGTCAAGATCAACCAATTCCATCACTTTCTGCCAACAATGACTGACATTACACACAATAATTGATGAAGAAGATGGACATCAATTGGCAGACTAAACAACAAGAATACATCTCCTGGTGGCAAGCACGGAGAACCACTGCATAGGAATTCAGAATACATGACATGGTATTGGCGCATCACAAGGCAGTGGATGTCACGCACTGTAGCTGCACATTTGAAGAGTGTAAGTTTTTATTTATTACCGTCATTAGACTTTTAATTTCTTTATAATCTGATTTTCTGATTATTATAAATTACAATTATACTACAGTCACTTAGTTACCAGCTCATCTATCGCTAGATGCTTCAGTCTAGCTAGATGCATGAGTCTAGCCAGACTTTTTAGTCTACCCTATTGGGAGACATAGGGAGCTTCAACGCATATATGTTGTGTGCTTTGGGTAAGGACCATTTGTCATGCACTGTAGCTACACATTTGGCGAGTGTAAGTTTTTATTTATTACCATCATTAGACTTTTAATTTCTTTATAATGTGATTTTCTGATTATTATAAATTACAATTATACTATAGTTGCTTAGTTACCAGCTCATCTATCGCTAGACGCTTCAGTCTAGCTAGATGCATGAGTCTAGCCAGACCTTTTAGTCTACCCTATTGGGAGACATAGGGAGCTTCAGCGCATATATGTTGTGGGCTTTGGGTGAGGACCATTTGTTGCAGAATGATCCTTTTTGCCACATAGGACCTCATACATCCTTCGTAGAGGTGCCTAGAGAAAAGGCTAGACGAGATCGTCGGCGACCCGCAAGCTATTCACGCACTTGGAGACCTATGTAACAACTACATGATGCAGAAGACATTAGTGCACCTCCTCTAGCTACTTCGATCCCACCTATCCCTACAGGCAAGGGACCCTCTACGTTCACTATGCCACATATATCGACTATCCCCACCAGTGAGGGATTCTCTACGTTCACCATACCACCTCTGCCGACTATTCTCACTGGTGAGGGATCCTCTACTTACAGCATGCCACCTTTACCTGAGGGATCCATTTATGATTGGTTCACCAAGAGCATGATGCCGCCACCACAGACACAAGTCCTGTCTGTGGATCTTGGGTTTGGCCTATGGTCGAGTTCAAGAGGATCATTTGGATTTTCACAATTTCGGTCACCTCCTTCAGCTCAGATTCAGGTGGGCTTTACTCATAGACAAAAGTCAGACGAGGAGGGCAACCAGGGCGATGAATAGCAGGAGGACTAGGCCGATGATCCTCTTCTTGAACGTGGTCGACCATGGAGAGATAGGAAGCCCACTCGGTGTGGTACTGGGAGCCACTACTTGTAGTTTGTTATTATATATATATGTTATTTTATTTTCTTTCAATCTAGTTATTTAACATAACCAACATGTTACTTTATTTTCTTTCAATTTAGTTATTTAACATATCCAAAATGTTACCTTATTTTCTAGTTATTTAGTTTGGTTTCAATCTAGTTATTTAACATAACTTAAATTAATGGACTGTGATTTATTATAAATGTCAATATAGAATATAATAACGTTATTACCCATTTTGTAAAAGCATAGTCTACTATTACGTTATTACCCATTTTGTAAAAGCACAGTCTACTATTTTGAAATTAAATTATATTCTATATTGACATTTAGGCATATAATTTAATTTCAATTTAGTTATTTATAACGTTATTATATTCTATATTGACATAACTTAAATTAATGGACTAAAGAAACTGAAATAAAAATAATCACTCATTTATAAGATAAAATTAACTTGTAATACAAAAAAAACTACTGATTGCTAGGTCCTTTAAGACGGTGCTAGTTTGGACAAGTGTTGCGATAATGCCATACTTCTCGTCACACTCCACACTTTGTTAGCTCACCTAATTCTTTCCAATTTATCTCATGCTTAAAATGTTTAGACTTTGGTCTTCCTATTTTTTGGATATCTTTGGGGTCAGGTACAAATTTTGGTCCCGATATCTATGGCCAATATTACTCCTCACCAACTGAGTGAAAGGGACTTTGATATGCATCTGATATAGTCTCTAGACTATACATTGGGTTAATGAAATTTGTGCAATCAAGGTGGACACTTAAGCAGGCTTCAACGCCATGTGCGTAAGGAAATCAAAGCGCCTAGAACTCTACACAATCGCAATATCTGTTTTCTAGCAAAACTCTGCAACGACGTCTAAATTACCTTCGTCATCTGTCATAAGGTTCTTGTACCTCAAACTATAGCTGGGTAAGGTTGAATGTTGTCACCACACAAACAGTTGTCTTCGACTTATATTCTTTCAATTGATCTCGCAAGTAGGTACAAAACTTTTGTTCGCTCGAATTTGGGCATTTGCCTCTTCCACCCTGCCTGTGAAGTATCTGACTAATTTATAATATCTAGATTGAGCCAATGCCGTCACGAGCAAACTCCTCACTCCCTTAAGCTCGTCGTTCATACATTCCACCAGGTTAGTTGTCATGTGACCCCAGCGTCTTCCTTCATCGTACGCTCGACACCACAAAGCTTCGTCACCCGTATGTTCTAATACCCAGTTATAGACTCTGACATCGAGTGTTTGAAGCTCGATCACCTTTCTCTCAACTGCGAGTTATTCATATGAATATCCTATACAGTTAATAACATTATAAGTAAAAGATATTAATGTAAAATGTAATGACATATATAAAACAATGATAGGGTAAGCAAAATACCTATGTTTACAAAGAGTTACTTCAATCACTTGTTTTTGAATTTCGCGTTTAGATTGCTTGCCAAATGTCACATGCAATGAACGTGGTATCCTAGCGATGGTTGCTGATAAGTCCTAGAAAGTCACTAAATAATGTCACCATATTTGGGATTTTCGGTCCTTTTTTAGCCATGTTTGCTTTCCTTTTGCGCTTGTTATCTTTGTTTTCTTACAATTTCCGTGTGCTTGTTAGTGTTCGTATTTTTCTTGTTTTTCTGCACCTTTTATTGCCTTTTAATTTATTTTATTTATTGTTTTCTGTAGGTGCGTTTGTGGGGAGAAAACAAGAGAAAGCAAATTCCAGTGGCCTGGCGCCCAGGCGCCAGGCATGTGAAGAACCAGGGCTCTCTGCCCAGCTGGTGCCCAGGCGCCAAACGTGGCGCCCAGGCGCCAGACTTCGGACCAGCAGCTTAAATACTCCTTTTAGAGCATTTTGACCTAATCTTGGACTTGGGAGATTTTGGGGAGCTTGGAGGCGGCTAGGGTTTACTCTACAGAGCTGGTTAGGGGGGAGAAGGGCCTTCCTTCAATGGATTGGTCTTCCTTCCCCCATCTCTTCTCTTTTCTCTTCATTTCCTTCTCTTTTCATGTTGTATTTTCTTGTATTATGTAGTGGTAGGTAGTATGTAACTCAAGGGTTGTTATGAGCCCGATTTTAGATTAGGTTTTGTGTAATTTCTCGAACTCTTGTAGTTATTGCTTGGTTAATGCATGTTTATTTATTCCAATCTTAATGCTTTCCTTTAAATTGGCCATTTATTGGGATGATTGGGTGTTTTTACCAAACTTGGGAAGGGGAGGTAGAAACAAGACCAAAGGATTAAGTTGTATGAGTTCTTGAACCTTAAAGGAGAGGGGATTGATTTGCTAATATCATAGGAATATAGTTATTAGCCTCATATAGTCAAATTAGGGTTTGGTCATTTAATGAACTTGATTTTCACATAAGGAATTATGGAGAGTTAGGTTTTATCTTAGTTGAGGTTTGGGAAAATCCTTCTAAGAATATTCGTGCCCTAGACTAGCATGTACAAATGATAAAAGCAAGAGTAAGGGGATGATAATGGAACCTATGAAGAATGATGGGCTTGGTGGTTGAAGTAATTTAATTTCTTACGAGGTTTTGTTATTTAATGATTCTTCTCAACTATATTTTGTATTTTGTTGGAGTGGATTTACGGTATTGAATTGATCTAAAAATGCTTGATCACCACTTTTATGAGTTTGGGGTTTTTATCTATGCTAGGGATAGCTAGGTATCAACTAGCCCATTGTAAATTCCACCATAAATCGGGTTAATCTAGGGATGGATAATCTTATTCATGTGGTTTTTATGAGTTCCTAAACTTAATCACCTATTTGAATGATTGGATTAAGGAATTAAACAATCATTTGGGATAGGTAGGTTTGTTTCTCCAAGGGATTGGGTTCAAACACTTAAGAGAGCTTAACCAACTCCAAAAAAGATTTGTAATTTGATTGAATCAGTCTTTAGCAACTCAAAGACTCATTTGTCTATGAATTAGTCGGATTAAGAATTAAATGAAGTCAATCCCATCAATCCTAGGTTATTGTCATTAGGAGTAGCTTAGTTTTAGGTTTTAGATAGAGTTTAGTTTATTTTGTAACATTAGATTTATATTTTCGTTCAATGATTCGTCTAGATAGCATTTAACTTTAGCTTCGCGGGTACTTGGTACCTCAATGCTCGTGGGAACGATACTCTACTCACTCTGTATTACTTGTACGATTGGTGCACTTGCCAAATCGACCTAACAGTTGCTAGCCGTTCTCTGCTTTATCCACAACTTCTCTGATTGATGCATGTTTGTCTGTAATCAAATAGACGGTCTTGTTCTTCGCAACATGTTGACATAACTTATACAGGAAGAAAGACAATGCCTCAAGGGTTTCACCTTCCACAATTGCAAAGGCAAGCAGTAGAACGTGACGATTCTCATCTTGACCATAAGCAATCAATAATGTCCCTTTGTATTTTCCATAAAGGAAAGTTCCGTCAGCTTGAATCATAGGTTTCAGATGATCAAATACATCGATGCATGGTTTGTACACCGAAAACACCCGACGAAATATTCTCCTATCATTTTCTTGATGGTAGTCTTATATGTAATCAACCATGGTGGTATGCATGGTTTGTCACATGCAATGAATGTGGTACAATAATAATTAGTTATATTGTTCTTTGTTTTTTTCATCTTTTTTAATTTTTTTTCATATTTTGTGAATTTTTTTTCTTAGTTTTATAATTAATTTATGAATTTTTTTAATTTTTCTTAGTTTTATTTTTTTATTCTTCCTATGATGCGTCGAAGTTTTATTTTTTTTATTCTTCTTATTCTTCTTACAATTATTATAATTAATTGTAATTTATGAATTTTTATTCTTCTTAGGATGAGTCAAAGTGGGGCATTTCTAGTTTGTGTTTACTCGAATGAGACTATATTAAGTGGTGGTTCCAACGGTGTATCATTTGAAGCCGATAACAGTGTGGTAGTAAAAATTCAGTGCAACATTTTCTTAAATGTTTTGAGACAAATAATTCATTGTAAGTTGAGGCTAAGAGAACATGAGAAGGTATCCCACTTACTATATAGATATCCCACACAAATGACACCACTTATATTCAAGTAGCTCCAACTAAACGATAATGATGATGTAGAGGTGATGATCAATTGTCACCTACAATTAGAGGGGACATTGACAAGTATGGAAGTCTATGTAGACATAGAGGTGGCAGAAGTTCAAATAAATGCCAACATTTTCGATTTGAATAAGCATGCCACGTGAGATGAGGACAGCGGACCTTTTACACAGTATCATGTGTCACCAAGTAGACAAATTCAGCTCATGGAGGATGATGATACAAATATTCCGCCACTTGACCCACCCTGTGATATTCTGGATAACGTAGACGTCGATAACATAGAAGACATTGAGGACGATAGTGTTGCCGAACCAGAGCTTCAAGAGTTTTGAGGAAGCATACAATAATTAATGGGTGGAGATGGCAAGATTGAGCTAGTTGAGCCTATTACATTCTATGCACCACCCACTTATATGACACAAGCAAGTACAATCCCAACAGATGAGTCAGAAATTTCAGACGTCCTTGAAGCCTATACCTGGGATGATGATTCAAACCTTGTTATGCGTTTATTATTTCCTGACAAAGATGCACTAACGGCAGTGCTGAAATCATACTCAATCAGGAGGCACAACAGCTTTAAGGTGGAGAAGTCGTATAAGAAATATCTGCAGGTAAAGTGAGTGAAATTTGGGGATGGTTGTAACTGGTGAGTGAGGGTTTGTTTGAAGAAGAATTATGGCATGTAGATGATCACAAAGTACAACAGAGATCACGCATGTGTTTCATCATCCATTTTCCATGACCATAGGCATTGGACTCTGATTTGATCACCACAGCAATTATGGCCCAAGTGAATCAGTCTCCAGACATGCTTATCTCTTAGGTGAAAAAGTGTATTAAAGAGCAGTTTACATATACAGTATCCTATAGTAGGCCATAGCCAAGAACTATGGTGACCGAGAGGCCTCATATTCACAAGGTTTGTAGCAGTTTGGCAATTTTTTCCTGACACCGTGGTTGATTACATATGGGACTACGATCATGAAAATGATAGAAGAATATTTCGTCGAATGTTTTGAGCGTACAAACCATGCATGGATACATTCAATCACCTGAAATATATGATTCAAGCTGACAAAACTTTCCTTCATGGAAAATACAAAGGGACATTGTTGATTGCATGTGGTCAAGATGGGAATCGTCACGTTCTACATCTTGCCTTTGCAATTATGGAAGGTGAAACCCTTGAGGCATGGTTTTTATTCCTGTATAAGTTACATCAACATGTTGCGAAGAACAAGACCGTTTGTTTAATTACAGATAAACATGCATCAATCAGGGAAGCTATGGATAAAGTAGAGAACAGCTGGCAACCATCGCTAGGTAAATCTATTAAGAAGAACAAAAATTCATAAATTACAATTATTATAAAAAAATAAAACTCAGAAAAATTAAAAAAATTCATAAATTAATTATAAAACTAAGGAAAAAATTCACAACATATAAAAAAAATTAAAAAAGATGAAGAAAAAAAACAACAATATAACTAATTATTATTTAAATCTATTAAGAAGAACAAAAATTCAAAAATTACAATTATTATAAAAAAAATAAAACAAAGAAAAATTAAAAAATTCATAAATTAATTATAAAACTAAGGAAAAAATTCACAAAATATGAAAAAAATTAAAAAAGATGAAGAAAAAATAACAACAATATAACTAATTATTATTTAAATCTATTAAGAAGAACAAAAATTCAAAAATTACAATTATTATAAAAAAAATAAAACAAAGAAAAATTAAAAAAATTCATAAATTAATTATAAAACTAAGGGAAAAAATTCACAAAATATAAAAAAATTAAAAAAGATGAAGGAAAAAAACAACAGCATAACTAATTATTATTTAAATATATTAAGAAGAACAAAAATTCATAAATTATAATTATTATAAAAATATAAAACCAAGAAAAATACAAAATTCATAAATTAATTATAACACTAAGAAAAAATCAAAATAAAAAGGAAAAATAAAAAAATAAAAAGTCGTCAAAATAAACATCAATATAATACAATTTACAACTAATTATTATGTAAATTTATTAAGAAGAATAAAAATTCATAAATTACAATTATAAAAAATATAAAACTTAAAAGACAAAAAATTCATAAATTAATTATAAAATTAAGGAAATTTTCATAAAAATAAGGAAAAATAAAAAATAAAGAGTAAGAAAAATAAACAACAATATTTAGAAAAATAAAAATTCATAAATTATTTTAAAAATTCATAAAACTTGAAAAATAACTAAGCAGTCATGAGAAAAATAAACAACATGTACTAAAAAATATAAAAATTCATAAATTAATTATGCAACTATTTGAAACATAAAAATTTGTAACATTAAAAAAATACACAAAAATTGAAAAAGTAGAAATGATAAAATCATCAATCTAAGATAGAAAAGAAAGATAAATTAAGACAATAAAAAATTTATAAATTAACATAATATTAATATTTAACTTTTTTTCTTCTAAATAACAAAATCATTGACCAGAGGCAAGAGTTCACTGCTAGATCAATGGAATACTGGGTCAATGGAATAATGAATGAAATAGAAATTATAATACTGAGATGTGGGTGCTTGTTGAGTTAAATTTGTGGGAGCTTCACGAGTACGTACATATATACAGAGCGAGTTTTCAACGATAAAATGTAAAACGGTCAAAATTAATACACTAAATAAGGTGTGCGGTAAAAGAATTTAATGTACTGTACGCACTTACGATTTGCGCATTACGTGCAATTAAATCACTCATCGTAAGTGCGCTTTAAATGGACACACAGCACGTACTTTTTAAGTGTGTATTGCATATCAAAAATTTGCACATTTCAAATGTGTTTTTAATTGTTACAGGAAAAATGGGTTAGATTTAAAATTTAATTTGAAAATAGATTAATTGAGTATTTTAAAACAAAAAAAAAGGTGTATGACCATCAAAAAATCTCAAAAGAACAAAAATAGGTAGTCTAATCCTTAGGAGTAGATTTGCTCTTGTTCTCAAAAGAACAAAAGTCTTTATCAGAATTGTCAATTTCGATCGACAACTCTAATTTTTAAAACTTTTTTTTTATAATTTCAATTTTTCTAAAATTAATCGTAGACCGTCGGTGTTGGAATAAGAGCAAATCTACTCCACTAATCCTGTCACATCCCAAAACTTACATGTGATATAAACATAAAATATCTAGGGTGTACCTCCATAGTACCCCATAATCTCTGTGAACATTCTTAATATCCATAATTATGTGAATCATAAATATTCCAAGAAAGATATTTTGTATACATATTCAGAAAATGTTCAACTTTCAAACACTATACAATACTATACAACCTCCCAAGCCTAGGTGACCTACTAGATTACAGAGCGTTTCCTAATCCTTACCAATTGTTTACCAGACAAAAGTGGAGTATATCCTTAAAGGCTATAAATTCTTCTTCTCAACCACTGTATCTGAAAAGATAATCATGGAGAGTGTGAGTTTATCATAACTCAGTGAGTAAACAACTGTACATGAAAATATCATAAGCACAAACACCACATTTACTAATACAATCAATCTATCATTTATTTTAAATAATTATAGTATTATATGCCATAAATACTTGCACTGAGTGACTTGGAAATTTAACCCTCAAACTCTTTGTGCATAGGTTTTCACATTTATACACCGAGTAGTATGGGACTCTAACCCTTTCAAACTCGTGCATAGATTTACACATTTATACACTGAGTGATATGGGACTCTAACCCCTTTCAAACTCGTGTATTGATTTTCACAGTTATACACCGAGTAGTATGGGACTCTAACCCTTTCAAACTCGTGCATAGGTTTTCACATTTATACACCGAGTAGTATGGGACTCTAACCCTTTCAAACTCGTGCATAGATTTTCACATTTATACACCGAGTAATATGGGACTCTAACCCTTTCAAACTCGTGTATTAGATCTCGTAGATCTTTTGCTCATCAATAAAATAGTGAGAATTTATCACAATATAATTACTATGAAATAAATGAATTTACACATATTTTTATTCCCTTGAATGTCTATCATCAACCATAACAATCATCATATATTATCAACAGCGAGATTGATTATTTCTCACTTCAATAATGTTATAAACAAGACTTGTATTGTACCTTATCTAATAAGATCACATTAGTTTAGTAAGGTTATTCACTTACAAAATGTTCCAATTTATTCAAGGAACAATCACATCTAGTTCTTTAGTCAACTAGAGAAATCAATTCTCAAAGGTAATAAAATACCTTCCAATGATATTATACTTTTTCTCAACCTAAACACACACTGATAATCTTCTCAATTTCACAAATAACGCAAATGAGATTTATATTGTGCTTTGACTAATTTATTAAATTAATTTTGCAAGGTTGCCTACTCACCTGGATTCCACGCTCTCGGCGCTCCCACCTTGCGCCCCAATCATCCCTATTGTAACCAGGTAAAAACCATTAGGGTTACAAAATAGAGAAATTTCCTATCACTACTCTCGACCTTTACTCACATCTTAAGTCATAACTCCTAACCAGTAATGAATTTCTAAATGACACTTATACCATTGGAAACTAGACTCAAAGAGCTTTTCAATGATATTAAAAAAAAACTGATGCTACAGTAATAGTCAACGGTCAACGTAGCTACAGTAACGTTGACCGAGTCAATGCTACAATAACGTTGACCGAGTCAACGCTACAGTAACGAGAAAATCTGGAAAAATTTTCTCGGTAAACAGTAATTTCTGGGGAAAATTTTCGATGTTCTTCGTGTTCTTCATCCAAAAATCCTAAAATCATATCTAAAACAACATTTCTTTTGATTTCTTCCATGGGTTTTCATCCTTAATGTCTAAGGAGTGTTTTAACACCAAAACCCCCAATTTCTACCAACAATCCAAGCTCAAATCTCAAATTTTCATCAATAACACTAACTTTTTCAAATATCCAAATTCTACGAAATTTCTTGTTCTAATAACATCATAAACCACCTAAGAATGTTTTACATTAACATCCACACTTAAATTCATCCATTAAAACTCAAAATCTTAATTTTCTTCCATAGGTCCGAAAATGGAGAAAAAGAGAAATAGAGTAGATAAAACTTACCTCTTTACCTCTAGAACTCCTGAGAATCGGAAGTATGGTTAGAAAATACAAGATCGCCGGATGAAAATTTGAGAAATGATTGAAGAAGGGAAGATGGAAATAACGAAGAACATGAAGCCTCGGGAGGAAGAAGGAGAAGAAAAACTAATAATTGTATGTGTGGGCCCCACTAATTTCTTTTTCGATAAAATCGCTCATAGCCACCTTAGCTTATAAGATTTGTTCACTTTAATCCCTCTCGATGTCTCAAATACCACTTTAACCTCGAATCCATCATCTTTTCGGTACCGGACTCATAATTCATTCTCATAAGCTTTATTCTTCCTCTCAGGTTTCTATTTGGTCATTTCTCAAAAGTCCTCTATACTTTCTTTTCTTTTCACTTTAGTCCTTGAGAATTTGTAAAAATTTCCTAAATTAAAAATTAAAATTTCTATTCCCAGATTTTCTTCACTAATTCAAAAAGCACATTTTCACGTAATTAAATTTTTCACTAAATTTCAAATTAGACTTTAAATATTCATATAAATTCTTGAGATATTACATTCTTCCCCCCTTAATAGAATTCGGTCCTCCGAATTCAAAACTTAACTCAAGATTGAAACAAATGCAGATATTTTGTCCAAATCTCGTTCTCTCTTTTAGAATTTTCACAATCAAGTACAAAATATAACAAGTTCAACATATTTTTATTTCTCAAGTTTCTTCAGTACAAGAATTGCCTTATTTCTAGTACATAAGTTACAGGCAACAAACTGAACTTGATTTACAAAACAGATAATCTTAATACGTGAAGCTCAGATCAAATATTAGCTTAAGGTATAAATAAAAGAAAGAATAAATTAAGGAAGAGGAGGTTTTTGAAATGCAGAAAGTGCTCCAGGTCTAGAAGAGGAAGGTGCTTCAGATCTTAAGGAGGAAGCTAATCGTTGCAGCCTAGAAAGAGTTTCTGGAGGAAACATTTGGGAAATTTGGCGAAGTGCAGAGGTCACTCCATTCATACAGTCAATACACCTCGCTTGTTGGTCACGAAAATTTTGAGTTGCAAACATCGAATGTCTATCAACTCTATTCGCCAATTCCCTAAAATGACGATTCAAGAGCTTCTCTTGTTCTACAAAGAGACGATTTATCAATCTTCCCTGGTCCTCAAAGTGACGGTTTATCAACCTTTCCAAGTCCTCCATCTTTTTTCTCATAAGCGCAAGCTCATCATTTGAAGATGTTGCTGTGCTAACATCCTCTAGCTCTACTATATCCCTTTTTCTTTTCTTAGCTTCTAATAACTCTTCCATGGATCTCTTATTCTCATAGTTCTCCAGACTAATATTTAGATCCAGCTCTACCTTGCCAGCCTCAAAGTTTAAATTGAAAGATTTATTGCCGGCCATATTTTTCTGAGCTATAAAGGTTGTATGGAATGAGAGGTTTGATGCTAGAAAGCTTATAAGTAATGAACTCTTAGTGTAATGAGCGGCGTAATGGGGCATCCATTATTTATAGACGAAATTTAGGGCTACCAAAACCCTTACATCACACTCTAAAGATGGCCTCCAGACCTTATCCGTCGCAATGCCAACGGTCTATAATAAGCATGCCAGAAAATAACAAAATATAATCAAATACAAAAGATTTCCTCAAAAATTTCGGCTAACTTTTGACTCTTGCTCAAATTATTAAACTAATCGCCGCTTCAATTTATGACTTCCTAACTCTGTATTTGTCTTATCCAATAATTCTAAATCGAGATATTACTCCATGAACGGGTAGTTTCATATTAACCTTATCTAGGTTTCTAATCCGTGGCTTTGCCCTAAGCTTACACATTTTCAAACATACATATTAAAATAAAAACTTCTCACATTTACACATATCAAGTGTTACCATAAAGTGAGAAAATTTTTTTTTACCTTTCTCTTGCCTCTACGAGCATATATGTATGTATGTATCAATATAGAGATACATCATTATCTATATATTTTCATCTATTCAAGTCCTTTTTAAATTTCAGACTTATCATTCTCTGAATGTATGTAGAATCATTACATATTATTCCTGGCCATAACAAATAGCCTTCACTCTCAATGCATGGATAACATACATACTTGGCATATGTATTTAAATACATATAATCACAATATAATTCAATCAATCATGTATATTATACTCAACTGAAGGCTTTCAAGAACAATACAAGAAAGCAGAGAAATACATTTTAGTTCATCATAAAAGCATCCAAGGCAATCTTTAATGGCTACGCTGTCGGCTTCTTAGAATTTCAGAAAATGCCAACAAGAGATATGAAAAATAAACAAGTATAAATCGGCCGCAAATCCACCGAATATTGACTTACGTGGTTTTGCCATTAATGTGACACACTGTTGACACGCATGCCTACCCTAGGCTTCTGGCTTCCAGCTTGCAGAAATTCATAGGTTGAGCGTGTAGGAGTACGGCGAAGAGATATCTTCTTTGGCTCTAAGTCTAAATCTTTCTCTATAAAAACTGCCCCGGAGTTCTCAGTTACTACACCACAAAGAGTAATCATCTCTGAGCCTACAATTTCCCAGCATTCCTCTCTCGTCATACTCCTGTAAAAACTTCTAAATTTTCTAAACCATGGCCACCAGGAAGTACATTGATCTCACAGTGGAGGCCAAGGAAGAAGAGCTCGACTTAAACTTAAGTCTGGGCAAAGACAAGGGCAAGAGACCTTTTGATGGGTCTCAAGAGGATCAAAAGGAGAAGAAGATAAAAATTGAGGAAGCTGAGGAGATTAGCACTGGCCACACGTCAGAAAACAAAATCGCTTGTCTAGAGAAGGAGGTGAAAAATCTGAAGAAGATGATAGAAGACCTGGAGAAGTTAACTAAACGCAATAATGCGGCAATGACTTCAAGAATAGACAGGTTCTTCTATTGGTCTACCCAATGCTTCTGCAATCAACAACAAAGAAGTGTTGATTGTATGAATGGGATTTACACTACCCTCCGTGACATTGCTCAGTCTCTTGTTCCAAGAAATGGTCGAGGGGTGATGATACAATACAACCCTCCTAATCCGAGACCACCTCGCTTTTAGATTACTCATGCATGAGTAATTTCCCTTTTTTTTTTTTACAATGTAATCCTTCCGCTTTTAATGCCAATAGTTTCTTTTACTAGATGGTACTCTAAATAATAATAATAATAATAAAATGAAGAAAGATAAAAGAAATTAGCCACACAAAATCAATAACAAATTCAGCTTATAAGCCAATCACATAAAAAAAAATTTAATGACCCTATAAGCTGACACAGAGACAAACAGAAGCTCTATACAAGTCTCGTTGTCTTTCCCCTTATCATACGGGAGTAGATGAAGGCTTACCGTATAGATCAATTGAACTCGATATTATGCCCTCGAATTGTCATGAATTCTTGCTTAAGAGCCTCGATTCGCAAGCTTTCCTTAAACTAACACTCTGAGGCACAAACTACCATAAGAATATCTTTCTAGACCATTCCAATCATACATCATGTTTAACAATTATGAATGTTCATACGCCAA